>OY783197.1:15913282-16160782 GCA_963678675.1 Xiphydria camelus | reverse complement strand
ATTTCAAGGTCACTTCATGTTATTGTACGGAAGGTTCATATGACAATTGCAAAAATAAGAAAATGTGTCTTCACGGGAATACACTATACGTCAATATGTTTTCGAGGTCACTGAGTTAGAATCCGAGGTTCGTTTGCCTCCAGTATGTCAGCGTCAAGTTCATTTCAAGGTCAAATCCAGCAAAAATGTTCAAATCTAAAGTCCAAGCTGACCCCCTCCATGGGAGTGACGGTCGAGGTGTTTCCACTCATAGGACGCCGGGTCACGCATGGAGTGGATAGCGGAGCTTCGATCGCGCCGGCTCGGGTCTGTAGTAAGAGAGGCCGTGGCGGAGCGGTCAGTCGGAAGGCTGTCGCCTGTGGCGGATTCCTAGCTCTCTCATGTCTTCAATGCATTACCGCGGATCGGCGTCCACGACCGAATGATCCGTTGAGCGGTACACGTCTTTGACGTTTAAAAGACGCGGAGGTCTCTTTGGAGATCTACCAAGTTTTTTTTTCCAAGCATCAACTCACTCAGTTCCGAGCGAAAATAAATCTGTTCTCGTACCGCAAAATAAATTTTGAAATCCAGTCACGTGATTTCTCAATTCAAGTGAATTGGAGCTCATCGTTGTAAATTTGATACAGCGAATATACGTCGTGTGCCTGCACCCAGGGTACCTCCACGCGGTGACGGCGGCAACGGTTTTTTTAATTGTTTACTAGCAGCCCGTCCCGGCTTCGCACGGGTAGATTGCGGATTGATTTTGTCCGTCCACCATTGTTTAAATACATTTTTAATACAAAACTTTTAGTATTTTTCCCGGGCTACGCAATGGTCATATTGGATTTGACCTTGACCATGACCTTCAAGGTTATATCGAGGTCAAATTAATTTTTTTTCACGTTCAAATGTGTCCTTGACCATTTTTTTCATGTTACCTTTATTGTCAGCGGAGGTCAAATTTAGGTCAAGTATAGTTCGACTTTTTGAATACCCTGTATAAGATTTACTAACTCAGAAACCTTCGCGGATATGCGTCCAACTGTTCCCCAAATTTTCATCGCAATCGGATGAACGGTTTAGGAAGGCATAATAACACTGGTCAACAAAATTACATTTTTTTTCTGTTACACGAACCAGACCAGGTGATTCTTATAGATTTATGTGCGCTAAAAACAAATCTGACTCTTAAATTTACGTATCACGTCAGGATTTTGAAATACTTGAGGTTAAATATACGAAAACCGGCGATTTTGGCCATATTCACGGGTCTATTACAATGAAACTAAAAACTGTTTCTTAATTGCACTTACAGCATTTGAAAGTGTCATTTTTGAACTTTTCAATACATTACTTGATTGTTCCTAAACGATTTTACAAAGCCAAATTTCAGTACGACAAGTCGATCGTTTAGGTCCACCGCACCACGCGCCTGATACATTTAGACGCGTGGCGCGGTGGACCTAAACGATCGACTTGTCGTATTGAAATTTGGCTTTGTAAAATCGTTTAGGAACAATCAAGTAATGTATTGAAAAGTTCAAAAACGACACTTTCAAATGCTGTAAGTGCAATTAAGAAACATTTGTTAGTTTAATTGTAATAGACCCGTGAATATGGCCAAAATCGCCTGTTTTCGTATATTTAACCTCAAGTATTTCAAAATCCTGACGCGATACGCAAATTTGAGAGTCAGATTCGTTTTTAGCGCACATAAATCTATAAGAATCACCTGGTCTGGTTCGTGTAACAAAATCACTGTTGACCAGTGTAATCATCCGTACCGGTATTTTTTGAACACCCTGTATAAGATTTACTAACTCAGAAACCTTCGCGGGCATGCGTCCAACCATTTCCCAACTTTTCATCGCAATCGGATGAACGGTTTAGGAAGGCATAATAATCATCAGTACCGGTACTTTTTGAACACCTTTTATAAGATTTACTAATTCAGAAACCATCGCGGGCATGCGTCCAACAATTCCCCAAAGTTTCATCGCAATCGGATGAACGGTTTAGGAAGGCAAATAATCATTCGTACCTGTACTTTTTGAACACCCTGTATAAGATTTACTAACTCAAACTTTCTCGGATATGCGTCCAACTGTCCCCCAAATTTTCATCGCAATCGGATGAACGGTTTAGGAAGGCATAATAATCATCAGTACCAGTACTTTTTGAACACCTTTTATAAGATTTACTAACTCAGAAACCTTCGCGGACATGCGTCCAACGATTCCCCAACTTTTCATCGCAATCGGATGAACGGTTTAGGAAGGCATAATAATCATCAGTACCGGTACTTTTTGAACACCTTTTATAAGATTTACTAACAATAAGAAACCTTCGCGAGCATGCGTCCAACCATTCCCCAAAGTTTAATCGCAATCGGATGAACGGTTTAGGAAGGCATTTGATATTACCTTAAAGGTCACGGTCAAGGTCAAATCCAATACGACCACTGGGTAGCCAAGGGAAAATCCTTAAAGTTTTGTATTAAACATTTTTCTCTAAAATGTTTTCCCGCTGAGATAATCGGCCGTACCGGAACTTTCTGAACACCCTGTATAAGATTTACTAACTCAGAAACCATCGCAGGCATGCGTCCAACCATTTCCCAAAATTCCATCGCAATCGGATGAACGGTTTAGGAAGGCATACGAGACATACATACAGACAGACAGACAGACAGACAGACAGACAGACAAACATTCATTTTTATATATATAGATTTTTCCGGCAAAATCCCTGGATGAAAGCGTCCAAGCCGTCATGGCAGGCACACGAAAATGTGTTACGATACAGGGGTTCTCACAAGGAACCCCAGTATCGGCGATTGGTCAGGGTGAGCAAGCGGGCCCGCAATCATCGTCATCATGCGACCGCAGCTTCGTAGGAGTAGGTTCCTTGACTTCTACGGAGTATAAAGCTACAAGACACATTCATGATGATAAAAACAAGCCGGATAGCTTTAGTTGTCTGCGACCCCTCTTAAAACCAGAAAAAAGATCAACGATAAAGTTCAAGATGCATACGAATATTTTTTTGGACCTAAAATTTCGAATCAAGATAAAGACTGGGTCTCTCACACTGTCTGTGCCAACTGCTACAGAATTTTAAAGACCTGTTACAGTACGAAGAACCTTTCTAATTTGAAATTTTCATCACCAGTCGTATGGGGCATACCAGACAGAAGAGAAGATTGTTTCTTCTGTATGACAGTTACAACGGGACATAATTCCTGTTGGAAATTAGCGCCCTCCTTCTGTCCGCCCCTGGCCTAATGGTGGGGAGCGACGCATGTGCGTCTTAAGCAGCCGTTGGGCATTACGTGCCGCGTCATTACTCGACGGACCCCTTGTAAAGAAAGGAACACTCAGGAGAGCAATAAAAGCGATTCACCTACAAACAGAAGTTTCATTTAATAGCCCTAATCCTAAAAATTCCAAAAACAGAAATCATCTATATATATATAAATGAATGTTTATCTGTCTGTCTGTCTGTCTGTCTGTATGTATGTCTGTATGTCTCTTATGCCTTCCTAAACCGTTCATCCGATTGCGATGAAATTTTGGGAAATGGTTGGACGCATGCCCGCGATGGTTTCTGAGTTAGTAAATCTTATACAGGGTGTTCAAAAAGTCGAACTATACTTGACCTAAATTTGACCTCCACTGACAATAAAGGTAACATGAAAAAAATGGTCAAGGACACATTTGAACGCGAAAAAAAATTAATTTGACCTTGATATAACCTTGAAGGTCATGGTCAAGGTCAAATCCAATATGACCATTGGGTAGCCCGGGAAAAATACTAAAAGTTTTGTATTAAAAATTTTTCCACAAAATGATTTCCCGCTGAGATATTCAGCCGTACCGGGACTTTTTGAAGGTCAAGTACAGTTCGGCTTCATACCATGAAAACCATGGGCCCTATAAAAATTCTTTTTGATAGTAGGGTTTAGGATTTTTCTGTAGCTAACAATGTGGTGGACGGACAAAATCAATCCACAATCTACCCGTGCGAAGCCGGGACGGGCTGCTAGTATGTAATACACAAACAAAGTGAATCCAGTCATTACTATTCAATAGAATAGTGGTCGTTGGAAGAAACTTTTAGAAGACCCAGCTATTAATGCAAGTGAAGGAGGGTTTGATGAAGACAGTGACATGGAAGGAAGTGCAAGTGATCTGGAATCAAGTTCAAATGATGAGGAATTCAAAAAAAGAAATGAAGCACCACAGAAATTTAGCCAAGCCGGATTGAGTGATTTAGGCAGAGAGCTGGGTCTATCAAAGGAAGCTCATGAGCTTTTGGCGTCTAGGTTGAAAGAGAAAAATCTCTTGGATAAAGGCACTAAGATAACTGTATATAGAAATCGTGAGAAAGAATTGAGAAAGTTCTTTATATAGGATAAGAAATTAGATTTAGTATATTGTGACAATGTCACCGGACTAATTAATAGTTTGGAGACTGGAGTATATGTATTATATTATATAAGCCAGAAGAGTGGCGTCTTTTCACAGACTTCTCAATCCGTAGTCTAGAAGCTATACTACTCCACAACACGAACATTCTAGCTCCGATACCTATAGCTCATTTAACAGCCTTGAAGGAATCTTATGATAACGTGAGTATAGTTTTTGATAAAATAAAATACTCTGATCATAGCTGGCCTCTTTGTGGTGATTTAAAAATGATAGAGATCGTTCTCGGGTTGCAGAGCGGAAATGTCAAATATCCCTGCTTTTTATGTCTCTTTGACAGCAGAGATCGATCAAATCACTATAAAAAGAAGGAATGACCAGAGCATAAGTCTTTAGAACCCGGATCACCAAATGTTTTGAAATCGCCTCTTTTGGATGTATCAAAAATTTTAATTCCGCCTTTACATCTCAAACTTGGCCTAATGACTCAGTTTGTCAAAGCTTTGGATAAGTCGGGCGAATGTTTTAAATACATTGCGCAGAAAATGCATACACTCTCAATGACGTCAAATTAGAAGCAGGTATTTTTGACGGACCGAAAATTCGGCAACTATTTAACGATGTCACTTTTACAGATCATATGTCGAAAACGGAGCGAGCTGCATGGATAAGTTTTCGCGATGTATGCCAGAATTTCCTTGGAAATAAGAAAAGTCCAAATTATAAGAAGCTGGTGAGTGATATGATACAATTTCAAGTTCTAGGTTGCAATATGATTATTAACCCTTTGAAGCACACATTTTCCTGATATCCTTATTTTCATAAACATAGTTGCTCTTCAGTTTTTTGGGGTCGCTGATTTCAAATTTGCTATCAGATTTTCAAAATTCAAAATGGCGGATCCAATATGGCGGACCAAATTTGTAAAACTGACTCTGATCATGTGAAAATTGGTATACATGGGTTTTTGGGGTCGCTGATTTCGAATTTGCTATTAGATTTTTAAAAGTCAAGATAGCGGATCCAATATAGCGGACAAAAGTACCGAAGTTAGTACCGAGTCAACTTCGGTACTTTTGTCCGCTATATTGGATCCGCTATCTTAACTTTTAAAAATCTAATAGCAAATTCGAAATCAGCGATCCCAAAAACCCATGTATACCAATTTTCACCATGATCGGAGTCAATTTTACAAATTTGGTCCGCCATGTTGGATCCGCCATTTGAATTTTGAAAATCTGATAGCAAATTTGAAATCAACGACCCAAAAAACCTGAAGGGCAACTATGTTTATAGAAATAAGGTCAGTCAAATAAAGTAATCATCATCATGTTCAAAGAATTATGATGATAATCTAGGTGGCATGTTCAATATGCCACCGTGCTTGTAAGGGTTAAAATGCATTTCTTAGATTCACATGTCGATTTTTTTCCGAAAAAACTAGGTGACTTCGGTGAAGAACATGAAGGACATGGAAAAACGATATCAAGGGACGTGGGGTGTCAATATGATGGCAGACTATTGCTAGAGTTTGAAACGAAATGTTGTGAAGGATAAGACAAGTAATAAGCGACGTTCACTCGGTCGATCGTTTGAAGACAAGCAAGTTAGGTATCACAAACGAAGTAAGGACTAATGAAATTTTCTTTCATTCTTTTTCCTTTTCGTATTTATTCAATTTTTATTATATTTATTCGTTGTTATCGGTCTTATTATTAGTGAGAGGCAAGGGGATCTCACATTAAGAAAGTACCCCAAGGGAACAGAAACCTACTACGTCCACGTCATTGTTCCCGTGTTAGGCTGATAGTACGCGCGCGCGTTTCGCATAAAATATCATTACCTCACACGCGACTACGGAGCCAATGAATTACTAGGTTATGCGGTCACGAGGTTGGAAGGTCATGGCGTTATGAAAGGCTATAGCAGGATAAGCATGGTCAATCTGCCTTGGAATGAAATCTTTTCGTAAATAAGAGTCCTTTGAACATCTCTTTGAAAAAAAAATTTGACCAAAATTTCAGCTCCCCACCTCAAGCAGTTCCTGAGAAATCGTGTAAAACGTGATTTTTTATTTATTATTTTTCTCTCGGCCGCTATTGCAGATACTCTTACAAAAAAAAATTTGGCTGCAAAGTAAGTCAACTGTACTTTAAAAAATACTTGTTGACTTATCTCGCGCTTTTCCCGATTTTTAAAAAATTCCTAAAATTTTCAAAATTGTTTTTCTCGCGTATACGAGAAAACGTCACCGCCAAAAAATTTGAGAATGTGTATTTCATCAAAATAAACCTCCAAATTTTTTCGGAATTTTTAAAAATACACTTTTTGAGAGAAAACGAAAAATCATCTTTTTGGCTTTTTTTGAGGTTTCACTTCTTTATACCGTATGTCCCACTCTATATTGGCCAGTTTGAAGTTACCTTCGGGGAGGCTTAGTTGGTACTTGAGTCATTTAATACCGACTCGACTTCTACCGGTATTAAATGACTCAAATACCGACCAAGCCTCTCCCAAGGTAACTTCAAACTGGCCAATACAGAGTAAGACATACGGGGGGTATGGGATATTTTTATTTTCTCACAGTATATCAAATGGAACATGGAACACCTCTGAAGGTTTCTATTATATTCTTCCGTAGTTTGTAGCGTGGTTATAATAGATGGCGCCACGTGAATCGTATATATTATATACATTTCAGTAAGGCAACATATATTGTTCCTCTTTTCGCTTAAATAATGTATCTAACTTTAATAAAAATGGTATTGATATAATTATGCTTCTGTAAAGAATTGACGAAAATTACTTTTTCTTCGATCCAGCTTTTTTTAATTAAATAATTATGAGTAACAATTAGGTACCTTATATTCGGCCCTGCCATCTAGCTGTGTTTGATTGAAGCTTGTTCTCAATTATTGTTAGTTTTCTTTTATTTCGACCAGCCCCCTGCAACTCTGCGTTTCGCATGGCCAAACCGTTATCGCCAACCGCGTGGTGGCGCAGTGTCGCTGGTCCGGCAGGCCCGGCTGAAAGTGGGCGAATGAGGTGTGAATGAAGGGGCTTGAGTGCAATGAAGCGTTATTCCATTTTGTAATAAATATGTAGGGATAAGGAATTTTATGAAGTAATAGAAATAGTCCAGTAAATGTTCGAACGAATTTTATATGAGCCAGCGCAGCCAACAGCCAGCAACCACCGTATGCCTAGCAGACCATAATTGTATAATTAATTAGGAATTACTCCTATCGTTTGGAAATAGTTTGGGGATATTTAGGAAATTAGTTTCAGATTTTGGGAAACGTTAATTAATTTATTATAAATTATTTTTTACTTGACCGTATAGATAGCAGATATAGATTAGAAATTGTCAAATTACAGACGAATCAATTGGAAATCATTTGGGGAATTGAACCCTATTGTTAATTTCATTTGGGAAACAATATTTATGTAATTAATAATTAATTATCGTTCCACAGTGAAAACTGTTTTATCAATATATCATAAATACCGTATGTCCGTCTCTGTACTGGCCAGTTTGAAAGTTACCTTCGGATAGGCTTGGTATACAATTACTTACATACGCATACATATACGGTATAGCGAGTTAAAAACAAAACTGATACCTCATGCTGTGATTTAAAAGAAGATTATCAATCGAGTATTGACGTAAAGTAGGTATACCTATGTAATGAGGCTTTGGGAATTAGGTTGGCTGGGCAAAACTGAAGCAGAAATAGTTTGGGGATATTTAGGAAATTAGTTTCAGATTTTGGGAAACGTTAATTAATTTATTATAAATTATTTTTTACTTCACCGTATACCTAGATAGCAAATATTAATTAGAAATTGTCAAATTACAGACGAATCAATTGGAAATCATTTTGGGAATTGAACCCTATTGTTAATTTCATTTGGGAAATAATACTTACCTATATAATTAATAATTAATTATCGTTCCACAGTGAAAACTGTTAACTGTTACTGTGAATATATGATAAATACGTTGACGGTTACCGACCGTTAGATATTACAACCTGCGACTCGGATTCTGTCGCTGGTGACTTTTTTAAACGTTACTTTTAAATGTAGGTACTAACCAATGATGAGGGCATGAGTATTAATTGTTCATTGGCTAGTATGTTTAAAAATGATACTTTAGAAAGTCACCAGCGACAGAATCCGAGTCGCAGTGGTATTTTGCTCTATTTTGAAGGTCACCCTGCTCTAATTAAAAACCCAAGTAATTCAATTTATTTATTAGTAAATAATGTGGGTCATAAATTGATTACCACTGCGACTCGGATTCTGTCGCTGGTGACTTTCTAAAGTATCATTTTTAAACATACTAGCCAATGAACAATTAATACTCATGCCCTCATCATTGGTTAGTACATTTACAAGTAACATTTAAAAAAGTCACCAGCGACAGAATCCGAGTCGCAGGTCGGTATCTAACGGTCTGTAACCGTCAACGTATTTATTATATATTGATAAAACAGTTTTCACTGTGGAACGATAATTATAATTATTAATTACCTAAGTATTATTTCCCAAATGAAATTAACAATAGGGTTCGATTCCCCAAATGATTTCTAATTGATTCGTCTGTAATTTGACAATTTCTAATTAATATTCGCTATCTACCTAATACGGTCAAGTAAACAATAATTTATAATAAATTAATTAACGTTTCCCAAAATCTGAAACTAATTTCCTAAATATTTCCAAACTATTTCCAAACGATAGGAGTAATTCCTACCTAATTAATTATCAAATTATGTAAACCTAGGTATCTAACAGTCGGTAACCGTCAACGTATTTATGATATATTGATAAAACAGTTTTCACTGTGGAACGATAATTAATTATTAATTACATAAATATTGTTTCCCAAATGAAATTAACAATAGGGTTCAATTCCCCAAATGATTTCCAATTGATTCGTCTGTAATTTGACAATTTCTAATCTATATCTGCTATCTATACGGTCAAGTAAAAAATAATTTATAATAAATTAATTAACGTTTCCCAAAATCTGAAACTAATTTCCTAAATATCCCCAAACTATTTCCAAACGATAGGAGTAATTCCTAATTAATTATACAATTATGGTCTGCTAGGCATACGGTGGTCAGCCAGCAGCTAGCAGCAGCCAACACAGGGCCAGCGATAGAGCGCCACGTAGCGGATTAGTACGACTGGCGACAAAGCGTGGTCACAGATATCTAATGGGAATACGTGTGAGTTGCAGGGGGGCTTAAAAAAAGGAGATGTATTTATAGTCGACAGAGGCTTCAGAGATGTGATAGAATGTCTTCAAAGTGAAGGATTTCATGTCCTTATGCCAGCATTAAAAGGGAAACGACCCCAGCTAACTACTAAAGAATCTAACGAGTCACGTTTAGTCACAAAATTGCGATGGGTTGTAGAAGCTGTTCACGGAATCATTGGTAAGAAGTTTAAACTTCTCCATCATCAGCTCGACAACAAATTAATTCCAAGAATTACGTCGTATGTAAAAATAGCTTGCTTTATAAATAATCTCTTTGGTCGCCGATTGAATTCAGATAAAGGTTTATTTCGAGTAATTGTACATCAGATAAACTCTAGAAAAGCTGTTGAAAACACGTTAGCTATCGAAGTGATGAACGCAAAATGGAGTAGGAGGAAAAAGACCTTCAAGTTGTTAAAATCGGCTGATTTAGAGGATTTCCCAGAAATCACAGAACAGGAATTGAAGATCTTTTTTACCGGCTCTTACCAACTTTCTCAAACAATATCCTATCTAGCAGAAATGATGGACGATGATGGTAATATTAATGTTAATTATGTGATAGAGCAACCAAATATAGTTAAGTTCGAAGTCAGGTCACGACATGTAAATAGAAAGTCATATAAGTGCTACATAGAGTACAAACCGAATTCTATTGGTCGTGCTGGAATTTTACGGTACACACATGTGACTGTCCCCTAATGGATTAAGAACAATTGATTGTTGTTCACATCTAGCTTCCGTTATTTATTACTTGTCATGTGCCAGATATTTATCATCAATCATTAGACCAGCAGAGATACTAACGAAGATTTTTGATGTCGAGCAAGTTGAACCAATCATCGAAGACAATAGTGACGAAGATTAGTCTCTCAGTTATGTATTTACCATATTCGATTTTGTAAACTATTCACTACTTTTTCACAGAAAATATAAATAATTACTTTTATTAAAAAACCGTTTGACGAGCTGTTTTTATTGCTACAATCATTAACATCATTATACTTTATCTCTAGAAGTTAGAATGTATGTACAATGCAGCCATCTGTCGGAATAAGACAAAACTAACAATTGAGAACAAGCTTCAATCAAACACCGCTAAATGGCAGGGGCGAATATAAGGAACCTAATTGTTACTCATATTTATTTAATTAAAAAAAGCTGGATCGAAGAAAAAGTAATTTTCGCGAATTCTTTACAGAAGCATGATTATATCGATACCATTTTTATTAAGGTTAGATACATTATTTAAGCGAAAAGAGGAACAATATATGTGGCCTTACTGAAATGTATATAATATATACGATTCACGTGGCGCCATCTATTCACCACGCTACAAACTACGGCAGAATATAATAGAAACCTTCAGAGGTGTTCCATGTTCCATTTGATATATTGTGAGAAAATAAAAATATCCCATATAAAGAAGTGAAACCTAAAAAAAAGCCAAAAAAGGCGATTTTTCGTTTTTTCTCAGTGTATTTTTAAAAATTCTGAAAAAAATTGAAGAGGTGTATTTTGATGAAATACACATTCTCAAATTTTTTGGCGGTGACGTTTTTTCGTATACGCGAGAAAAGAAATTTTGAAAATTTTAGGAATTTTTAAAAAATCGGGAATAGAGCGAGATAAGTCAACAAGTATTTTTCAAGTACGGTTTGACATACTTTGCAACCACATTTTTTTTTGTAAGAGTATCTGCAATAGCGGCCGAGAGAAAAATAATAAATCAAAAATCACGTTTTTCACAATTTCTCAGGAACTGCTTGAGGTGGGGAGCTGAAATTTTGATCAAATTTTTTTTTTCAACGAGATGTTCAAAGGACTTATTTACGAAAAGATTTCATTCCAAGGCAGATTGACCATGCTTATCCTGCTATAGCCTTTATCATTTGAATGGTTAAAGTACACATATGGCGCGTACATACTAAGTTTCGAGGTTTAATGATATACAAGTCTCCTTCTTACAGCGTTATGGGGTAAAGGGTTTATGAGGTTTATGGGTGATGGAGTTTAAGTATTTAATGGCTTTGGGGTTTTTTGTATTGAATAATTATTGCTGGATTTGACCTTGAAATGAACTTGACCCTGACATACTGGAGGCAAACGAACCTCGGATTGTAACTCAGTGACCTCGGAAACATATTGATGTAGTAGTTTATTCCCGTGAAGACACATTTTCTTATTTTTGCAATTGTCATATGAACCTTCCACACAATAACATGAAGTGACCTTGAAATGACCTTGTGGGTTATGTTATCAAAAAATTGAATACATATCTAGACGTAAAATTTCCCGTTCTTTCAGAATCTGCAGTCAAAAATTCATTTTTGGCAGAATAAATACATTTGACCTTGAAATGACCTTGAATTTGACCTTGTCGGATCAAACGGATATCGGATTTGGATTCAGCGACCTCAAAAATATATAGGAATAATAATTTGAATCGATTTGACTATTTTTCCAGGATTTGACCTTGAAATGACCTGGAACGTGACGTGATGGAGACAAACGGACACCGGATTCGGATTCAGCGACCCCAAAAACATAAAGATATACTGGTCTGGTCAGAGGAAGCATTTTTTCGATTTTTTTTGTGGAGCTCTCTCTCTCTGTGTGTGTGTGTGTGTGTGTGTGTGTGTGTGTGTGTGTGTTATTGAATCTAATAGACTCGAATACTTTAGTGTTGCTATAACATTCATACTTTTTAAAATTATTAGAAACCCTTTGGCATACGTATTTATAATGCAATTAACAACAACATATCAAAATTTGAAGAAAATTAAAATTCTGCTCCAAAAAGTATTACAATAGATTTTCCATGAAATTACCTATTTATTCCCCCAACTAGACTTAAGTTAATGAACTGACCAAGTTGATGAATCTGAAAAATTAACATTTTATTCAGAACGCCGCCAATTTTCAATATTTTTATTCCGTACTGCTAGGAATAATAACAACGTTCATGAAGAATAAAAATCTATTCGCTTTTTTGTTTCATACTCCTGAAAGCTATGCTTTCCTGTCCAAAATGGCAAAAAAATATTTCTTTCGCATTTGACGAGTTTTTTAATAAATTAAACAATATTAACTTCTTTCCGAAAAAATGCACTTATCATCTATATTTTCCAGTAAACAAACCTGAAACGTTGATACGTTGTAAGTTTAATCATTTTTGAGCAAAAGATTACACAGGCCGACAAATTTCTGACCCAGAAACAGGACCTTATGTGCCCGAAGGATTTTGATACACTGAATCCGAATTTCGAGATATCCTAACCTAAAAGTGCGAAAAACACGCTTTTCTGCTAAATTCGGGGTTATGTATCATCGCGAATAATTTTTTTTTTCTAAAAACGGATGACGCCTTTTTAAAGCAGCACTCTTACCCTTCAAAACTATGTCTCCAAAAATGTTGTATATCTTTTTTTTTCATTGAGATATCTATGATTGAAACTAGGTACTTTCGCTATTTCAATACAGCATTGGGTCACATGCAATTTCCTTAACTCCCAACCCTGTAACCTAGGAGTGTATAACCTAAGTCCATTAAAAACCCAAATTTCCTCAATTCCCCAACCCTGTCATATTACATATAAAAAAAGACTGATATAATATATCGGTTCATTTGAAAAATTGCATGTGACCCAATGCTGTATTGAAATAGCGAAAGTACCTAGTTTCAATCATAGATATCTCAATGAAAAAAAATGATATACAAATTTTGGAGACATGGTTTTAAAGGGTAAGAGTACTGCTTTAGAAAGGCGTTATCGGTTTTTAGAAAAAAAATTTATTCGCGTTGATACATAACCCCGAATTTAGCAGAAAAGCGTGTTTTTCGTACTTTTAGGTTAGGATATCTCAAAATCCTGACGTATAGGGTTAATTCTGAGGCCGGATTCGGATTCAGCGTACCAAAATCCTTCGGGCACACAATGTCCTATTTCTGGGTTAGGACTTTCGTTAAATTTTGTCGGCCTGTGTTACCATCAATGATATAATAATTCTTTTGATCCTTTACATTAGACGACCGCCTTAAAATATTAACTAGATGAAGAAATCCCTCATACAAAAGTTACCGTTTTGTTCACGTTTATAAAGCTAAGGTGTTGAGCGTCTTTAGCAACGAGTTTGTTAGACGCGGCTTTGCGGCGTTGCTAAAGGAGCGCCTCATTTTTTCTTTTGTTGAAGCTGTTATTTTGGTTGGTGAGGTAGCCCCTCCCCTCACTCTCTCTTTCTCTCTTTCTTTCTTACTCCCTCTCCCTCTATACGTATGGTCGCGCGCGTGTGTATGACTGTGTGTATGTGTGTATTTGTGCAGGGAAGGAGGTCACGTGAGATTCAAGTAGGTTCGTGGTCTGTAACATGACAATATCGATCTGCACTCGGCGGCGAGTCCGATCAGCTGTTCCTACCCCTTGCTCACCGACTCCTAGCTGGTGAGGTCACGAGGAGGTTTCATCCTCATTCTTAAGAGACCGACATACCTCCTCGAAATGCATGCAAAACTTGTCACAGTAGGGCTACGCTGATTTCGTAACGGGAAACAATGTCCATACCAAACTTAACACACTTTCAGACCAAATATCATTAAAGGTTTCTATAGTAACCAAGTTATATATTTTTGTATAAAAAAATCTGCATGGATTTTTGAATTTTCCCACATATTCAGCTACATATCTCGAGAATGGTTAGGCGTATTTACGTCAAATATTTTTTTTTAGGTATTAAAAATTGAGATCTTCAACTTTTGTAATACGTATTTTTCACGTTGGAGCGATAGGAAGCGAGATAACAAAATCCGCGACCTTTGACCTCTTATATGTCACGAAGCTCCAGTGTGTCGGTGGCGTAACTTTCAGGCATATATTGGTATACCATAATAAGCAGTTTAAAAGAAAAACATTTCGGTGAGCTCGATTTTTAGAAGATGATTACTAAATGTCCTGGACTAGAAGTACTTTTGTTTCCCAGATGACGTGGCTGTATCTTAAGATGAAGAAGTTTGCAGTTCGTACCTATTATGTCGTACTCTGGTAGCACATTCTAATATGCTAAATTCTATTATTCGATATTATTCTAGCTAGGTTTGCGATGTGTTGATACCACCCCGAACTCATTCTGAACTATAATAAGGTAAACCACCCAGTTATTGGACACTTAAGCATTTTACAAGATTTGAGACCGTGTTAAAAAGATATTTTTATACCTAGAGATATGAGTGGTGGCTTGTTTTGATTGAAAATATATTGGTTTTATATTCTAGTAACTTACAATTTTAAGTTGGAAAGAATATAATCTTCAACAATAAAAAGCTGGGATAAAGTCAAAAAACTTAGTTATTGGACAGTGTTCTTATTTTTGGAAATACTCAATCCAGTAATTGAGCAGTCAAGAACCAATAAGCCAGGTACGGTTTTTGATGATATTTATTAAAGTAAAAACTAGGAATCTTGTTTTCATTTATTTAAACCAGACTGTCCAATAACTGCAAGGTGTTCAATAACTGGGTGGTTTATCCTACCTTTAAAACTTTCTAATACTACTTAAAAATCAATTATTTATTATACAATAGATAAATCAGAACCTATATCTCCGTTCCGACACTTTCTAAAGAAAGGATCTTATAAACATTTTATTAGTCTGTCATAAGCTTTAATTTAAGATAGACCTCGTCTTGTGGAAAAGGGGCCCAGGAACACCCAAAAATGGTCCTTCTCCATTCGTGTTCAAGTAAAAACAGTTAATTCTCATAAAAATCGATATTTTAATTTTCATGATAAAATTTTTTAAAATTTTAGGCGTAAATACAAATATTTTGAGCCATATTTGATAATAGTTAAATATTTGGTTCTACTGATTCTTTTATTTAAAAAAAGTTTAATCACGATATTTATCACATTAAACCTTTGATGTATTATGTTTTACATTCTAACGTGTTACTCAATTTTTATTCAGTTATTGGTTTACATAAATAACAACGAACTCTGCTGCTACTGTCACTAGTAAAAGCTCTTGTAGGTATACATCGTAACTATAAGATCGATTTTTTTTACACACAGTTCAGTATTGTGGTAATTTGAAAAGACAGCAACTAATAGCAAGACATTGATTTTATAGCCACTCTGAACTATGTATAAAAATCGATTTTATATTTACGATGTATATAAGAGCTTTTACTAGTGACAGCAGCAACAGAGTTCGCTTTTCATCTACAGGATCCACCATTGGATCAGCAACGTAGCAAATATAACATCTACGATTTATATGGAACTATAAATAATGAGCGTCACCATTAATTGATCGTGATGGGTAGGAAAGGTTAAGCAGAATTGACAATTATAGTAATAAAACTGTTAAACTGAGATAGATACTCCTTATTTGAACTAAAACTAGAGTAAAATCTGGTAAGAATCAGGCGTACCTACCTATCTCAGTTTAAGAGTTTCATCATTATAGTTGCCGGTTCTGTTTAACCTCTCCTACCCACCATGACCAATCAACGATGACGCTCATCGTCTATAACTCTACAAATCGTAGACGTTATATTTGCTATGTTGCAGATCCAATGGTAGATACTGTAGACGCAGTGTAAAAAAGAATCTACTGTACCGGTAGAGTATCTCTTGATTCTATCAACCCATATTGGATTAATCCTACGAAAAATATATTCTGCATATGAAACAAATACCTTCTACTGACGTACAAAATGTGCACACTCTTTGCGGCGCGGTGCCCCGTTCAATGGCATCACTAGCGGAGTGGACCGCCGTAATGGAAGGGTTAATAGGCCGACATACCTCGCACAAAACTTGTCGCAGTAGGGCTACGTTCATTTCGTAACGGGAAACAATGCCCATACCAAACTTAACGCACTTTCAGACCAAATATCATTAAAGGTTTCTATAGTAACCAAGTTATATATTTTTGTATAAAAAAATCTGCATGGATTTTTTTACACAAAAATATATAATTTGGTTACTATAGAAACCTTTAATGATATTTGGTCTGAAAGTGCGTTAAGTTTGGTATGGGCATTGTTTCCCGTTACGAAATGAACGTAGCCCTACTGCGACAAGTTTTGTGCGAGGTATGTCGGCCTATTAACCCTTCCATTACGGCGGTCCACTCCGCTAGTGATGCCATTGAACGGGGCACCGCGCCGCAA
Source organism: Xiphydria camelus (assembly GCA_963678675.1). NCBI lineage: Eukaryota > Metazoa > Arthropoda > Insecta > Hymenoptera > Xiphydriidae > Xiphydria > Xiphydria camelus. The sequence continues at coordinate 16,143,927 of OY783197.1, read as the reverse complement.
AGAGTGTGCACATTTTGTACGTCAGTAGAAGGTATTTGTTTCATATGCAGAATATATTTTTCGTAGGATTAATCCAATATGGGTTGATAGAATCAAGAGATACTCTACCGGTACAGTAGATTCTTTTTTACACTGCGTCTACAGTATCTACCATTGGATCTGCAACATAGCAAATATAACGTCTACGATTTGTAGAGTTATAGACGATGAGCGTCATCGTTGATTGGTCATGGTGGGTAGGAGAGGTTAAACAAAACCGGCAACTATAATGATGAAACTCTTAAACTGAGATAGGTAGGTACGCCTGATTCTTACCAGATTTTACTCTAGTTTTAGTTCAAATAAGGAGTATCTATCTCAGTTTAACAGTTTTATTACTATAATTGCCAATTCTGCTTAACCTTTCCTACCAATCACGATCAATTAATGGTGACGCTCATTATTTATAGTTCCATATAAATCGTAGATGTTATATTTGCTACGTTGCTGATCCAATGGTGGATCCTGTAGATGAAAAGCGAACTCTGTTGCTGCTGTCACTAGTAAAAGCTCTTATATACATCGTAAATATAAAATCGTTTTTTATACATAGTTCAGAGTGGCTATAAAATCAATGTCTTGCTATTAGTTGCTGTCTTTTCAAATTACCACAATACTGAACTGTGTGTAAAAAAAATCGATCTTATAGTTACGATGTATACCTACAAGAGCTTTTACTAGTGACAGTAGCAGCAGAGTTCGTTGTTATTTATGTAAACCAATAACTGAATAAAAATTGAGTAACACGTTAGAATGTAAAACATAATACATCAAAGGTTTAATGTGATAAATATCGTGATTAAACTTTTTTTAAATAAAAGAATCAGTAGAACCAAATATTTAACTATTATCAAATATGGCTCAAAATATTTGTATTTACGCCTAAAATTTTAAAAAATTTTATCATGAAAATTAAAATATCGATTTTTATGGGAATTAACTGTTTTTACTTGAACACGAATGGAGAAGGACCATTTTTGGGTGTTCCTGGGCCCCTTTTCCACAAGACGAGGTCTATCTTAAATTAAAGCTTATGACAGACTAATAAAATGTTTATAAGATCCTTTCTTTAGAAAGTGTCGGAACGGAGATATAGGTTCTGATTTATCTATTGTATAATAAATAATTGCTTTTTAAGTAGTATTAGAAAGTTTTAAAGGTAGGATAAACCACCCAGTTATTGAACACCTTGCAGTTATTGGACAGTCTGGTTTAAATAAATGAAAACAAGATTCCTAGTTTTTACTTTAATAAATATCATCAAAAACCGTACCTGGCTTATTGGTTCTTGACTGCTCAATTACTGGATTGAGTATTTCCAAAAATAAGAACACTGTCCAATAACTAAGTTTTTTGACTTTATCCCAGCTTTTTATTGTTGAAGATTATATTCTTTCCAACTTAAAATTGTAAGTTACTAGAATATAAAACCAATATATTTTCAATCAAAACAAGCCACCACTCATATCTCTAGGTATAAAAATATCTTTTTAACACGGTCTCAAATCTTGTAAAATGCTTAAGTGTCCAATAACTGGGTGGTTTACCCTATTATAGTTCAGAATGAGTTCGGGGTGGTATCAACACATCCCAAACCTAGCTAGAATAATATCGAATAATAGAATTTAGCATATTAGAATGTGCTACCAGAGTACGACATAATAGGTACGAACTGCAAACTTCTTCATCTTAAGATACAGCCACGTCATCTGGGAAACAAAAATATTTCTAGTCCAGGACATTTAGTAATCATCTTCTAAAAATCGAGCTCACCGAAATGTTTTTCTTTTAAACTGCTTATTATGGTGTACCAATATATGCCTGAAAGTTACGCCACCGACGCACTGGAGCTTCGTGACATATAAGAGGTCAAAGGTCGCGGATTTTGTTATCTCGCTTCCTATCGCTCCAACGTGAAAAATACGTATTACAAAAGTTGAAGATCTCAATTTTTAATACCTAAAAAAAATATTTGACGTAAATACGCCTAACCATTCTCGAGATATGTAGCTGAATATGTGGGAAAATTCAAAAATAGCTTAATTCGGGTATGCAACATGTATCGCCGAATTCTTCTCTCTTCCTACTACTCAAACGGCAATTACAGCTATATAATTATGTTTTTATGAATAAACGCCCTTTCTAAAAAGTCCAGTTTGGTTTTCGTACGCCTACCTGTTCTCGAGATATGAGACACGAAAGATAAGTTTTGGTCAAAAAATACTATATCTGTTTTAACGCTATTATCTCGTTCTCTATGACTCACACAGAAATGAAACAAGTTATTCCTATTAGACCATGAAATTATCTAACTAAATGGCTGCATACACTTTTCAGATATACCTTACCGTTTTCGAGATACGATGCTGCGAAGTTTGTGGAAGCATTCATTTCCACATCACCTTTGAGGTAGAATGCGCGGCGCGTTTTTTTTAATATGGTTTCCCTAGTAGGTTTTTTTCCCTTTTCCCGTCTTACTCGGCCTATAACTCGGTTGAGACTGAATATAGTCAAATAAAGAGCCGAAATTATTCTTGAAACAATTGAGTAACGGTCGGCGAGACCGTTCCGGGAAATAGGGACCTGAGAATTTGGCTATTTTTGCATTTTTCCACATATTCAGCTATATATCTCGAGAACGGTTAGGCGTATTTACGTCAAATATTTTTTATTAGGTATTAAAAATTGAGATCTTCAACTTTTGTAATAGGTATTTTTCACGTTGGAGCGATAGGAAGCAAGATAACAAAATCCGCGACCTTGGACCTTTTATATGTCACGAAGCTCCAGTGCGTCGGTGGCATAACTTTCAGGCATTGGTACATCATAATAAGCAGTTTAAAAAAAAATTTCGGTGAGCTCGATTTTTAGAAGATTGCATGATTTTCAAGCTAAATGTCCTGGACTATTCGTCTACAGTCTATTAAACGACGATAAGGGGTTAGGTCCACTTGTCAGGGTCGGGAGAATCGAAAAATTTTTATTGTATATTCGTTAATAATAAGCCTTCAAGAATATGCTCACCAAATTTTATAATGATCAGAGCATTAGAACCGGAGTTATAAGCATTTATAGCGCGCCGCCTTGCCGCTCGGCCGCGCCGCTCAAAACTTTAAACGCGATTATCTCAGAATCATGTTTTTCAAAAAACACCTTTGCGGTGGACACGATTACTCAAAATCTAGTACGTCGATCACCAAATTTTTTTCTGCTTGTTTGTCATGATAATAGCTTGTGCCTGAACGAAGGATTTTCAATGTTTGTGGACAAATTTTGTTTAGACCGAAAAAAACCGAAAATTGAAGACCTTTAAAAATGTAACTTTTTGTAAAAAGTGCCGCCATTTATCAAAAAATCATAATTTTGACAAATCCTTCGTTCAAGCACAGACCAATACAATATACTAACCAAATCTTTTTCAAATTTTGATTTTGGATGAACTGTTTCCGGGTTATTATGTCCACCGCCACTGATGCTCAAAAAAAGGCACTTCCGAAAAACAGCTGCAGCTCCGCCATTTTGAAATCTTTTGTTATGAAAAAATGTGTACAAGTACTTGAAAACATGTACTAATCGACAGTATTAATCGTTTTCAAATAAATATTTATTATGCTGCCGAAAAGAAATGGAGAAAATCTCGTACACATTCGCTTGCCACAAGTGGACCTAAGCCCTTAATGCTGTCAATGTAAAAATAAAAATGGTCTGTAAATGGTCTGCGAACAATAGGCTGTTATGCCCATGTAATGACAGTTTTATGCTACCTAGGGTATGCTAGACATTTTTTAAACATTCAGCTACCAGCAAACTTGCTGAATGATGTAACTATATTTGTAGAAAGCAGTGATAACATTGAAAGCAGTGAATCGGAGTAAAACCTATACCACCATTAAATGACACATGTCACAATTCTATAACTTTGTACATTTGACATATCCCTAATAAGAAACAAAATGACACAAATTTCATCAAATGGATAAGGGGCCCAGAATGGTCCTCCTTCTTTAAGTAGTACGCAAATGACGTGCAAACTTTTTGTTTCTTTCTTCAGATAGTGCATTTCGAGACGAATAATTTGATGCAGTCGATTTTTATTGTTGAGCCTTCCAAAGCAGAGTTATAGCCAATCGAATGTACACTCTTCAAGTAGAGCAAAATGATTACTTGTTTCCCTAAATATTCCTTTTACTTATTACTGTAATATAACTACGGAGTCACTAATGTTGTGTTACTTCTCTGTTATGTTGCTATTTAGTTGGATGTTTAGTGGGACGTTGCATTACAATTTATTGTTCTTGGTTTTCGCGGTTTTTGGGGATTCGAATCTTATCTCCCTTTCTACTAAGAAACTAATCAGACCCACGGGATGACAGAAGGAGAGGATAAGAGTGGCTAGACATTAAATGAGTTGAGAAATTTAGATGGGCCTCGCTTACAAACACCTGGCTAGATTATGTTCATACTTGTAATGGAACTATTGGATTGTCCTGCATTTACACGAATGAGAGCACTTTTTAAATGCCCGTAAGTCAAACTTTATTATAAATGAAACTGATCATTTGGGGAAATATTTTCTCTCTGATCTTTATGAAATTAAAATAGGACCAAAAAAAGTACCAATCGTTTGAGCATTCGACTCAATATTTCAATTCGTAAATGTCATAATACGCTGAGTTTTGGAGAAATTATAGCAGTCTCCCCTCCAATAATTTGGATTCCCGATAATGGAGATCATAAGAATAAAATAAGCCTCTGAATATTTGTCTTAGTGACTGTACTTTGTGAACTGCGTGTTTAATTTTGTACAAAAGCGAGATGTTCGAAAAGTAATTTTGCAATATGGTAACCAGGCGATGTTTAATTTGAGAAAAATAGGCATATACATACAACTCTGCACCGCAAATAATATGAATTTATAACTGCGTTTGTAACAGGAAACTTTCCCACATTTACAAATGTTATTATTTCAAATTAATTAACAATAAACTATCTGTAATATTTCAAAGAAGTTCTGAAATATACATATTTTTCTGGGAGAAATGCGCTACCTTATAATGCATTGAAACTAAAATTCTTGTATTTAATATGAAGCGTATATTAAAAAGACATCTGAATAGATGTTCTAATACAATTTTAGTATGCTCGATCACGTTTAAATTATTCGAGTAAGCTGTACATCATACAGTTAAACTGATTCTTGTGACGTGGAGAATCGCTCCATGTCACAAGAAGCGTGTAGGCGACCTTTTCGGGGTCAGGCGTACGAATCGACCACCGAAAGGGCATTGCGTTAGGGCGGACGTAGGGTCGCGGCGCCGAGACAGGATAGGCGTCCGGGCGTGCACGCGTCGAGTGCACGAGCCGTCAGCTAACGGCTTGTCGTCGATCCACGTCGAAGGATCGAACGACAACACGGACGGCCTCGAGGCGTCGACGTCATCGTTTCTTTTCGCGAAAAGAAAGACCGCCGAGGAGCCGGAGCGACGAGGAGGTCGGGAGATCAAGTTAGTCTTGTTTGGGAGTGCTTAGAGTCAGCATCGTGCGAAGTTAGCGAAGCCACCCGTCAAGCCTACGAAGAAGATCGTTAGAGCAAAGAGCGATACGAGGAGCCAAGCCGAGCTCCCTCGAGAAGACCGTCCGCGAGAGAGAGCTAGCCCAGGAGACCGAGATCGGAGCAGGGAGGGACCCCGGATCCGCAGCACAGAAGCCGAGGAGCAGGGACGCGCCCCGCCAAGGACGACCGCTACAGCTCCGGTATGCTCCCCCGTTCTTACGACCGACCTCCGACTCACCTCCGCGCCGTTATCGCTCCGTTAGCGCCTCCGCGCGAGCGTTTCGCCTCGTTGGCGAATCGAGCGCTGTCCGCTGTGTCGTGCAGCACCACTCCGTTGTTTTTTGAAGTGAAACTTCTTTGCTGAGGGTACTGAATGCGCGCCCGATGAGACGAAAAACCGTAACGAAACTCACACACTCCACCGCTCGCTGTCGACTCTGCCCCATTCCACCGCCCGCGATCCTGTCCCATTCCACCGCTCCCGACTGTGTATACGTTAAAGCCATGTGTTGATTTTGCGACGCTGGCTCGCGAAGCCGCCGCGCGAGGCATGCCTCGTGTTGGATCGCCTTGCCTAGCAAAGCTGCCGCCGTTCGTTTGTCTACATATTCCGAGGCAAAAATGTTTTGAGGCTGCCTTGCGCGGCAGCCTTGCACGGCAGCCTCGCGAGCCAGCCTCGCAATATATGTGTTCCGTCGCAAAGGGGACTTCTACGTTATTTCTTACCGCTCACTATTCAACCTAAGTAACGCACTAATCTAGATCTAATCTGTACATCGGTCGCAACAGCGAGGCGGGCGGTATATTTTGGTGAATGGGGGTTGCAAATGCGTTCGCAGTCCCACACCTTTGCCTCAAAACAACCTCGCAGTGTATCTAATTGTAAACCACGGCTACATCACGGAATTACTGTATCTCTTTGAATCCAATATAATCACCAATAAATATTGTGAGTACAGTGTTAAATCATTTCAACTAACCGATACGGTTTAAATCCACCTCTCCACGTTTTCGGTCACTAGTCGTGTCACGCAATAGTGCCTTCGGGATTTACGACCTCGAGGAGATCTACTCTTGATCGCACATGTTATAGTTATTAATTTGAAACTGAAAAATAAATGAAGCAAAAATCAATCGCTGTTTAGACTGTGCAGAGGGGGTCTGGTTTGTGTTGCTCGAGAGGGTTTCTTCGGGCAATGGAAGCTATTGTTCATATTACGAGGCGACGCAGTGTCGCACCTCCACTAAGAGGACTGTTTAGGCTCACCATCTAGCGTTTAGGACCCTTTTTGGGCGTATCCTTGGGAGAAGCCAGACTAGAGGACGTAGAGTTACTTGTGAGTTGTTTGTATTTCGTTTGTCGCATTTTTAGTTTTCCAGATTTTACCGCGTCGAATGGCCGGCTATACGGAGCTCGTGTAGTCTGCGATCGGAGTCGTGACTTTTCTCGAGTAACCACCGTGCATGTACATTTTTTCGCGCACGCGCGCGTTGTGTGTATGTGTAAATTTATAAGGTAGCGGCGGTGTATAGGCCCGGCTTGTGATATGGCCCATCGTCTATAAATTGTACAAAATTGTACATTTACCGATACATTCTACTTTTCTCAGTAACTGCAGTTTCCTTGAACACTTCTTAGCTCTTCTTAGCGCCATCTATTAAAAGTAAAATGTGTCGGCAAATGTACAATTTATAGACGATGGGCCATATCACAAGCCGGGCCATATATACCGCCGCTATCTTAATTATTATTGCAAAAAAGGCCACAGAACGGTCGAAATAGTACAGTGACAGGCAACGTGTTAAATAAATTTTCCATTTCGTAAACGTCAATGAACACTGAACATTCTTTCGCGCGTGTATTATATTAAAATTATTATGGCAAAAACAGAAAAAGAAGGGGCAAAAGAGTTTCGTGAGAGGCAACGTGTAAAGAAAGCGATGACGAAGGTACTACCTAAAACTAGTACAGAACGAAATCGAGGATGGAGAGAAAGAATTAAATTCAAACAATCAAACATTGACGGATTTGAGCAGAGTTGAGGGTGAAACAAACAACAACAAAACGTGTGGGCACCACACGCGGAAGAAGTGAAACTTCGATACCAGTTTCTCTGAATTTGATTCCGGTGTGGTATTAATTTCAATTGGCTCTACGAAGAAGCATAGAGTGAAAGACTTGTATAGAGCCAATTGAAACTAATACCACCGCCATAGTGGTTCAGCTTAAAGAGAAAGCGGCAATAAATTGAATTTTGCAAAAGTATTGATAGCGGCTGGAATTCTCCTAGGGACCTAAATAACACCTCAGTCTATATTTTCCCAGAATTTCAGGTAGGTAAAATGTCCCGTAAGCGCTCTACGTGCTCGCAAATACGACTATTTTCTAGTCTACTGTCGATGGGATTGTATCGGAGAGCTTTCATCAAGTTTTAATAAATCAGTGTGGTTACGAAACGTGTGAATACAAAAACAGAAATTTGCATGAAAGTTCTTCAAGGTATGTACTTTCGAATTATGTAAACTTTTAAGAGAATTTGAGTGCATTTGTGGCTTAAAAAAATTATTTGTGCTAAGTCGAGTTGTATTTAAAATTTTGGTAATTCGTTTAGCTTCGTGTTGAGTTATAAAAAAATCCCCCGATATCCCCGCTTTAAAAAATAACCGAAAGGTAGCGTTAACATTTCTTTTAAACATATCAAAAAATTAGAGGCGATTTCAAGTGAATTTTTGAGAAATTCCAGTTTTTCTGAGGCTATGCGCGGGTTTTTCCAAAACTTTTAAATGTATGTAGAAAATAAAACTTCTCATTGCCTATTTTGTCATCGGAATGCTGAGGTTTCAGATTAAATCTATAATTAGTTGTAATTTTAATTGTTTTTCAGACCAAAATGTTCACGAGAAGGCAGCTTTTCAACATTTTATATGAAAATAAGGGCAATATATATATGGCCCGGTCTGAACGAACGCAATGTCTTATCAATCATTTGGTAAGATACTATGGAATAGAAGATGATGAGAATGCAGTATCTCATTTGAAGTTAATAACGTCCCGTTTCTGTTCAAAACTCTTTAACAAGCTTGATGGCTGTTGCAAAAAAAACTGAGTTATTTTTAAAGAAAAATGAGGAATGGCTTAACGCTGTGGAAACAACATTTGACGAAGTACTACAACCGCAACCAAGTACTTCGAGGGAAGGACGAAAAAGTCGTGGCCGTCCAAGTTTGAAGTTTGCAGAAAGCAGCGAGAGAACAAAACGGCGAAAGAGTGAAAAGCTTGCAGAAAAGTATGAAGCGGAAGAACTTACTTCAGCTGCAGCTAGAAGCCTCAAAGAAAAAGGAAAAGAAGTTGCTGCAAAGCTTGTATCAGAAGCAGTTTTGACTACTCCATCTCGAGCCTCCAAAATAAGAGAAGCTTATAAAACTTATCAGAAACAAAAAGAAGTTATTCCCCTTACACACCTGATCAAGGTCTTTCAGTGATGATAGAAGCCAAAGATAGTAAGCATTCTTACGTTATCCATAGGCAAGCTGCCAAGGTGCAGAATGTCGATATTTACCCGTCATACCATAAAATTCTGGAAGCTAAAGACCGTTGTTACCCGCGAAAAGAAGGTCAGATTGTTACAGAAACTTCGGCTGAAATACTTATGCAGGATCTACTAGATCACACAGTTAGACGTATTTTAGAAACTCAAGAATCTGTCCTTTTTACAATTTCCGCTGATATGCGCAAGAATATGATGTTATTAGTTAAGTGGGGTTTTGATGGAAGCTCGGGGCATTCCCAATACAAACAATTGTTTACTGAAGCAGGCCTTGGTGATGGCGATTTATTTTTGTCCTCGTTAGTCCCAATACAACTTTTTATTGAGAAATCTGGAGTAGAAAAGTTAATTGTATGGCAAAACCCCCGCCCATCATCTACTCGTTTCTGCAGGCCAATAAGGTTTCAATTCAAAAAAGAAACCAAAGAATTGATAAAAGAGGAAACAAAATATATAAACGAGCAAATAAGCAAACTTAGGCCAACAATATATTTATTTGGAAATGAAGAAATTGTCGTTTTTTATACATGCATAATGTCGATGATAGATGGTAAAGTATGCAATGCCATTACAGAAACATCGTCAGCGCAAACCTGCTACATACATATGTCATGCAAGCCCTAAAGAAATTAATGATATTGAAGGCGTTTTAAAGAAAAAAATGAATGTTGGCACTTTGAATTTTGGCTTATCCAGTTTACATGCTTGGATACGATTTTTTTAATGCCTATTACATATTTCGTATAGACTAGAATTGAAAACTTGGCAAGTTCATGGAGGAAAGAATAAAGTAATTTTTGAGGAGAAGAAGAGGGAAATCCAACGAAACTTCAGGGAAAGAACAGGTTTGCTTGTAGACGTACCAAAGCCTGGGAGAAGTGGTACTACAAACGACGGAAATACGGCGAGGAGATTTTTTTCTAATTCGTCATTATCGGCATCTATTACGGGTATAGATGAACAAATTATTCGAAGATTTGGAGTGGTATTAAATACTATATCTTGTGGATATGCTGTTAATGTGGATGCATTTAGTGAATATGCCTTAAACACCGCTAAATTATTTGTGGAAAAATATCCGTGGTACTTTATACCCGCAACCGTCCACAAAATTTTGATACGTGGAGCAGCAATTATTAAACAGGCTATACTACCAATTGGGCAATTGTCCGAAGAAGCTCAAAAGTCAAGAAATAAAGATTTAAAGAAATTTCGGAAAAGCAACATAAGAAAAACTTCCCGTGTTTTAGGAAATCAAGACCTACTTAACAGATTATTGATTACCTCCGATCCCTTCATCTCTTCCCTACGTAAGTTACCCCCAAGAAAAAATTCTTCTATCTTTGCTGACGTTCTGGTATTGTTAGAAGAACACCAACAAGTACCATCACGAAAACTTGAGACTCCTGAGTCACCGGTTAGTAGTCTAAATGAAGCTAGTGACGATTCTTCGACTGACAACGCAGACAGTGACAGCGACCTAGAGTTTGAAGAATAATTTTATATACGTATTGAAAATTTGTTGTAATCATTAATTTAAATAATGATTAGTCTTGAACTGTTATCGTTGCCTCATTATTTCAAACGCCTGTTTTTTACACTTTCATTTCCATTACTAAAATTTTAACGCCCCTAGCTCACCTCCTGTTGACCTAAGGTATGTGTTTAATTAGTTTGTCAATATATTTCAGATAATATTCTATATGTTGCCGAAGTTTCAGATTTTTGTTTACTATTTTTTTTAATTTTCACCCCCTCAACTCACCCTCTGTTGTCCTTAGATTTTTAAAATATTTTTCCAATAAGTCCAGAAATACCGAAATTATTAATATTTCTCCGTAAGTGAAGCCTTGACTCACAGCCAGTACTGCTCTTAGCCCACCTCAACTGACTATGAACCGGTTAACACTCATTCATGAAGAATGGTGTGTTCAACGCAGAATGTTTATAAATAAATTAAATGAACAATATTTTATTTCTACAAATATCGCTTGAAACTATGCTTCTACCCGAGTCGAAATTTTGCCCCTATTTTGATTGCCACAGCGACTTTTCAAACCTATTTTGATGCCATATGATCGTCGCGAGCTCTTATTTTGATGCTTTTTGAACCTATCTGTAAAATATGCTTCTGCTTTGATGGCCAGAGACCCTTCACTGGGTAGAAGCTATGGCATTTAAAATAGGGTCTCCGCGCGAGTCGAAATTTTGCCCCTACTTTGATGGCCACAGCACATCAACTGGGTAGAAGCTGTGGCATTGAAAATAGGGTGTCCTCGCGAGTCGATATTTTGCCCCTACTTTGATGGCCACAGCACCTCTAGTGGGTAGAAGCTATGGCATTCAAAATAGGGCCTCGTTGCGAATTAAAATTTTGCTTCTATTTTGAGGGCCAAAGCCCCTTTACTGTGTCAGAGTTTCGGACTTAGAATATTTTCAACATGAACGGAATTTAGAAAAATTTCAATCTCCTGCATATAGGGACTTGAAAATTAATTTGTGAATAAATGGACAAAAATTGTAACTTGTTCAATTATTAAATCAATAAATTATTTGACTTCGAGTCTCCAGAGTATGTTGAGCAAGTTATAAATTATATTGTTTATTGTTTATTTATATTGTTTATTAAAAATCACATATTATTATGGTAAATCAAAGACAATTAATTAATGTAGGATGAATAAACGTTCATATAATTATTTATTTATTAATATCGATTTGCGTTTATGGAAGAATAGTTATCAAAAGATATAATCATAAATTTAGAAGAATGTTGAGAAAAGAATAATACAATTATAAAATCTTATTTATTCGAGCTCTTTCTTATTGACTGGAAAAGCAACATACGTTTGTACATCAAACTTCATATGAGCACCAATAGTAATATTTAATATCGCAGGAGCGTGCAGCAGATGAGGACTCGAGGACACCGACGGATCAAAGAAGTTAAGCAGCAAAAATTGCGGACAGTTGTGTTGTTGTAGTAGTTGGATGGGTGACCGCCCGCGCGCGAGTCTGAAATTTTACCCCTATTTTTTGATGGTCAGAGCCTTTCCATTAAGTAGAAGCTACGGCATGCAAAGTAGGTTCTCGCTCTATGTTATTTTGCTTCTACTTTGAAGCTAAAATGCGGAAATTTGTCCGATTTTAAGCTTCAAAGCAGAAGCAAAATAACAGAGCGAGAACCTACTTTGGATGCCTTAGCTTCTACTCAATGGAGAGGCTCCGGCCATCAAAATAGGGGCAAAATTTCGACTCGGGTTCCCCCTATCTCCACTAATTCAAAATATGGAAAATAATTTTAAGGGAATATTTATCTGCCCGAATTATGCTTTAATGTGCTTTCTATACGATATATTTCGTTGAATTAATTAGAGAATCTGTAATTCAAGTTTACCTACAACCAGCAGGTTTTAATTAGAATAGAGAAATAACTACGCAATTATCTCGACATTTCACAGAAAAGCAGTCCTGACGACGAGTCAAATCTCGGGCCATCCAGCCGCCCTATGAGCGGGTGTATGAAGAGACAATATGGTGACGCTCAACAAATTCAATTATTGAGCTGATTTTTTCGACATTTATCATACTTGACAGGCACTTGTACAGGATTTATTTATTTGAAATGCTTCCGTTCGAGAGGCGATGGGTCGACTTGAGGAATAGTTGGTTACTGAGGACGATTTCCTTTGAAAAATTACGATACGGTTATACAATTAATTTCCGATCTCGCGCTAAACCAATTAACCGCAGAACTTGAATTGTCCATTGATTATCAGTGAGTACTTTCTCACGAGAAATTACGTTACATGTTCAAGTTCATCGATACATGAAAGATCTTGAATATTGTAATCTTAACCCTTCCAAGTCCTTTGATTTTGTTGTGTCCATTCAAATAAATCATATTATTTAACGTGTAATACATTTCCACTTTATAAAAGGAGTTGAGATATACTATTACAGTTTCTCGGGTAAAAACGAAGACTTAAGTTAGTACCCCCACAAGATCGTTGAATTAAGAAATGGTTGAAATTTGACATATATGTTATTTAATGCATTATCCAAACATCTGTGTAATTTAAATAAGTTTGACCACCCCAAACCTGAGACATTTACACTTGAAGTTGGCTTGATTTACATGTAACAAATACATTATGATGGGCAAAACAGTACATCATTAATTCTACCGTCAAAACTAAGAAGTTGATAAAAAAACGAGGATAAGGTAGAGTAGGATATCACGAATAATGTGAAAAAAATGAGAATGATTCACCATCTGATTTCCAAGATATAACCATGAGAAGCCCTCACAATTTTGGTCGTATAGCATATATCTGCAAGGCCTGCAAGCGAACGAGTGCGTGGAGGGGGAACGGGACAGTGAGCCACGATCGTCGCTCACACGCACACAGAAGAGTGCAGAATGATTTAAAAATTAATCAATCCCATTCAAGAGATATGCTTTATAGCTTTATTTTGAATGGCAAATTGGTTTATGGAAACATTACATATATATACACAATGAGAAATATAATGAAAATGAACTTACGGGTGAGAGACGCGTCGATGGAGGCTCCTCATTGACATCGCCCTCCCTCTTGGTCGGCTCGCTTGGCTTGTACAGGTGCTCGTATTTGAGTTGGACGTGGAGTTGGAGATTCCGTGGCGCGTGGGTGGGGGAGCCGGTTGCTCCCCCGTGGCCACGGCCACTCCCGCAACGGAACCAGTGGCCGCCGTGGCCAGGCCTGATCCGGACCGACGCCCAGGGCCCGAGGAGCCCGCGAGTCTGCGAGCTAGCCTACGGGCGAGCCGACGGGCGAGGCGCGCCCCTGCGGCTCCGGCACCCACGCTGACGGCGCCCGATCCCACCCCCCTTAGACCAGGGGGTGGTACACCACTGCTGACGTTGCCTTTGCTTGGGGCCTTTCCTTCGCAGACCCCCTCGCTTGCCTTTTCTTTTTCTTTTCCCCCTGTCTCCTCGCTTCAGTGTCAGGGTTACTTTTCTCGTCGTACCTTCAGAGTCGGTAGCTTGGTTGATTCCAATACTAATTAAATGCTCTCGATTCGAAATGAATCCGTTTTGTGGACGGTAACGTTGCGTTCGCATCGACGTAGGCATGGGCCAATTTCTGCTGAAAGAAGAAGTACAATTATATTAAAACTAAACGAAGAATTAAGAATATAATTTGATACAACGTTTTGAAGTGAAACTTTTATGCTGAGGGTACTAAAATCGCGCGCCCGACACGACGCGTCCGTAACGAAACCCACACACTCTCCAGCGCTTCCGACCGTGACTCACTCATACAGCGCTCTCGACCCTGCTCCAATACACCGCTCTCAACTCTGCCCCATTTCACCGCTCTCTACCGTACGTAGACGCCGTACCGTCATATCGCCTTTGCCAGGCAAAGCCATGTGTCGATTTTGCGAGGCTGGAGCGCCAGGCCGCCGTACGACTATCACTCACGCGGCGAGGCTCACTATTATCGCAACCTCAGTAACGCACTAATCTAGATATGATCTGTACATCGGTCGCAACAGCGAGGCAGGCGTTATGTTTTGGTGAATGGGGGTTACAAATGCGTTCGCAGTCCCACACATTTCCCTCAAAACTACCTCTCAGTGTATCTAATTGTAAACCACGGCTACATCACGGAATTACTATATCTCTTTGAATCCAATATAATCACCAGTAATATTGTGAGTGCAGTGTTACATCATTTCAACTAACCGATACGGTTTAAATCCACCACTCTACGTTTTCGGTCACTATTCGTGTCACGCAGTAGTACCTTCGGGATTTACGATCTCGAGGAGATCTACTCTTGATCGCACATGTTATAGTTATTAACTTGAAACTGAAGAAAAATAAAGCAAAAATCAATCGCTGTTTAGACTGTGCAGAGGGGGTCAGATTTGTGTTGCTCGAGAGTGTTTCTTCGGGCGATGGAAGCTATTGTTCGTATTATGAGGCGACGCAGTGTCGCACCTCCACTAATTGTAAGAGGACTGTGCATAAATCCAGCGTTTAGGACCCTTTTTTGGGTGTATCCGTAAGATATATGAGAAGCCAGACTAGAGGGCACAGAGTTACTTGTGAGTTGTTTGTATTTCGTTTGCACATTTTCAGTTTTCCGGATTGTACCGCGTCGAGTGGCCGGCTATACGGAGCTCGTGTAGTCTGCGATCGGAGTCGTGATCTTTCTCGAGTAACCACCGTGCATTACTGTACATTCTTGTGTGTGTATGTGTATACGTGGGTGTATTAATTTATAAAAAAATACCTAAAACTGATGCAGAACTAAGTCGAAAATGGAGAGAGAGAATTAAATTAAAACAATCAAATATTGCTATATCTGCTAATGCAGATAAACACCAGTCCCAAATCCTGGAGAATGTAACAGATTTTCAAGTCCCTGGAGGATCCAATATCGGTGAAAATACATCCAGTGAATATGATATTCCTTACACTATATTTTGTGCCCATAAAAAACACAAAACGTGTGGCCGCCACACGCGGAAGAAGTGAAACTTCGATATCAGTTTCTCTGAATTTGATTCCGGTGGTATTAGTTTCAAAATTGGCTCTATACAAGTCTTTTACAATGCTTCTTCCTAGAGCCAATTGAAACTAATACCACCGGAATCAAATTCAGAGAAACTGATATCGAAGTTTCACTTCCTCCGCGTGTGGCGGCCACACGTTTTGTTTATATGTATGATATTCCTTATCAGTATAAAATGCAATGTAAAGATTTAGAAATCGGTGCTTATTTTTTGTTATTATTGCATTCATTTATAAGTTGGATATATCAACACTCATTCAAATATAAGGTACGTAAGGGAATGTCGTCAGGATCGGCCTGTCGTCTAGGTTGGCCATTTGCGATATTTCAGCTTATGAAATTAGTTTCAACTATCTGTGTAAGCGTGGTAAAACTTCTATTGGTAACAGCAAACTTGTCGTGGCAACACCGAGTTTGAAGCGTGAAAGTAAAACGTGTTGTGCACTCACAATCAGTGGCTTGGGAAAGACGAAAAAAGTTTTCTAGTATCAGTGAATACGGTATCAGAACTTGAAGCTAAAACATGCAATCGTCAAATTAAGCATATAAGTGTGTCATATGGTTATCCTTTAGGAATAAACCAAGAGGATAATTTAATTTGATAACCTATTTGGTTGTGATGTGATGCGATGTGGTCCTGGTGTTTGCCGTCAAGGTTGGACCATTTCTGTAGTCAGGGTTGGCTACCGTGATTTTTTTTCTTTTCAGGGTAATAGCAACACTTCGTCATTTTTTGATACTACGAAATGTTAAAAACGAGGTCGTCCATCCAAAAAAGTGCAGAAAAAGCCTTCTTTAGATAAAGACGAGGACTTTTGCCTCATCTTTTTGGAAGCGATGCCTTATCGCTTGAATAGTAACAATTTCGTTGCATGCATTGAATGCAAAAGAGATGTGCATTTGAAGTACGCGAAAACGACGACAAGCTACTTCGTTTATCAAAATTGCGATTCAGAATAATTTAGCGCCTATATTTCGTCGATTTTCAGAGGCTGGCCAACCTAGACAGCACTGGCCAACCTTGACAGTATTTCAAATTTTTTTAACCTTCCTAAGTCGCTCTGGTCATTTTTGACCCGTAGCATATTCATTTTGTTAATGACACTAAGACCACACACGATACATACTTATGAAATTCTATATTTATAATCTATAGAGATATTCTGGTGATTTTAATTTTTGAAAATCGATCAGGAGTACTTACGATAAAAATAGTTACATGTGGAGGTTATTCGGGTCAAAAATGACCCAATGCTTTTGTGCGGCGATTTTCGCATATTTCGTGTTTAGACTAATAAGACGCTTAGACTAATAACATGCTTATTATAATACATATATAGGACGAGCAACATAAAGTACTCGCGTGAGTTACATAGCAGCAACAATGTTGTTCGTTGCAGAGCTGCTGCTCACAGCAGCTCGCAGATCCGAACTTGTTCGCGCTTGACTTTGACGCCTCCTTCTTTCTTCGATTATCCTATCAGTTATTCAACGAACGTTCATGCAGCAGGGTGCATTTTTAGTTTATCAAAACTTTCAAACTTGAAAATTAAATCTGAAGTGGTAACTTCTTCTTCTACATCTCAGTCTATAGGCGCGAAGAAAAGAGTTCGTGACTACTTATGCGAGAAAACTAACAACAAATCTTTTTTACAAATATCACCGTTGCCAACAATTTATTTGTAAGGGTCATCTAGTGCAAGTGCTTGAGGTGCTCATAATGCTTTTTCTGTAGCACATTACAGGACAAAATCATCACTAGTTAGATGTAAGCGTTCTGAAAAAAAATAATTTTATGTACGTTAATATTCGAAAAGCAATGTTTTTTCATTTAAATACGTATCCAGTATTTAGAAGTAAGTAATCAATACCAAAGTGTATTAAAAAATGGAGCAATAAATAGTAACGAACGTGTTATTATATATGTATGTGGGTCATTTTTGACCCAAACAACCTCTGTGTATAGTCGAAGTGGGTGACTTAGGATGGCTAAAATACCCATTACTTTTTAATTTTTCATCCAATCAATTCGTAATATCTCGGAAAAGTTTTTTTCCGGACCTTTTTAAGAATCCACAGTAATTTTAAGAATTTTTTTTATATGGAAATTATGGGCAAAAGTCAAAACTATGGCCAACCCTGACAACATTCCCCTATATGCAAATATTTATTATTTAAACAAATATCAACCCACGCTGCACAGCAACATCACATTGCAGTTAAAAATTCGATCCCCTTTAGAAAATCTTAAACTTTCTTCCAATCCATCGTTTCTTACAGTTTCGTAGATACTCGTATTTTTCAATGTTTACTCTATTTCAACAATTATCGACTTACGCTGCATGGCAACACCATCACTGGTGAAATTTCTATCTTTTTTAAGAAATCCTAAAATTTCCTCTGTTTCATCACCCAAGTAGAAATATGTCCAGGTTGTGCAAGGTTCAACATTGTTTCGCGACCTGACTCTCGGAGGGACAAGTCGCATCGCGTTAGTGCTCCGCATACATGGAGTCTCGTCTGCTTTCCGCGCGCAATAAGTGCCGGTTTGTGTGTAAGGTGTGATGTAGTGGTTCAGCTTTCTTAGGAGACTAACTTGAGTGAGTGGAAAAGTGCGGAAAGTGGCACTCCGGCGGTTTTAACCGACCGGAGCCCACACACGAGTGGCAAGATGGCCTCCGCCGGTATCTCGGCGTGTCCCGGTCTCGGGATCGTCGAGGATTCCAACGGATGGTCGCAGCCTTCACTCGATAGACGCTGTTTTTCGACGAACTCTAGTGCCGCGGAAATAACCGGTGTGATCCCGCCGCCGGCGTGTCCCGCGGACGTACTAATCGCGAAGTCCTCGCAAGACGACAAGGTTGTCATTATGGCGAACCTCCTACGTGGCAACGTGTCAACGACAAGGCCGGCCGTTGACCCCAATGGCGCTGCTATCACTTCCGGTCCACCTGCTGTATTTTCCGGCGCGGTCGTTACGGATCTCCTTAGAGACGACTGGATGTCATCGTCGCCTGGGTTTAGTGGCTTTCATGGTGTGGTGGGGAGGGTCGCGATGAGTGGGGATGAAAGTGATGCCGGTGGGGCGGATAGTGACGGTGCTCGCTCCTCCACCTCCTCATTCGTATTTGACGATGACGAGTGCGGCATTGCGTGCAAAGGAACTGAACGGAAGAGCACTGTGTCGGGTCGAGACTTTTTCGCCGACACGGTAGACGCCGCTGCGCAGCCCCGCGGTAAGAAAGCCGCTAAAAAGACTCCGTTGGCGCCCAGAAAGAAGATGACAACGACGACGAAGGCGACATCGGACGCTCCCCCAAGCACCGCGCAGCGCTGGATTAACAGTATGACTGACCACTGTGATATTCTCGATGTCACGCTCAACGTCGAAACGATACTTAAATTGGATCCGCCGGAAGCCGGCTGTACCCTCGTCAGCTGGCTGGCCGATATTGAAGAAGTACGCTCCAAAAGCAAAAATCTTAAGGGTACTATGGACGCCAAGCTTTGCAATAAGATAACTTCGTTACACCACGGGGTCAATATCCTCGTTAAGACAGCTCCGCCGCCGCCGCGGCACTGCCGGATATGTCCTACCTGAGCATGGGCGTGCGCGAACTCGAGCGTCAGGCTAAGGAAAAGGATCGAGTCATCGCTTCCCTCAAGGACGAAGTCGCTCGCGCTTTAAAGACGTCAAAGTTTGTAGCTGAGCGCGCTACCTCCTCCCCCACTCTTCCATCCCTCCACCCCCCATGCCCCCCGCCGATCGCTTCCACTGGTGCGACCAAGAAGACGATTGTGGCGCGTATCTATCACTCCCCGACCGAAGACAGATTCTTGAACTCCTCCTCCACCGAGGTCGAGAATAAGAAGAAAGAAGAGAACGTTAAACGTCGCGCGCCGAAAACGAACTCGGTCGCTCCTACCGCTGCCCCCGTCGTACCCCGGCATCTAACGCAGCAGTCGCCCCCCATCGCTTTCAAGTCCCCTGAAGAGGAGGAACTCTCCACGTAGCTGCTTGAAGTTGACAACTCGCTCGTTCATCTCACAGCGTTGAAGGACCGTATTCACGAGGAGCTCGCCCGAGTTCGCGATACCGGACGCGCATATACGTACGCGCCTCCCTCCGCGATGACAGCACCCGCGAATGCGCCGCGTAGTGCTACGATGTACGTCGTCACCGATGGTCACAAATTCACCAGCAAGGTGCGGGTCGAGGATTCTGAATTCCCCCCGTTGCGTAATCCCGACGCGGATGGCTGGGCCACCTTCTCCACGTCGAAACGCAGACCGCATCCGCGGCGGTAGCGGAAGCGGTGCTCACTCGGCTCCGACGAAGGGTAGTGCGCACCCTCCTATACCTCTGATGAGTAACGTTCATCTCGCGCCGCAACAACAATAACGATCGCAACAGCAGCCGCTGCGACAACCGCCGCAACTGCTTCAGCGGCCGCAGCAGCAGCAGCAGCAGCAGCAGCAGCAGCAGCAGTATGGTGGTCCTGCCGATAACAGATACGCTCCCGGTGCTGGTGCGACGTCCACGAGATTGCGCCGCAGGAAAAGACGTCGGATCCCGAAAGTGGCCATGTTGGCCATCACAGCAAAATCCAGCGATTTCTCCTATAGGGACGCGCTGAGGGTGGTAAAAAGTCGCATCGATACCAATGCGCTCGGCATCACGGCATTGGATACGAGAACATCGCTCACGGGCGGTATCCTCGTTGTGGCGACGGGAAGAACTCGAAAGACGGTGCCACCGCCTTGGCGGCCCACATTGGCACGATCATCGGCGAGACGGCCACGGTCACGGCCCCGACGAAGTGCGGTGAGATTAGAATCACTGGGCTTGACGTGTCAATTACCCCCGAGGAAGTGCCGGCGGCGCTCGCCGCCATAACTGGCTGCACAACCAACTAAATATCCGTTGGCCCTATTCGTGCTGGGCGGCGTGGCTCGAATGTGGTATGGGTCAAACTTCCCCTCGAGGGAGCCATCCGGGCTGGGAAAGCGGCGAAACTCCGTATTGGATGGACAGTCACCAAAGTGGAGCTGCTCGAGAGCCGACCGCTCCAGTGTTATAAATGTTGGAACTTCGGGCATGTGAAGGCTGGCTGCATGAGCCCACATGATCGAGCCAGATCATGTTTCACGTGTGGTTAGCCCGATCACGTGGCGAGCACTTGTACAGCGGCGTCGGTGAATGTTTCCCCTGCCTGAGCATCAGCGCGCCTTTCGCGCATCGCATGGGCAGCGTTTACTGTACGGCGGCCAAAGTTCGCACCCCACCGACGTTCCGACGAGCAGCGGTACCTCCTGCTGCCTCAGTTGCCGCATTCGCAGCTATATGCAGTGCCTAAGTTCCTGCAGGCAAATGTCAATCGCAGCACAGACTCGCAAAACCTCTGCGTCCAACACGTGTCAGAATGGGAGATCGACATCGCCTTCCTCGCCGAACCGAACGGAGTTCCGAGTGGATCGTCTTCCTGGTTCGTCGATCACTCTGGTTTGGCTGCGATCTACTGGCGTAGATCCGTGTCGTCGCCCTCGTGCCTCCTTCAACACAGAGGTCACGGTTTCGTGATAGTCTCCTGCGGGGAAACGTACCTGGTATCATGCTATTTTTCACCGAATCTGCCGATGCCCCAATACGATGCGGTGCTCGTTGACCTGCGTGAGGCGATTCGCCTTTTCCCTGGCCGTCTCTTCATCGTGGTGGGCGATTTCAATGCAAGGTCTCGCGCCTGGGGATGCAGAGGCAACACTGCCCGCGGCGCGCGCCTCGCCGACGTTGCTGCAGAGTTCGACCGGCGACTGCTCAACGTCGGCGTGGTTCTGACGTGCGTGCATCCCAACGGCACCTCGATCGTTGACCTTACATGGGCATCTCCTGGTATACAAGCGGCTGTTCTTGAATGGAAGGTAATGTCGGACTGCAAATCGCTCTCCGACCACCGATATATCACATTCCGCGTGCACACGCGTCGGAACGACGTCAACGGCCCGACACGCACGTCAGGCAACTCGGCCCTCGCTGGACCAAAATCGGTTTTAACGGAGATCTCTTTCGCGTGTCACTCATCGTAAAGTACATGGGATCGCCGGTACTCAGACGCGAGATGTACGTTGACGTTGACGCGCGGGCCGTCGCGATTTCGGAGGCACTTCACGAGGCATGCGACGTTGCCTCGACGCGCATCCGCGGTGTTGAAGGTTCTCACTGCAAGAAGGCTACGCATTGGTGGAGCCCGCGTCTCGCGGAACTTCGTGACGATTGCACGCATATCCGACGCACCCTCGCTAGATAACGTAGGCGCCGGCGCCGCGATAGACGGACCGCGATCGCCATACTTGCCTACGAAGCGGTGCTCAGAGAGGCGCGCAAAGTGCTGCGTCGCGAGATTCGTCGTGCGCGCGCCGCCTCGTGGCGCGAACTGATTAACGACCTTGAGCGCGACCCATGGGGCCGCGCGTATCACATCGTCATGCGCAAGTTGAAAAGGGCTGCTCCCCCGGCCACCGAGACGTTGCCGATCGACGAGGTTGAGACAATCCTCGACGATCTTTTCCCGGAATCGGCTGCAGTCGACGTCGACCGTTTGAGAACGACACAGCGCCGTGACCCCCCTCCGCCTGCGCCGATCGTCACAGTCTCGGAATTGGATACCGTCATGTCGCTGCGCAAGAAGAACAGCGGCAGCGCAGCTCCCGGTCCCGATGGCGTTCGTGGCAGCTGGCTGTATTGCGCGATCGACGAGCTCCACAAATCGCTGGCCCCCACTCTTTACCGAATGTCTGGCCAACGGCATATTCCCGCGTGCTTGAAAAACTGCGAATCTCGTGCTTATCCCGAAAACAGACGGTGCCGGTGCGATAATTCCCGGTAAATTTCAGCCTATATGCCTACTCAATGACGTGGGAAAGGCCTTTGAAAGGATTATTGCCAAGAGGATTCTCGAATTTCTAAACGACACGACTCCTGACGGCGGCGGTCTCTCCGATTCCCAGTTTGGTTTTCGCGAACGTCGTTCCACGGTGGACGCGATGCAGATCGTCAAAGAGTTTACGCAGGACGCGAGAGATGACGGTGAGGTGGCGCTCGCCGTTAGCCTCGATATAAAGAACGCCTTTAACAGCATACCGTGGAGCAGCATACTCGTACAGTTGGCAAACCTGGAAATCCCGGCCTATCTCGTGAACGTGATACACGGCTATCTGTCCGAGCGTTATATCCAGTTCCGCGGCGCCGACGGTGAGATTCACACGCGCGCGTTAGGTGCCGGCGTCCCTCAAGGTTCGGTCATCGGCCCTCTTGTATGGAATGCCGCCTTCGACTACACGCGCTTCGTGGTCGTCTTATGCCGGGCTGTCGTCTCGTGGCATATGCTGATGACACACTCATCCTCGTACGCGCAGCTGCCTCGAGCTCGCCAAAGTCTATGCGAAGCTGCAAGCGCAAATTACGACGGCTAGAATTCGTGCTCCTGGCTTGACCGTCGCCTCGTCAATGACCTCTGCCCTCGCGTTCGGCACAAACGCGGCTACCCGCGACGCCGGCTATATCCAGATAAACGGAGAACGCATCGAGATCAAAAGGTCTCTTCGATAACTCGGCGTGATTTTCAACTACAACCTTACGTTTCACGAGCATTTTGATGCAATCGAAGAGAAGGCTGCGCGTGTCGTTCGCGCTCTTGAGGAGTTGCTTCCGAATCTTCGTGGTCCGGATGAGACGAAGCGGAAACTCTACGCGGATATGCTGCATTCCGTGATCCTCTACGGCTCGCCGGTCTGGCACAACCGTCTTTTGGTCGATCGTCGCAATCGCAAACGCTTCCTTGATATCCAACGACGCATCGCACTACGGATCGTTTCCGCGTACAGGACGATCGCGCTGCACGCGGCACTTGTGCTCACTCGTCTCATCCCGGCGCACCTATTGGCGAGCATGTACGCGAGGATCTACTTTCGCGTCAAAGAATTGAGGGCGAATCCTAACACTCACCCCGTGGAGTACCGAATCAACTGGCTCGCAGTAAAGGCGGCGGCGCTCGAAGCATGGCGCGCGGAACTCGGCGATGACAGGTTGTACGGATGATGCGTAATCGAGCTATACGTCCACACACCTCACTCGATGGTACCTTCGTAAACGCGGAACGCTTTCTTTCTGGATGACGCAGCTGTTGACGGGTCACGGCTGCTTTGGCAGTTATCTATTTAGCCCAAGAAACTTATCCATTTTACAAAAAATCGATGAGGGTAGGCTGATTTTTTCAGGGCTGTTTAAGGGCAGTCTCCAGAGTACCGAACCAAAAGATCACACTCGAAATCCTTTAGCGTTTTGCGCTAGAGGCTTTGTTATTGTTAATTTTTTTTTCGACAAATGACCTTAATAAAAGTTGTAGATAATAATATTCTGATCAACTTTGCCTCACAACTTTTTTTTCTAGCCATTTTAGTTTAGGCGCTACGGCTATTTTTGTGTTTGGAAATTTAACACGTTCCGTGCCGCGTGGGGCGTATACGACCCACGCTGAACTTTCCGTTCAGGCCACTTGGTATTCTCATTGAAAAACGAAGAATTCTTTTAATAATTTATTGATGTGTAAACATCTATGCTATGGCTCCACGGTGGGACATTCCTGGGAAATCGAGCGTCAGACGTAAGCCGTGTACATGTGACTGCGTCAGTGTGTGTGTGGCGCTACTGCGCATACTATTCGCGCAAGCTGGATTATCTCAACGGGAAAACATTTTAGAGAAAAATGTTTAATACAAAACTTTAAGGATTTTCCCGTGGCTACCCAGTGGTCGTATTGAATTTGACCTTGACCGTGACCTTTAAGGTAATATCAAATGCTTTCCTAAACCGTTCATCCGATTGCGATGAAACTTTGGGGAATGGTTGGACGCATGCCCGCGAAGGTTTCTGAGTTAGTAAATCTTATACAGGGTGTTCAAAAAGTATCGGTACTGATGATTATTATGCCTTCCTGAACCGTTCATCCGATTGCGATGAAAAGTTGGGGAATAGTTGGATGCATGTCCGCGAAGGTTTCTGAGTTAGTAAATCTTATACAGGGTGTTCAAAAAGTACCGATACGGATGATTATTATGCCTTCCTAAACCGTTCATCCGATTGCGATGAAAAGTTGGGAAATGGTTGGACGCATGCTCGCGAAGGTTTCTGAGTTAGTAAATCTTATACAGGGTGTTCAAAAAGTACCGGTACGGATGATTATTATGCCTTCCTAAACCGTTCATCAGATTGCGATGAAACTTTGGGAAATGGTTGGACGCATGCCCGCGAAGGTTTCTGAGTTAGTAAATCTTATAAAAGGTGTTCAAAAAGTACCGGTACTGATGATTATTATGCCTTCCTGAACCGTTCATCCGATTGCGATGAAAAGTTGGGAAATGGTTGGACGCATGCCCGCGAAGGTTTCTGAGTTAGTAAATCTTATACAGGGTGTTCAAAAAGTACCGGTGCGGATGATTATTATGCCTTCCTAAACCGTTCATCCGATTGCGATGAAAATTTGGGGAACAGTTGGACGCATATCCACGAAGGTTTCTGAGTTAGTAAATCTTATACAGGGTGTTCAAAAAGTCGAACTATACTTGACCTAAATTTGACCTCCGCTGACAATAAAGGTAACATGAAAAAAATGGTCAAGGACACATTTGAACGCGAAAAAAAATTAATTTGACCTTGATATAACCTTGAAGGTCATGGTCAAGGTCAAATCCAATATGACCATTGCGTAGCCGGGAAAAATACTAAAAGTTTTGTATTAAAAATGTATTTAAACAATGATGGACGGACAAAATCAATCCACAATCTACCCGTGCGAAGCCGGGATGGGCTGCTAGTAAGTTATAAATCTAATATAATAATAATAAATATTTTATTATAGAAAAAATTTAACTTCTTTATGTCGAACTACGACGTCATATTCCCCAATTAAACTCGGACCCCAGATAATTGTAAGATGTTTACACATCCTCCGTGAGTACAACGGCACTCACACCTTTTTGTCAAATATAGGCACCTTACATCATGTGTACCGCGTTAATAATAAATTAAATATTTTATTGTTATCAACAATAACAACAATAGAAATTTTAATTTATAGCTTTGTTTTCTAATGCATATTAAAATGTATACCCTTTTCTTGCTAATTATGATTTTGTACTGTTGAAAAATTGTAAGGCGTACGTCAAAAATGAGTTTATTTAATCGTAAAAGTGTGGGTCTAATTCACGATACGTATCAATACGTTCAATAATTGTCGTATTGGTGAAAACGTCCTCTTTTCCGGAATGGACATGGCGAAAACATTTCAGGCGGAACATCAGCGCCGGTGATGTTCAAAATATCTTCATCTGTCGGGGACGTCGTCCGGGAAGTTTCTTCGATATCTTCGTCGTCATCACTGTTATCCTCGATCTCCTCACGTGTTGGAAATGATTGCACGTTCTGCAGGTCTCTCCCTCGCAGTTCTTACAAATTGTTGAGCACTTCAGACCAGCTTTGCGACAACCGCAAGCTGATCTGCAAGGTGTTTCGCACTTGCAGGATATAAGTGTCAGCAATTCTGGTGGAGCGGGTTCTTTTTTGATCCTGCAAGGAATCCAGCCTTCAGCTTGTTTTTCCCAGCCCCACTTGTCGGGGTCTAGGGATTTCCCCAGCTACATTTGCAGTTGATGGTACGTTCTTAGAGAGTGGCGTTTGGCTGCCTCGGTAGTTGGTGGAAGGGTCGCAAGGTTTGTCTTAACTTTCAAAGTCGATTTCACAAAACATTTGTATCGCCAAGAGTCCAGCGAATCTTCCTTCATATCGCCTCCATACAAAGCAATCATGATACGTTCTCCTGCAAAGGCTACAGTATGAGGATCACATGTTTTCCTGTAGAAGACCGATATGAAGTTTTCGAGTGCGACGTGTTTTTCAATCGTTGATATTAGTTTTATTTTGCCGACACCAAACAAGTAAGATGTTGTATCGCATCCACTAAACGCGTGGATGAACAGTATACATTGGCGTATTATTTGTGAATGCTTGCAACTTCTTGTCGAATAAATGTGCTCCGGCGTTCTACCCCTAGCAGGTTTCTTGAAAAATACGTTGTTTATTGATGGTGAGCACAAACCGATTAATAAGACCAGAAGATCGAAGTCTTCACCGATGACGTACACCTCGTCGAACAAACTAGAACTTTCGAGAGCACTAGAGACGATCAAGGTGTCATCGTCTTCTACAGCTTCTAGGAAATCAATTTCTAACCGTCTCAGATACGCGGTAAGGAAACGAATGAAGGTTTTCTTGTTTTTTTCGTTACCAATAAATTTTTCTTGACTCGTTTGGGGCACTGTGCTTTCGTCGAGCATATAATCAGGGGACGTCTGTTTAGTGGCCCGTCGCAAACGTTCATGCGTTTTTGTTCCCCAGTCCTTCTCATCATCTGGATATCCGTCAAAAATGATAATACCATTTCCGACAAAATGATTTCTGACATACTGAAGGTACTGATTGCAAATCTGTGCTATTGTGAACTCTTTGTTCCATACTACTTTGTGGAGTAGCCACCCTCCATCCACCACTTTAAAACGATTTCGACTCATTACAAATTATGGTCCCAAAGGTGTGAAAGAAGAGTACAAGGTGGACTTCGTTCCTTTGTGCATTCCTTCTTCCGAGAATATAGACATGGGATACGGAGCAAGTTCGTACGACAGGAAGTGCTTCATATCGCTGCCCGACTTTTTAGAAATACGCATTCGTTGAAATAGGACGAGGGGATTAATAACAACTTTTGACGAGTTGATTTTTATAGTATTGGCAACGGATGATAGCGGAAGTACTCTGTCAGTTCTTTTAAATTTCACACAATCAAATGTTTGACCAGCATTCTTAGAGGCCAGGGTTCGGCCGACTTCGAACGCCGAATGACAGTTGATTTCGTTGCCTCCCGTAAGTCCACTAGAAATCGAAAATAAAGTGGGATAGACAGTAAAGGGTTGATGTTGCGCAAACCAGTGGTCTATTTTTTCGACGTCGCGGTGGTCTCTGGACACGCGGCTACGGCATATATCGACGTGGTGTTCTGTAGTGCCCGTGGTAACTCCACAAAACCGTTCAACTTGGGTGCTCACGTCTATCAAATAAATCGAGCCTAAAGGCCACTTCCTTGTTGTGTTATCAGTAATCCCTCGTCCGTGAGTCAAGCCTCTAGTGGGTAATTTTAACTCTTTCGTCAGACCACATTCAACGGCTTGATCAGGATAAAAGCCAGACCAAAACTTATCCGTCAGTCGTAATGTGAAATAGCCCCCCTCTCAGTGAACTGTCTGTATTCCTCTGTTGGCATAGATTCTTCAAGACCTATCAGATCTTGGAGATATAGATGGACACTTTTCGCATTAAAAAAATGGCCACTGGCATAAAATATGGGAAGTATGCGTTGCAGTGTATCTACCTGAAGAATCCAATTGTCCGTTCGTTCGGCCTCGATGAAATGTTTAAGACGTGTGAGCATCTTAAGATACTGCACCCAAAGTTTGGCCATTGGGCTCGTATTTTCCAACTGTTGAAGTTTCTCCATAAATATACCACGAATGCGTTGTATGTCTGGCTCTGTTGCAGTTTCCAAAATACATGTTTCATGACGTCCGCATACGTATGATTTCATGATATCACTGTCCTCATCCGCAAGGTCTACCATGTCTAAAATGATTTTACCAAGGCTGAGGTGAACAAGAAGATGGGCACGGATCGCTCTCGAGTAGGCATGTCCAGACAAAATTTTGTCCACGTAATTTGGAGCATATATTATTTTGAGCAAATTTCCTAGTTCACTGCCCGACATTATATAACTAATGACGCCTAAAAAAGGATATCAGCAGGTGGAATCCCCCTAGTCTGACGACCACATTTGAGAGACCCGGGGATACATCGGGAGCAGCAACAATGTCGCGGGCCTTCTAGTACAACGGTTGGTCAAATGTAACGTGCGTCATTTTTATAGGTATAAGTCCCTAGTATAGTTAGTCTTTAGAGAGCGCTTGACGCTCCCGGGCAGCGCGCAGTGGGCACTGGCCTGCCCGCTGGGGATTGGTGCGGCGGATCGTCGAGCACGTCACGTCGCGCCAATCAGGGGGACTGCCGCAAGTCGCCCCCACTCGACCGTTACCGACCAATAGGATCGATAACGGTCCCCTCCGCTAGGTATATAAGGACACGCGCGGAGTGCAAGGTTACTCGAGCGTCGAGGGAGACGCCTGGATACCTCCCTCAGTCCTTCTTAGGACTCTTCCAATAGACGACTCGATTCGCATTTGGGTTCCCTTTTCTTTCTCCCCTTTTCCTTCCGCGGCGTTTTCGCGCCTTCCCCTTCCGCGGCGCCTTTGCGCCTTTTGCCCTCACCGTCCCAAGGGTGACCGCACCGTTCTCCGCGATCTAGCCCATGACCCGGGGGGCCGGACTGGGACAACCACTGCCCCGGAGGAAACGTGGGGGAAGGAAGGTGCGTGCGCGCCAACAGGAGGCGATCGCCCGGAAGGCGCACACCGGACGACCCACGTGGGCCCTTCGCCGGCCGTGCGGACCCAAAGGGCCGGGCGCTTCCCCGGATCAGGGCATTTCCGAGCCAGCTCCGCTCCCGGATAGAGGGTACTACACCGGTGCCGCCTTGCCGCCTCCGACTCCTGCAAGGGACCACGTGGAGCAGGACCCGTCGGGAGCCACCAACCCCGACGAGCCCCACACCCGGACGAGGCCCACCAGTCCCCTTTGGGTGGACCCTCTGCCAGACGACCCCCTTAGGACGCCCCGGAAGCCTCCGACTCCCGGGAAGGGGATTGAGGAGCTCTTCGCCCGTCAACGGAGACGGACAGCTCGTGCTCCGTCCGGGGGACCACCCGCCTGAGCGCCCCTTGCCACCCGAGACGCGTGTCAAATGTAACGAAGTAAGTAACTTGGTTAAACTTTTTACCCTGGTAGCCGCTAAATGCAATGATGTATAAATGATGCTGTATTCTGTTGGAGATTCCTGAATGAACAGCAGAAACAGTAGTTTGGTTCGTTCAGAAGGTTTATCAGCAGTACCCTGCTCCATAAACCCATTCCATCCGGGTACGTTTGCAATACATGCTCATTTTCCGTACAGCCACATAAAGTCGCTTCCAGTGGGCAAAACTTCACTTGGAATGCGACGCATAGCTCCCACATCACGTACACGCAAACTGTTGAGGCCTGAATTCTTTTCGAGCTGGTAAGGTATTATTTCGAGTTTTCCATACTCGTCGCTAAGCACAATCGATATCACGTTTCGGTTTCGAGTAATGGGTGTGTCTGATGCGATGGCAGTAGAAGGAGTTACACAATGTATTCTTCCCATGGCGTGGAACGTATTATGCCCATCCAACGTATTAATATTAAAATCTGCATTGTCAAAAACAAACTGCATAAAAGCATACTCTTCAATATTTCGTTCAGGTCGTTCTACTGCAGCGATCTCATATTTTCGTATTTCTGTATATGATGCAGATATGCCCAAAGACTCAAGAACTTCAATAAGTAGCCGAGAGCCAAATTTTTTATAAAGAAACGTACCAACACCCAATCTTAATGACGAAAAAAAATGAGCGAGGTCGTACTCCGAATAAAATGAGATGCGAAATCGACGTACATAAATCGAAATCTTTTCCAGTGATCCATACGGCCTTTCTTCTCTTTCAGGATAAGCTCATCTAAAAATGCATGAAGTGCTTCTGGAATTATGCTTTCAACGTCATTTAAAAAGTTGTCAGATGGAGAATATGACGTCGTGTCGAACTCCTGCGACCGAATGTGGCGGCGAAGATTTCGTCCAGCATCTCATTATTTTAATAATTTCTTCTTTATTGTTGCTGCTGTTGTCGTTAGAACATTCCCTCCTCGAGTCCCTCAATAATTTGGCCGCGACACTTTTGAAGTAGACAATGGAACCTATACAGCGTGTTTCATAAAAAGATACGTCCTGTCCATAGTGTTGTTCCAACCGCAGTTTAATACTTGCAATAGACGGTTTATGTTCTTCCTTAATTTGATCAATTAAATGAGTAAGGGCGAACTGGCCTTCGTCAATATTTTCGCCACAATATCTATAGATATCACGCATACTCTGATCAATCGTCTCAGAAATAGAGAGCTTTGGTGACCTCTTTTGAAGTTTTCGCTCGAATACATGTTTTCCGCACGTCTGATGATAACGCACACGACACGAAGTAAGATCGGGTACATTGTTTATACGATCAATGGCGGCACGTGCATAGTCCTCGTCGCATCGTTGTAATTTGGCGACCAAATTGTCATTAACTGTACTTGCATTTACAATTTAAATCTTTTCTGACCGATTCTTCGCGGATAAAGACGCAAGATCACCACACAAAAAACAACGTTATTCAAAATCAAATTCTTGTGATTCCCCCTTATCTATCTCCTCCACATCCACTGATGTTGTTGGTAACTGATGTGGTACGTCTGATATTGATGATGATACATGTTCTATGTCTCGGCTGTGGCGCTGTGCAGCTGCTGCCACCATTTTGATGTTGATGTATTTCTTACGATACTTAACATGGACGCGAACAGTCTGCACACTACGCAGCATGATTTCATTTTTTTCGTCGCCTCTAGTAATACTAGCCGACAAAAGGGTAGCTACTCCTCTTGTCTTAACCTCCACGACCTCGTCGACGGTTAAAAAGTCTTTACATATGAAAGAGTCACTCATTTTCGGTACGCTTAGAGAACTATATGCTACATCTCCGCGGGGTCGTACATCCCGAAGACACTCGTTCGTGACACGGCTACGAGTTAGAGCGCTTGAACACTGAATGCACTGTACACGCGGTACTCTTCGTTCTATGCACTGACTAACACGCATTTCGTTGCAGTTTATATATCTTACATCTAGGAGTAATTGCAAGACGGTGGGGATAGCGTGGGCTGATGCGGTATGCCCTGATCGGCTGATAAGGATGACGTGAGCTAATGCGATGCGCCCTAATTGGCTAGGAAAGAATGACATTAGAACAATGGATGACGTTGGGTATTTTCGTTCGTTCGTTAAATAACCTTTCCGGGAAAGGTACGGGGCTACAAGCGCATTTACCACCTAGATTCCCGAAATATACCGTTCGCACTATGTCGAGATTGACCCTAGATTAACGAGGTATATAGATTGTGGTAATACTTAGTGGTAAGGACCGATATTCAGAATTCCGACTATAATGTTAATAATGTTAACACTTTCGCTGCCGGTTGTGCGTCATGCGACTTATACCGCAGACGCCGGTGACGCTCCATATGCGTCAGTATAATGCGGCTCAGTATAGTCGGCTCACACATAAAAATGGCCGTAGCGCCTAAACTAAAATAGCTAGAAAAAAAGTCATAAGGCAAAGTTGATCAGAATATTATTATCTACAACTTTTATTCAGGTCATTTTGTCGAAAAAAAAATTCTTAACAATAAAAAAGCCTCTAGCCAAAAACGCTAAAGGATTTCGAGTGTGATCTTTTGGTTCGGTACTCTGGAGACTGCCCTTAAACAGCCCTGAAAAAATCAGCCTACCCTCATCGATTTTTTTGCTGCATGGTAAAAATGGATAAGTTTCTTGGGCTAATTCCACATCGGCAGGGAACCGTCGCCGCGCTGTCATCATTGCAATGCGGATTACGATAACGCACATCACACCCTGCACGACTGCACCGCGTGGGATTACGAGAGACGTAACCTGTTACGAGTTTTCCGCGCCGCGAGCTGGGCGGCCATGCTGCCCGACATGCTTTGCAGTATCGGCGCTTGGTGCGCAGCCGCCGAATTCGCGTCGAGTGTTATGATCCGCAAGAAGGATGCGGAGAGGGAGAGAGAATACGCGCGCCGTCTAGCGCTGGATTCAAACGGAATTGGTGGGACACGCGCCGATTTGCGGCCGAGCGGTCGACGCCCGTTCATTCGTGCGCGCCGTCCCCGCCACTGGCAACATTCGATGCCACTGTGCTTTGTTTACCCGGCGTGATACACACGTATTCTCGTACTTGATGCGATGCGCTCTGCTACGCATCTGCGGGACGCGCGCTACTGGAATGACGTGCGCGTCGATTTCGCGGGTACGTGCGAATCGCATCGCGCGCGTCTTGCGATTCCTTCTCTCTTCTCTACCTGAACGGATTGCACCGATCGCTGTGTCGTTGCACCGATCGGTTCGCGTCATTATACTACTTTGTAATTCGGGGTCCCTCTCCCGCCGCGCCTCCTTCCTCCTCTTTTGGAGAGAAGGGGAACGCTGCCCGGTGTTAGTGCGCACGCACCCGAATTCCCTTTTCATATGACGCAACGTCCTCCCTCCCGGCGCGCTTTTAGAATGCGAAGAATTGAGTGACTTTTCGATTCGTGGCCACCTGCTCATATCCCCCAAATTCCCTCCCATTATCTTTCACGTTTATTATTTATTTTCTTTCTTTTGTTCTCTTTTCCTCTATCACAGTACATCGCCTCATCACCAACACCATTATTGTCATCAGTATCATTACCACCGCACACTCATCTCGGTGTATTTCGGTGTTCTTCGTCATACAGCTTTTTCACGCGTACCAAGAAGCCCGCTGCGGCTCCCCTCTCTCCCCTCCCTCTCCTTTCCTCACCCCGCAGCAGTGGCGCGCGAGCGTGCGCGCGGTGCCGCGAGATGTTCTAATCTCGCCAAAGACGCTGCACCGCTGCTGCAGGCGCGTAGTCACTGCCGGGCCACATCGGGTTTCGCCATTTGGATAACGCTCGTGATTTAGCGACCCCGATGTCCCCCGTGACGTCGCCGACCTTACACACACACATTTGATTGATGTCGTGGGAGCGATGCGCTCTCGCCCCGGCGACCAACCGTGCAATTGCCCTTCCCTGCAAAAGGCATGACCGGAGGTATCCAGCCCTCTCCTGCGACCCACGCTTGAGAGGGAAAGGGCTGGAAGGCAAGAGGGGTTTAGTGGGTAGTGGGCCCCGCGACCTTGCACTATCTCGTCGCGGGATAACACGAGCCCCACACACCCTCGGATCCTAGCCAGATCCGGGGATGGTGAATAAATGCATTCGCCTCTCAAAAAAAAAGGTTCAACATTGTTACAAGGTACGTTTTGCAAGGTTAGGCTGCAAGGTTAATACAGGGTTGCTGCAAGCCTATCTGTTCCTTGCATAGCCGCAACTGAACACTGCCCTGTACTGTTAGCCTATTTCAAGCTTGCAATAACAGAGAGATACCAAGTTCGCGCGTCAAGGTGAATACAAGGCGAATACAAGGTTGTGCCGGCAGCTTAGCAAATAGATGTCATAAAAATCCGCGTCGTGGCGTCCGCATCGCCTCAGCTGTCTACTAGAGAAGCGTTAGTCCTTACATTGAGGTTAGCTGTCGGTGGCGCCTATGACATGTTTCAAAAGTATGTCCGCGATCAGTTCGGTTCACGCGTGATTTTTTGGTTAAGAAGCCGTCAGCATTTAATGTTAACGTGCGTTATTAATTAGAACATTCGCACGAGCAGGAAATTAGGATTATCCAGCTTCCCGCATAGAAGGATAAATATTAATAGCTAATTTAATGAATTTATTTGCAGGAGGCAGATAGATGAAAAGTTTCTTTATTATCTTTTATGCTCGTCTTTCACAGAGTTGCAGATCCAGCGTTATCGATGCAGCCAGGATGGAAAAATTGCCTAGAGAGGGTATGCGAGATTCAAGAAGGCCAGATATTCTATCGACTCAGACGAATAACATAGAAAGGATGTACCTCATAGATTTTTAAGATAATATTACTTCTATTACCTGTCGTTTAATATTCATTTAACTTCACTTTTATTAGGTAATAATCAGGCCAAAAAACAACAAAAATGACTACACGTCTGACGTTTCGGTTCCTCTTCGAACCCTCTTCGGAGACGCAATGAAGGATTCGTTCGAAGAGGAGCCGAAACGTAAGACGTGCAGTGATTTTTGTTGTTTTTTGGCCTGATTATTACCTAATAAAAGTTAAGTTAAATTAACCTCATAGATTATTAGATAATCGGAATTGAATAAGTCACCCGTCAAATTGACGGGGTTCCGTAAACCTAGTGATAGTTACGTAGAAACAATAGTATATTGTGCAACAAGGGCTGAAAGTTGGCGATTGCCGACGAGTGTGAAGTTTGCTGCCCGAGCGAAGCGAGGGCTGCAATCACACTCGTCGGCGCCAATTTTGGTCCGTGTTGCACACGATATTTTTTATAACAAGTGAATGCAAGTGGTGCTTTTCATGCTAGTTTTCAGGGACGAAAGTGAACGAAAATTCACCCAAGGGACGGAAGTGAAGCAAGTATAAACTGCGCATGTGCGACCTCAACTTTTCTATCCTAGCGTGCAATTGACTATTTTCGTCCCGTAAAACTAGCATGAAAAGCACCACTTTCGATGCACGTGTTATAAAAAAAATTTACTTATCTTACAATTAGTATTATACATTATTTTTCTAAATGTGTAATGCTATCGCTATGTACTGTAACATAAGTTCAATTATTAATAAAATATAAAAATTTAATTCTAGCTTCAAATGTTCTTCATTGCCGACAACGCAACCTTGTCCCCAGCGCCATAGTCTACCTAAATACAAGCTTGTGCATAGTATACTGTCACAACATTGAGACGCGTAACAGATTTGCCATGCATCAGCCTTGTTTTGCAACCTTGCTGCAAGGTTCTATCTTGCAAGCCAACCTTATATTTTTCAGGGTGAACGATATAAGAGGCGCATGAGTGTGTGTCCGAGTCGAAATTTAAACTCTAATCTGAACCTGGAAAACCTCATTTCTTTGAAGTATTGGTTTGCCGCTGCAGGTGTAACTCTAATTTCGTGATCATCGTGCTCAGATGATCACGAACAGGTTTAAATTAGAATTTGAGTATACTTCCAAATCTAATATCGACCTGCTGGACCTCAAACAAAATTGAAACTCTATTTCCGCCGCGTGGGGCGTATACTACCCACACTTACAATTAAATAAACTCGTTTTTGACGTACGCCTTACAATTTTTCAATAGTACAAAGCCATAATTAGCAAGAAAAGGATATATATTTTAATATGCATTATACAACAAAGCAATAAATCAATGTTTTATTGTTATTATTATTAATAACAATAAAAAATTAAATTTATTATTAACGCGTTATACATGATGTAAAATACCTATATTTGACTCTACAAAAAATGTTTAAGAATTCTTCGTTTTTCAATGAGAATTCCAAATGGCCTGAACGGAAAGTTCAACTTGGGTCGTATACGTCCCACGCGGGCACAGAACGTTTTGACGACGTGCAAACACTTTGTAAATTTATCGTGAATGCACTGTCTTCATAAAATTTTTAAATTAAAAAATAACAAAATCATATAATAATGATGTTTCAAACAGTGCAAATTGTACCGAATTATTCCATAAATAATGAATGATTAATTATCATAATCGCTACTGTTTTGAAAAAGAAAAAGTATCAAATTATTTTATAAAATTTAATGAGAAGAACCTTCGAGGGCAGTCACTGTCATGTCTCGTTTGTATATGTAACTAGAGTCAACCGACGCCACTTGAAGAGTCCGTGGCTCAATTGGTAGAGTGCGAAAGCATTCCCAGTTTCGAAGCAGCTCGCCCTAAAGACCGCAGGTTCGAGTCTCGGTAGGGTATGAAAAAAAAAACCGACACCACTAGGCGGGTTAGCAGGCGGGTCGGCAGGTAGCAGTGTAAAGTCCACTGCGTGCGTTCCCTTTTTGCAAAATCACAAACAGGTGAGAGTTATGAAAACCTAATTTGAACCTAAACTTGCGAAGAGTGGAAATATTCACGCAGTTTAGGTTCAAGTTAGGTTTTCATTGCACAGATATCCGGATCCTTGAAAACTAACTTTCAACCTCGAGATCCTCAGTGAGGCTCCAGAGGTTCAAATTAGCATTTAAATTTCGACTCGGGCAGCCAGAATGGAAAAATTGCCTGGAAGAGGTACGCGAGGTTCAGGAAGGCCAGATATCGACTCGGTGGCGAAGTAACATGGAAAGGATGTACCTCATAGATTTTTAAGATAATATTACTTCTATTGCCTGTCGTTTAATATTAATTTAACTTAACTTTTATTAAGTAATAATCAGGCCAAAAAACAAAAATCACTACACGTCTGACGTTTCGGTTCTTCTTCAAACCCTTTTCGGAGACGCAATGAAGGATTCGTTCGAAGAGGAACCGAAACGTCAAACGTGCAGTGATTTTGGTTGTTTTTTAGCCTGATTATTACTTAATAAAAGTTAAGTTAAATTAACCTCATAGATTATTAGATAATCGAAATTGAATACCTATACCTTTCTTGTACAGCGAAATGTAATGTACGGAAAAGTTTTCCACCAATTTAGTCTAAAATCTCAGAGATTCTTAAGATAATATTACTTCTGTTGCCTGTATTTTAATATCAATTTAACTTAACTTTTATTACGTAATAATCAGGCCAAAAAACAACACAAATCACTACACGTCTGACGTTTCGGGTCCTCTTCGAACCCTCTTCAGAGACGCAATGAAGGATTTGTTCGAAGAGGAACCGAAACGTCAAACGTGCAGTGATTTTTGTTGTTTTCTGACCTGATTAACAAGCCTAAATACAAGTTTGCACAGCATACTGTTACAACATTGAGACGCGTAACCGATTTGCCTTGCATCAACCTTGTTTTGCAACTTTGCCGCAATGTTCTATCTTGCAAGCCAACCTTATAGCAAGCTTAATTCTGGGTACGATTTCTACCTGGGTTAGCAAGATGTATTTAAACATAATAAGTAATATCTAAATTTGCTTATGTATATGAATAAATTGAGGAAGAAAGCATTTTTCTTTATTTATACTGACAATGAGCAAAGTTGCAACACATGAGAATCAGCAATGACTGATTACATTCTTCAGTGAATGACCGTGCTTTTTCCAATTAATGGCCCCTCTACTTTATTATCCTTTTCTCATTCGAATAGAGTTCTTTTCATACGTACATGCATATTAAATGTTTCATCTTTGCCTCAAATCTCTAATTTCGAGCCAGACTCCGCGAGGAGGACGAACGAAACCAGCAACGCAAGCTCGTGACGCGAAAGAACGCATGTGGGCCGCTCGTCGAATCTTGCTGCGAATCGTCGCACTGAGAGAAAAAAATGTAGTTGAATATACAAAAAGAATTTAATTCAAACTAAACTACGCAGTTAAGGTAAATGCACTAGTAGTTGACACCGCACTAGTATTTGACACATTCCCCTTTAAACCTATAAAATAAGAGATTTGTATATGTATATATATATATATATATATATATATATATATATATATATATATATAGATAATTTATAATTACTTTGCAAACGCCATAGTGTACTACTGCCATCTGTACGTTTACTCTTAAATTATGCAGGAGTCACATTCAGGTAAACCAAAATTTTTTTAGTTTTTTAATCACGCAAATCTATTCTAACCTCTAAAGTGGTTTTGAGCTTGGTATCAACCACTAACACAAAAAAAAAAACAAGTTTTCTCAGTAGTTGACACGAGTGTCAACTACTACTGTTTTGCATGGGATTTCGAATATGAACCTTATTATCATATATTATAAAAGACAATAATTATTTCTGACCCCTGTTTTAACAAAACGCCATAATTTATCCACTCTATCTAGTAGATGACGCCATGTCAATTACTAGTTAATTTAATATGTCAACTACCTGAAACCTTAACTTTTGTTCCAAGATGCCTCCTATAAAAGGACGAATGTTCAGATACACTCTAAATGACACGGAAAACACCATTGAGGAAGTACAAATATGTGTGTATTATACAAAAAACATTTCAAAATTCTAAAGCTGAAGTCGTTGTTATGAACTATTGTGATGATAGTAAGACACTCTTTAAAACAAATGACACTGATATCAGTGTTATAAGATATGAACAAATATTAGAGAAATTGCCACAACCAAAGATAATTATTTCTAGAAAAAGGGTGAAATACAATTTTCCGGAATCAGTTGAAGTAGATGGCTACTTATATACCTACCTCATGATGAACCTAAGTTCAATGTGTCACCCAAGTTCGTATTATTAAAATATGTTGTTCTAATAAAATACCTACATATATTAATCAAGTACTTACACTTTTCTTAATTTCATTTTGGTGTCAATTACTAACACTTCTATATGTCAACTACTAGGATTCTTGTATTTTTCTAGTGTTAACTACTGACAATTTTTTGCAAGCTTTGTACATTTACGAACAGATGCTTTTTGTGCAATTTTAATGAACATTTTAACTTGCCATGTTTAGCAAGAGTGGGGCTATCCCATTATACATATTTTGTTGTGAAAAATATAATACCACAATTTTAAACAGGATGAAATGTAAATTTTCCTTTCTATAATGTCAACTACTAATGCATTTACATTATATACGTACAAACAAATATTCAATTGGGTCAACAAAATATTGGTTTTAAAAAATTGGTTTTTTGGAATAAATTTTTGCTCATTGAATGAAAAATGGTTAAATGAATTCAAGAATGTGCTCTTATGTGCTCACTGTGCAGTCAGTATTCTCACACACTCGCACACCTCCTTACGTCAAATTTCAAGGAAAAGATCCCATATATACGGAAACACACGAAAATCAACATAGAAGTTTGAAAACGCATTTTCAATTGCGCCACCTGATTTTTTGACAATGGCACTATTTTTTCGGAACGCTGAGAGTTTTTTAAAGAATAATCATCGATTTTCAACTTAGGGATTTTAATATGCCTGTTTAAAAATAAATAAAATGTACTATTAGTGTGGTAAAAATGTTTAGAAATTGTAACTTTCATTTTACTTGTCATGAAAATAATTATTTGGAGATATAGGCCGCATATTATAGAAGACTAGGGGGCTCCGCCCCCTACGCGCTTCGTTCGTCAACCCTCGGAAGGACTGTCGCCCCAGCGCCGCTATCGCGGCGCACCGCCAAGCTTGTAGGGGACGTTGCACAGTGCGGCGAGTCAATGGGAAATAGGGAAAAAACTCAAAATTCAACTATAATGAAGTTTTAGTGATAGAATTTTGTTTAATTTTAATTTAATTGTATATTGAAATATATGTTCAACTTTTAGCAGTAACCACATTAACAAATAAAGCTGAACAAAAATTTGTTTAAATAATAAACTTATGCAAATATCTCGAAATGATAAGAGATACGACGGAATAGAAAAAATATTGGGGTTTCAAAGGGGGTCAAACTTTAAATTATATTAATTTTACCGTAGAAAGCGAATTGAGAATTTGTTTAAATAATAAACTTATGCACATATCTTGGAGAAATGATGAGAGATACGAGGAAGCGTGTAAAATCTTAAAACGGTACGTAGGAATTCGAATCCGAAGCCGCAATTTTATTACCGAATAGTACGAGCCTCGATAGAGGCACGCGGCAAGGATTAAAAAATGCTGTATATCAAAAGGTGGCAGGTACTGGCAGCTAAATTTTACATAGGCTAATAAAGGATATTATACTCCGTACGCGTTACAATAACAATTTGCTCCACACCACGCGACACTTGTTAGAAAAATCTTCTGAAGATAAACAACTTTCACAGAGTTAGAGTAAAATGGGACCTCACTCAAAAGAGCGATTAAAACAATAACAGCCGATAAGAGTAACAAGTAATAGGTCGAAAACATAGTATTAACCTTAGTGAACAAGATCGACGCCAAAAAACCGATGTTTTTAGGGCAAATTCACATTTTGCATGAAATCGAAATCTCCACGTCGCAAACCTACTCTGTGCGTCACGTAGACTGCGCAAACAAGCTGATATTCGGAGCGGTGCTGCACAGGTGCCGGTGGAATTTTTCATAAACAAGCTTTAGTTTCTTGTTCAGGGGTTCTTTCTTTTGACCTACGTGTATTTTAAAACCGCTTTTGTACAACTTCATTTTTTGGGTTTTTTCCATTGGTCGCCGCACTGTGCGTTGGTCGGCCAACAGACTTATTTTCCTCCTCCTCCCCCCTCCCCCTCCTTTTCCCTCCTCCTCCCTACCCCTCTTCCTCCGCCCCCTCCTTCTACTCCTCCTCCTCCCCAGAAGAAAAGGACGAGGAAGAGGAAGAGGAAGAGGAAAAGGAAGAGGAAGAGAAAGAGGAAGAGGGGAAGACGAAGAGGAAGAGGAAGAGGAAGAAGAGAGGGAAGAAGAAGAGGAGGAAGAAGAAGAAAAGGAGGAAGAAGAGGAGAAAGAGAAGAACGGGAGATAGAAGAAAAAGAGGAGAAAGAAGAAGAAGAGGAAGAAAAAGAAGAAGAGGAGGAAGAGAAAGAAGAGGAGGAAGAGGAAGAAGAGGAGGAAGAGGAAGAAGAGGAGGAATAGGAAGAAGAGGAGGTGGAGGAGGAGGAGGAGGAGGAGGAGGAGGACCGCATAACAACCGTCCGTGCTTCACGCATCCGGTCCCAAGGTCGCCGGGGTTTTTGTCCACGCATTTATTCGAAAACTACTTTACATAATAGAAGGACTGTGAAGTAGCAGTTAAAAGATGTTTTAGTTGCAGATTGGCAGGGAAAGAGTTTAGGAATTTACTTAACAACATGAAATGTGTGATCGAGTAAAGTTCAAGTTTATCCTATCTTTTAATTTATCGAAGGGTCATTCACTAGAAATGAATATGGTATAGAAGATCACGTAAATGACCATTCCATATAAGAAGAATATTGATGAAAAATGAGGTTAGCAGCTATTGTTTGACTCAACATACTTTATTCACTTTAGAAATTACATTTCCATCTTATTTACCAAGCACAAAAACTTCTACAATTGAATTAGAATAATTGTCCACGATCGTGTACTTTATAAGAATGGCAGTTAATGAATGAAACCTTCATGCAGTTCTTCGATTACATATATTTTGTCGCATATATCTATAACTAAGTAAAATAATGTTTTTAGAATCGAATCAAATAGTATCTATCTAAGGTTGATTTTGAATTGTTTTTTAAAACAATTTTTTTAATTATTCATGATTTCTTTCCAAATCAGTCATTCACTGAGTGAGTGGTCACCCCCCCCCCCCATCTCTCATCGATTCCGAAATATTCACAATTGTTTATTGTTTAAACAATTAAAGAATCACACTGCACGCCAAAATCGTCGCTGCTGAAAGTTAATCCGTTCTATATAGTGACTAAATTTTCTCCATTTCACCGTATTTCTTTCCGTTTCCGAGATATTTGCAAAAGTTTATTGTTTAAATAATTATTGACTCGCTTTATTCGGTAATATTATTAGGGCTGAAAAACCGACCCCCTCTACGAAGCCTCCAAGTTTTCTTCGTTTTACTGTATCTCCCACGACTTCCGAAATATGTATATGCAAGTTTGTTAATTGTTTAAATAATTATCAACCTTTGAATGAACCCTATAAAATTGAGAAATATTTTTTTATTTAACCCTCGTACGGCTCTCATTTTGACTGTAATCTTAATACTTTCAGTTCAAATATGACCTGATCGGAAATAAAAAATAAATGTACCTACACACTGATTATTAATAAAATTTTAAGTAATTCTTAATATCGCTAAAACTTTAAATTTAATAATTAGTCTTTTTTATAGAAGCGATCAGAGCATGTACGAACCCATCACCGTCTGTACGTGGCACGCGCCTTTTGATTTGACGGTAATTAAAAAGCGATCAGACTTGGAAATGGAAATATTATATTACACAGACGCGTATACCTAGCGTCAATGATTCTGAATGATCTACTTTAGGTGTCGGTACTTTATCGAATCAACCGTAGCTAAACGAT
Source organism: Xiphydria camelus (assembly GCA_963678675.1). Lineage (NCBI taxonomy): Eukaryota > Metazoa > Arthropoda > Insecta > Hymenoptera > Xiphydriidae > Xiphydria > Xiphydria camelus. Next base: position 16,101,323 of record OY783197.1, on the reverse strand, counting down.
ATATCGTAAGCGGATATTTTTATTTTATCATGAAGGGCGAATCAGATTTAGTTCTCATAGCAAAACAATAAGGCCAGGGACACACTCGCGTTAAGTTAACGCGCGTTTTAGCATTATATACATTGAAGTATAACAAGCCACATAGTAGTCAACGCGCGGTGTTTCTAACGCGAGTGTGGCTTGTTGTACTTCAATGTATTATATATAATGCTGAAACGCGCGTTAATTTAACGCTAGTGTGTCCCTGATCTAAGATTCGCTCATTCAATTTAGCTACGGTCGACTCGATAAAGTACCGACCAAAGCAAGTCGATCAGAATTATTGACGCCAGGTATATAAGAGTCTTTATTTTATTAGCATGATCATTCAAAAAATAGATTATGATGTCCACACATTTTATAAAATGAAATCTATCAGTAAAATATGCATTTTAGACTAGTATGGGTTATATACAATATGATCCGAAGGTCTTTAGTGTGTAATCCTTTTTTCACGAAATATACCAATTTTACAATACATTTAACCCATTCTCTCTCAGGTTTAATAAATATCTGGGAAGATAATAACTTTTTAATAACTTAGATGCGTCCGAAAATTTTATTACGTCGCACAAAATCGCTAAGTATAATATGATTCTTCTTTGTTTTCTTCTATTTCTTGTTACCTGTACCCAGTAAAAGAAATACCTAGAGGAGAAGGTCCGAATATGGGCCCCCATTTTGTCTTTTCGTAATAAATTGGCTATTATTATTTTTAGATAATGTTTAAAAACGTTTACATGTAGTATAGGACTTGGCAATAAAGCGTCAAACGTGTTTATCTAAAACTATGAAATATACAGGGTGTTTCAAAATTCAGTACATATATTTGAAGGGCATATTTTTGAGATCAAAATAAGACTTTTTTTTCTTATAAACGTGTGTCCTAAAATACACCCCCTCTCCGAGCTACAGCCATCTCTTAATTGTCATAAAAAAATCGATTATTTTCAATTCTGACTCCAATAATTATTCATCAAATTTCTTAACAATTTTCAAGCCACTGCTGTTTCGAACGTTCTACTGATTTCTTACCCCTAAAATGGTATAAACGTAATTTAGGGGGGGGGGGGATTGAGGTGGGGTATGCACATTTAATGATCGAAATTTTATGTTTCCGTTTAGAAATTTTAAAAATGAGTGCGACCGTCTGGTTGGACAGACAAAAATCTAACATTTTGGGCTCTTGCATTTTTTTGATACAAATTACCGTTTTTGAGATAATCGCCGATGAACGAAGAGAGGATCGTTTACGTAGTAAAGTTTACACGAAAAAATCAATTATTTTAAACTGTGGTTGCAATAATTTAAGTGTTTCTTTCAAAAACAACATTTGTCAAAAACGCCAATCCCTGTAGTATTGGTAATAATACCTACTCTTTCGTTGTATCTAGCCGTGTAGTGGTGCATACTCTTTCGTTATAATATAATGAAAGAGTAGGCACCACTACACGACTAGATACAACGTAAGAGTAGTCATTATTACCAATAGGTACTACATGGATTGGCGTTTTTGACAAATGTTGTTTTTGAAAGAAATCCTTCAATTATGCATCAAATATTCTAAAAATTGGAAAGATGAGTGCTATAATCGTTTTGTTGACCTAAAAATGCCATAAATCGATTTTTTAAATGAAAATTAAGATGGCTGTAGCTCGGAGGGGGTGTATTTTAGGATACATATTTATAGGAAAAAAGTCTTGTTTTGATCTTCAAAATACGCCCTTCAAATATTTGTACTAAATTTTGAAACACCCTGTATATACGTGACAACATTTTTAAAGTGATGCGACTTTCTTCAGTTGGGTCAGAAGGTACCAAATATGGGCCTTTTTAAAAAACTAACGCTAAACTCTTTCTAGAACAAGAACGTATACCTACGTAAACATATTCAAAAATGAAAAGTGATAGAAATATTGCAAAGTAGTGAAAAAAATCGTACACATAGGCGTCCTTCTGCAGAGATGTCCCGGAACATTGTCCATATTCAATTAACGTATACGTAAACATATTCCAAAGTGAAAAATGATAGAAATATTGCAAAGTAGTGACAAAAATCGTACCCATAGGCGTTCTTCTACAAAGATGTCCCGGAACATTGTCCATGTTCAATTAACACAGGGAGCCCATATTCCACACATATACAACGATTTAAAAAATTAGGTTTTAACATATGTAGATACTATTTTTTAAACGATGAGAGAACATGTGCAAGAATTCATTTTTAACCTTTCCTTCTATTAGAGATTACATGTGCAAAAATTCATTTTTAACCTTTCCTTCTATTAGAGATTACATGTGCAAGAATTCATTTTTAACCTTTCCTTCTATTAGATTAAGCAAAAGAAGTTATGAACTAATATCAGAAAATATGAAAATCAAGCTTACACTGCAAAATGTTCGGTAAACAAAAAAGAAACAAACCCGCACCTTGGACAAACACCATGTGGAATGAAGACAAAAACGGGCGATGTTTGCGTGGCGGCCATGCTAGCTTAAATTTGCTCACCCTCAGATAAATAGCGTTATTTGTTAGGTAAATAAACCAAGGGCCCATATTAAGTACAGGGCCCATATTCGGACCTTCTCTATAATTCATATCCGCTTCGCGGTTCACTTTATATATATACATACCTACATATGTACCTTCTCTCTCTCTCTCTCTCTCTCTCCAGGAACCTCAGAAGCTCAGTCAACACGGTCGCTCCCTTGCTCGAGCGAACTTTCCCGTAGCTCCTTCTTTACTCGAGTCCCGGTCGACCGACGATTCCAATCGAATCGCGCTCGATTCGGGAACATATTTCCGTATACACGTTTTCTTGCACACTTTTGATCCTCTGACACCGAGTCACGCACCAACACAATCCTTTCTTTTTCCCTATATCACAGCAACACTTCGTAATTCCGACTCGGACGATTCTGGCGTCCTTTCAGGCCCTGTCAGGTCCTCCGACGCTTGGTGCTACAACAGTCCGCGAGTTCCATAATATATGCGATTTTGTATGAAAACGGGTTTAAGCCCGAAAATGAAGCCCTCTCTTCGTTTTTCCTTAAGAAGGCCTTCGCAGTATCCGCACGCTGGACACGTGGCGAATTCGTGGTCTCCCTATATCGATCGCTTATCTCTACCGAACGTTCCACCGTCTCCCTTCTCTTTGATTCCCTATTTCCTCCCTAAGTCAGGAGTAGTCACGGCTTTACCGACTGATGCCTCATCGAACTGGTCATCGTCGTTCTTCCCTTTGAAACCTTATTTTCACGGTTCCCCATCACTTTCCCTCAAGAAGCCGCTGCGAATTCTCTAGTGGTATGGCGAGCACTGCAATAGAGACGTAGAGGATAAAAGAATAGTGGCGCTGGAAGATCAATTCAATAATTCTAACGGAGCGTGAAAAGTCGTTGCGATCTTCGTTTCTTATCACAAGGAGGACCGATCGACTTGGCTCCTCCCGAGAATCTCGACCCGAGAACTCACTGCCGATACTTAACACGTCGGTTTTTCTTGCAGCTGTGATGGATGATGGTGGTGATGGTGGTTTATCACCTGACGGCTCGGATCGAGGCACTCAAGATCGGCTGGACGATCTAGAATGGCACACCTATTGATGCACAAAATGAGACTTATATCAGATCACACGAGAACACTCCACTATACACGACCACATCCGGGAACGCGAAGGGATCGATCGGCCGGGAATATTGCACCGTGAAACATCAACGATGACGGCGACTGCCTGACTGGTAGATTCCTCGTGAGAAGAGCGATGAGATGATGGTAGGAGATCGGGTTCTGAATGACAACTGTTCCGAGTATATGCGAAAAGATGTACTCTTATGCGAGAGATAAATAGGCGTATTTTGAATAGCCAATACAATTCAGCACGTTAATATGCGTGACTGAAAAAATTGCGTATACAATTCCTTTTCACAGAGATGAAAATAATATCGCTCTGAGTTTTCCCTGGCTCTCAGTTTCTCTCTTCCTCTCTCCTTGGGCCTTCTTCTTTTCCATAAATCAAAATATTTCTTCCTTACAATTTCGCCGTTACTTGGCTGATCTCCGGGCGACAATTGGTCTAGATAATCTGATTTTTTTTCTTATTTATAAGGAGAAAGAACAAATATGTACACCGGGCTGTCTCGAGGCACGCCACTCTCCTCAGCGAAAAAGAAAGCCCTCCATGTTCGAGTCTCCGGGAGTGTCTCTCTCCAGTACTCGATATATTGACACGTTACTTCGGTCGCGAGGGGCGGAATTAGAATCTTGATGTTGGGCGGCTAGCAGCCGGCCTCGTACTGCCTCCGTCTCCTCCAGGACACCTACGTACTATCCACCCACGCAATCGCCGAAACTCACCCCCTCCACTGGGTGATACGAGTCTTCCTGGGTCGACGGTAGCGCCACTGCGCGGGTTTTCGTCGAATTGACCCCCCGACCTTTTTCCTCCGTTCGCCGTACTCCTCCACTTCTTTTGATCCTGTACGCGCGTGCGATAGCATTCGCATAATGTCATACATACAGAATCCACTCATGGCAATTGTAAAGAGATTTCAGAAAAAAGAAAGATTTTAAAGTATTGGACATGAAGGACGACATATATAATATATCATACTTATAATGCGTATAGAGATGTATTGTTTTGACTATATTTAGAGTACTCTTGGCGTTACGGGTTTTGTCGCTGGTGATTTTTTTGAAATGTCATTTTTAAACATACTATAGCCAATGAATAATTAATTCTCGTACTCTCGTTAGTTACGGTACTGTTTGCCTTAGTTAACGAAAGCATGAGAATTGATTGATCATTGGTTAGTACGTATAAAAATGGCATTTTAAAAAGTCACCAGTGACAGAATACATTACGCCCGGAGTACATGAGTCTATTCTTCGTGAAGACGAAATTTTGAAGATATCGTACTAAACCATTCTATGAGTTATTTACAATTTACAGAACGAAGTAGTAAACTACTAAATCCCAACTTTCACTCATACACATTCACATAAATAATTTGAAGGTATCAAAGAAGCATGATCAATAACTACAGATTTGGTAGAACTTCCAATCCAAATACCTGCGACAGAAGCTGTAAGTATATAGCGCCATCTATGTTATTTCAACTCTCTGAGGCGAACTTCAATCACCATTCCATATACGTATAATCGATAAAAAAAGGGAGCCATCTCCTTTTAAAGCAATTATGAAAGAATTATAATATTCACACATACACATTAGTTTAGCTTTCCCGAGTCGAAATTTTGCTCCTACTTTGATGGCCAGAGCCTTTCCATTGAGTAGAAGCTAAGCCATTCAAAGTAGGTTCTCGCTCTGTTATTTTGCTTCTTCTTTGAAGCTAAAAATCGGAGAAATTTCCGCATTTTCCACTTTTAGCTTCAAAGTAGGGGCAAAATTTGAACCTCTCGTTTGAATGCCATAACCCTTACCAGCCAATCCCTGCATATTATTTTTATTATTATTATTTTGGGAATGAAAATTAGATTAATTGATATATCGATTTTCATCAATTAATGTATAGTAATATTAAATTAATTAATAACAATATTAATCAATTAATAGCACCTGTACAATTGAACTGTCAAAATATTTATGTGGCCACTGGAGATATTCATAGTTACAACACAGTGAGAAATTCTTAATAGCCTGTAAATTATTCGTATATTTTTTCATCGTGAGCGGTCACCCATCCAACTACTGTCCACAATTTTTGCTGCTTAACTTCGTTGATCGGTCGGTGCCCTCGAGTCCTCATCTGCTGCACGCTCCTGTGATATTAAGTAGGTATTACTATTGGTGTTCATATGAAGTTTGAGATGTACAAATTTATGTTGCTTTTCCAGTCAATAAGAAAGAGCTCGAATAAATAAGATTTTATAATTGTATTATTCTTTTCTCAACATTTTTCTATGACTATATCTTTTGATAAATATTCTTGCATAGACGCAAATTGATATTAATAAATAAATAATTATATGAATGTTTATTCATCCTACATTCATTGATTGTCTTTGATTTACTATAATAATCTGTGCTTTTTAATAAACAATAGGTACTTATAGTTTATAACTTGCTCAACATACTCTGGAGACTCGAGATCAAATAATTTATTGATTTAATAATTGAACAAATTACAATTTTTGTCCATTTATTCACAAATACATTTTCAAATCTCTATATGCAGGAGACCGAAATTTGTCTAATTTGACCGTTCGTCATGTTGAAAATATTCTAAGTCCGAAACTCTGACACAGTAAAAGGGCTCTGGCCATCAAAATAGAAGCAAAATTTTAATTCGCGACGAGGATCTATTTTGAATGACATAGTTTCTACCCAGTGGAGGTGCTGTGGCCATCAAAGTAGGGGCAAAATTTCGACTCGCGCGGAGACCCTATTTTAAATGCCATAGCTTCTACCCAGCGAAGAGGCTCTGGCCATCAAAACAGGAGCAATTTTTACAGATAGGTTCAAAAAGCATCAAAATATGAGCTCGACGATCATATACAGGGTGGACCAGGTTAAACGTCATTTTTTTGATATGTGATAGAACAACAAGAAAAAAGTAGACTCATAAGAAAATTTTTTTCAAAAATGTTTCCTAACAAATATACAGGGTGTCAAAGTTACGAAAAAAAAATGGTTTTCTCATCATAACTTCTAAACTACTTGATCGATTTCCATGAAATTTCGCACACAGGCTAACGTAGAACAGCTCTAAGCAATCATTCAATAATTTTTAAAAATTCTCCAGTGGCGTAGATACTAGGGGCCGAACCCCCTTTCACCCTTCCCAATCTTCGGCGCCACTGGATATTTTACAAAGACAAAATGTAATTATTGGATTCCCCGTTTAATTTAAAGAAAAAAATCACCCTTGCAAATTTTTGATTTGCGACTTCGTTTTTGAGATTTTTTTCTTTAAATTAAACGGGGAATCCAATAATTAAATTTTCTTAAAATTAAATTTTTTAAAATTATTTAATTATTACTTAGAGCTGTACGACATTAGATTGTGTGCGAAATTTCATGGAAATCGATCAAGTAGTTTAGAAGTTATGATGAGAAAACCATTTTTTTCGAAACTTTGACAACCTATATCTTTGTTATGAAACATTTTTGAAAAAAATTTTCTCATGAGAATCTATTTTTTTTGGTTGCCCTATCACATATCACAATTAATGGAGTTCAACCTAGCTTTAGCCTGCTCGCAACCCTATAAATTAAAATAAATATCTCAAAAACGCGAAGCCATAAATCAAAAATTTGCAAGGGTGATTTTTTTCTCTAAATTAAACGGGGAATCCAATAATTAAATTTCCTTTTCAAAATATTCAGTGGCGCCGAAGATTGGGAGGGGGAAAGGGGGTACCGGCCCCTAGTATCTACGCCACTGGAGAATTTTTAAAAATTATTGAATTATTGCTTAAAGCTGTTCTACATTAGCCTGTGTGCGAAATTTCATGGAAATCGAAAATTTTCTTATGAAAGTCTACTTTTTTTTGTTCTCACATATAAAAAAAATGACGTTTAACCTGGTCCACCCTGTATATAAAAATAAACAATTATCGCAAGGAAAATGTAGAGTAGGGGCAGCAAAATTTTATCGTTACAAGGACTTCCCAGGACTTCCCAGGTCAAAAAACTCGACCCGGAGCAAGTCAAACTAGGTCTTCCTAGGTCTTACATTTGCCCGTTTTAGGGCCGGTTTTACCAACACGATATAAACGCCGTATAGCGCTATACTGAGAATAACTAGTACGCAAGCGTTTTACCACGATGGTATAAGTCTGGAATAGGATAAACTTTGAAATAAATGCAGGGATAGCTTATCCGGCAGTTTCAGCGCTGGATAAGCTAGCTATCCTCGGTATAACCTAACTTTTTGTTTGCGTCTTTATTATTCCGTGACAGAATCATAATAATTGTTATTAGTTGTGAAATAGAGTTGATTGATGTGCCAGTTTTCAAATCATCATCTGATGATGAAATTGACGTCTTACAAAGAATGAGAAATCCTAGGAAAATACGTGCCCGGTAAGTAAATAAAGGATACCTATACCTACTAATTTATAACCAATATCTAATACAAAACTATTCCAGAGTTGACTATTTCGAAGAATACAATGGTTGTAGAATTCTTCACTTGATTTCATTTGGAAAAACAAACCTATCAGAGATTATTGGGAGAAATACGACATCGCATTGCTTCGAGGTCGCAAAGAAATGCAGCAATTCAGCCAGCAACGAAATTATTGCCAACTTTAAGATTTCTTGCTTCGGGATCAATGCTAATTACTGTAGGTAATCATTTTATCATAATGTAAAAACTTTTAATTAGTTATTATTATATGCCGCCACCTCTGCAACCTCAGACGACTCCTAACATCGCGAGGCGAGCTACTTTACAGGACTACAAGTTCATCGATCGGCATAAACCGCCACTGATCTCCCAAAAATCAATGGGCGACATACTGAAAAACATCGACAAAGTCAAATTGAAACTCGTCACAAGGTACGATTAAACAATTTTATCGCGGTAAACTTTTAATTCGCCAGGAACAAAGAGGAGTTTCGCATTGTCAGAATGTCGTGGCTGCGAAGGATTGATTTTGTTCACAGTGGGCTTTTAAACGTGTTTTTCAGATCGCCGGGTGGGAGACCTTTGCGAGCCAAACGAGAAAATAGCTCTTGCAACGATCTTCAAGAGATCTTACGGAAACGATATATCGCAATGCAATCGCCGGACAGTAGAAATTCCACCGCGACGTTGACGTTCGATAATTCGTTCTAGATTAAGAACTCGATGATGCTCAAGTTCTCTAGGTCGCAGCATTTTCGCGTCGGACGGTGCTCCGAGGAACGGCTATTGTAGCCTTCCTTTCCACGCGTGAGATTGAATCATGATTATAATTTTATCTGAGTCAGAGCTCTGAAGAATCAAAATTAATAGATCTCTCTTCTTTTTTTATAAATGAGTCTTTTCCTGCTAGGTAATTTCGCGCGATACATTTTATAGTTCTTTTTTAATAGGAGGATAGAAGCTCATAGAAACGTGGGGAAAATTTTGTTTTCTCTCTTCGCTCTTTTACTCAGAAAATGCAAATTTAAATTTAAAATTTACGCACGCGGGTCTCTAATCGCGAGAATCTCAACCGTATCCAATAATATCAACCAAAGAAGTTATCTACCATTGCATTGTCTTCTATAAGTAACATTTAAATTTATCTAGGTAGACATTATACCTTTCTTCAATTTGCGTGATTGCAGAGTTTTCAGGAGCAGAAGTGACATCCGTCATACGATGTAGAATATAAAAAAATGTTAGATTTGCATTGATACACTTTTGTAAGATACCTCGGCACTAGACATCAAGTCGTACAACGTCTTTGTATACTTTTTAGATAGGGTCGCGTGTACTTAAAAAAAGCGATAACATTGTACCGCTCTATGTAATCTCCGAGTAACGTCACCGCGTGATAAATCTTAAGTTGTAGCGATTTAAAAGTTTATAGATTTTAGAATATATTTTGTCCGATACGAGATTTTGATCAAAAATGTTGCAATTTTACGTTGTAATTACTATTATTGACGACCCTCGTAGTTCTTTTTGAGACTGAACACATTCTTGTTGGTGAGATATCGAATGTTTGGACGTGTTTTGTACCTGATGCTTTTATCGACGACTCGAAAATAAAAGTTATTGTTACGAAAATATAAATATATATTGTTATAGATATCTTTTATTTACCGGGCACGTATTTTCTTCGGATTTCTGATTCCTGGTAATACGTCAATGTCATCATCAGATGATGATTAAAAAACTGGTAAATCAATCAACTCTATTTCAAAATTAATAACAATTTACCACAACGATCAGGTTATCATTATGTCATGAAAGAATAAAGACGTCAAACAAAAAGTTAGGTTATACTGAGAATAACAACTCCGAATTTCATTTATTCGCGCCGGAACAGCTGTCAAAACGACCAAATGTCATGCGCAGTACGTACTTCTTACTACAAACCTAAAAATAATTTTGGATGGCCGAACCTTACCTGGCGCTTATACCTGGAATAGTTATCCCAGGCAAACTTGGAGCTGGTAAAACGCCTGCGCTTTATACCAGGTATAAAGAAGAGAGAGTGAGAGAGAGAGAGAGAAGAGAGAGAGTATAAATTTATCCTCGGTATACTTATTCTAGGTATAACTTGGCTTTGGTAAAACCGGCCCTTAAACTCACGAACCTCTGACTATAGGACCATAACTAGGATCTTTTAGAGGACAATACGAATGGGAGAATTTTATCGCGTTACAAGGACTTCCCAGGACTTCCCAGGTCAAAAAACTCGACCCGGGTTAGTAGGTACGTCAGTGCATTAGCTGATAATTTCAGTACCATTTGATTTTGTTTACAATGGTTACTTTTCTGTCAATTTTTAGGCAACTTACCCTACTAACCTAACTAACCACAATTGTTCTTTGGTCGACTGTGATAAATTTGTGTGCAAACCAGAACATTCGGTCAACTAATTGCAATAGTCATTACCTTGAGTCATTCCTGCTTTTGTTTTGTGGGTAGAGGTTTCTCACAGTATTATATTTTATACGGGGGAGGGGGGGGGGGGGGGTGTTAATGTCAAATAATTACAAATCACAAAAATATTTTTTTTATAGTTAGGAAATCTGTTATTTGTTAAACAATATTTAAATGTTAAATTACCTATGTTATAGGTAAATTTGAATAGGTATTTTTATTTTTGTTTATATGAATAATTATATATTTTTTAATAAATAAAGGTTTTATTTTTTAATTTTAAAATTTGACTTAGATAATACTTAAGTAGCGATATTATAGCACTAGAACTATGAAAATCACTACAATTAAAGCCACATTTTACATGATAAAAATTACACCTAACTTTGAACATTATTTGCAGAAATCCAGGGAGGATTAGCTAAAATGCTTATAGAACAGTTTTTATGTAGAATTTAATGGAGGACATTTTTGGTTCTATACATTTTTTACGTTTGAACAACAATTTACGAGGAAATTGAGAGAAACCGGCACAATGTACCATCCGGGGGTGGTTTTTTTTGCAAAATAAGGGATGTTACGGACATCGGCCAAGTGAGAACTTTCTGGGGATTTATTCCTACTCCCATTAGGAACATAATTTACGTAATATGAAAACTTTATAAATTATTTCTTCTAAAAAGTACTATTTCCGTGTACTAAAATATCCGCAATCTCATTAGTGGTTAACGAAACAAATGCTCCGATATAATTTCAATACTCGTGTGCGTTTCTTCGAATAATCGGGGAAATAAACGTGAGCAGTGCCATTTGGTTCAGATCTTGCCTGCCGGTATTACCACGAAATTACCCTGACAGCAATTTGCCGTTGGTTTACCGTTAGTCTGGAATTAGATTTCTGCAGTCTCTATCTTCAGCAAGCTTTGTTGCATATACGTCCTTTTCTGAGCGATAAATAAAATGATACATTTTTATTGAATCTTTCACCCGAATTAATAGTCGAGACTTAATTTCTAAAATAGCACTCGGAAAACCAAAGAATCGATATGAATTAGGGTATTAGAACAATCACAAGAAGAACTAATTTATACATCACCATTAACATTTTATTGTAAATGTTTCAAACTGCTCATTGTGTTTCTTTTTCGTAATTCTCTTAAATATTTTAGTAAAAAACAAGTCAAACAACGCGTATATTTCATGTAATATGTTATAATTTAAATTCAGTCTGCATTGTGCAATATACAGTCTATCCTACGACGACCGCGACAGCGGGAAATGGGAGATTCCTTTTTAAAAACTAGGTGTATAAAGAGCAAATTATAATGTCGAGGGGGCAATAGTTAAGGAACAAAAAGAGTTTTAAAATGACCAATACGATAACAGTTCCGATGGTAGACGTCGGTAACCCATAAATAGGTAAACATAAGGGGCTCCGTATAACCTGCTTCGATATCGCTCTCATCGATTAACAGCAGTTCGAAATTAGAGATTTGTTCTGCAAGTACGATTAGAGCAGGTCTTAGATTTGTCTAGCCCCTTACGTTTACTGTTTATGGGTCAACGACGTTTGCCATTGGAATTGTCATTCTATTGTTCATCTTAAAACTCTTTTAACTCTTTAACTATTATATTACTCCCTTGATATTATAACTTGCATTTTATACACTTAGTTTTTAACAAGGAATCTCTCATTCCTCGCTATCACGGTCATTGTGCGACACACTGTATATATACATAACATAGAGCTAATGGTATGTTCTAAAATATTTATAATAAATATAAACAACTAGAATAAATATTGGAATTAACCACGTAACGATAACTTAAAAACATGGATATTGAAGTATACTTGACAAGTATGCTCGTACAAGTTTGTCGTGCATGTTGCCGAAACAATGAATGATATAGAAGATTATGCGTTCGAAATGCTGCTCTACAAATTCAGGGTTGCACAAGTCTGTCGTGACCATACATACATTCATGTGCACTTGCCCCAACCCAGCTTGTACAAGTACACAGTATAGAAATTAAAACATTTTCATGTGACTTGTACAGGCAAAGACTTGTGCAAGTTTTTTCATACACACCTTTATGTATAATTGTACAAAAAGCTTGTACAAGCATACTTGTCGAGTATACAGTTACGTGTGTAGCCGCCTTAAACTTACTCTCGAGTGAACACGGTCGCACTTTGCATGCGGGAGAGCAACTATTGAGATTTCGATGACAATATAATTGCGACAGCGCTCTCAGAAATAAGATACTTACGTATACAAAAATATTCGTGCATGTGTAGGAACAGTACATTATAATATGTCTTTCACATACAACCCGCCCTCACTCTTTAAAAATGATATTGTTCATTCTTGACAGTGCATTTAGCGACAGGACACAGTTTGAGTGTAGGGTAGGGTGGGGATAGTTGTGTCACTTTTCTTCGGCTGCTTATTAAAAAAAAAATTATTTATGCTACAATATTAATAAGTATCTCAAAAGGATCATTGCATATCTGGCTTGATAATATTGAATAATAATTTTGAATATTTATACATCTTATGAAAACCTATCTCAAATCAACATAGTCTGAATTGCTCAACGTACCCCACTAGCGGGGTATGTTGAGCATTTCACACGTTCAATGCGTATCACGCGGCTCCCGCGTGAGGGTGGCTGTGGACGGGTCACGCAGCTCCCGAGTGAAGGGCTCTATTTCGTTATTTGGGTTCCCTTTCCCAGCAGCATGCAGGTATAACGTTCTTGAACGGTGACGCACTCAGTTTGTGTCCTACCTCTACACTGTTCGAGTCGTGGCAAGTTGGGGTCAGTTTAAACTTTTCTTTTGTGATTTGAAGTTAGCCTGCGTACTTCCTCATATTTCATCTTATTCAACCAGAAAAAGGTAAGATCACATCATAATACATATCTACTTGTAGCTTTGAACATATAAATCGTTATAATAATATATTGCACAATCAGGTTTTTAATTTTAAGCGTACATTTTAATATTTATTACGATATTGTTACTCTTTATATCATAATGAATGAGATTCGTGAACTCCGTCGTACGTTTTTAGTGTGTTTGTAATAAAAGGAGGGGCATAAATTGTATATCATTCAAAAGGTATTGTCGGGTAGATTTGCACAAAAAAAAGGTACCAGAATATTAATTGTAAAGTTCAATTTGCATCACTAATTTTTTTCCCTTTTTCATACCTTTTTTAAATTTTATATGAATAAAGAATCAATTATAAAAAAATTACTACAAATTTTAAAAATTAATACATATACTCGAATTTTGACCTCCAGGCGATACTAGTATAGATTATTTATTTATTTCTTCTTTTGTAATATTTGTAGGTTTTCCATTTTATAATCATGTACTTTATATATTTATTTTTTGCTTCATTTCACAGATGTCCGATGATGATCAATCAACTTCAACGGGTCCTGCCCCGAAAAGTCGCCGATAAACAGAACAGAAAAAAGTATATACTAACAATGAGGCGGAAATTCAGCAACTCCTCGAAGATTTGAAGGAATCCGATGATGATGTCGAACTTATCGATGATCTGGACGAATCTGATTTTTCTGAAGTAGAAGATGAAACAGTTGCTCCAGAACAACCACTAACATCTACACCATTTCAAACGGAAATTCCTAGTGATCTTGAGGAAGCTGGTGTACATTCTGCTATTGTGGTTGAGGGACCAGATAATCCTTCTTTACCTAGTTCTAGTCACACGATATCAACGAATAAGTGGCTTCTGAATTTTCCAACTGGTCCAAAAATAAAGTTAAAGGCACAACAGGCTTGAAGGTTTTACCACACGAACAAACCCCATTTGGTTATTTTAAACTTTTATTCACAGACGATTTCTTTTCGTATCTCGTAAATGAGATCAATGATTACGCAATATTGGTTTTATTTGAAAATGAGGAGTATCGAGCAAGGATTTCTAATCGGAGGGATGTAACTATTGATGAATTATAAAAACATTTATGGGTGTACTTATACTAATAGGTTTAATTCGGGTTAACAGAATGAATGATTATTATTGGAGGGAACATTATTTGTTCAACCTATCGTTTCCCAAATTTATGGCTCGAGACCGATTTTTACTTATCTTGTGCTGCCTTCATTTTCAAAAAGAAAATTCGGAAATGATCCCATTTTTAAAATCAGGCCCTTGATGGATTATTTTAACAACAAGATGAAAGAGGTATGTAATCCATCAAGAGAGCTATCAACTGATGAGAGCATGGTCTTGTGGAGGGGGAAGCTGATTTGGCGACAATATGTTCAGGGCAAACGCCATAAATTTGGACTTAAACTTTATGTTTCATCTCAGCCTAATGGGGTAGTACATAAAATACATATTTACGGAGGAAGTAAAGATCAAGACGTAAGTGGCACGAGACATGCTGCTAAAGTTGTCAGAAAATTGGCGGAAGGGCTAGAGGGGAAAGGGCCTGCTATCTTCATGGACAACTGTTACAACTCCGTACCACTTACAGAAGAACTTCTTGAAAGAAAAACCTACTGCACAGGGATTTTGCAATCAAAGCGAAAGGGTAATCCCCAAGAAGTTGTAACGAAAAATGTTGCTAAGGGAAAATCTTTCTGTATGTATACTAAAGAAGGAGTGTGCTGCTGTAAATGGAATGATAAAAGAGAGGTGGAGGAAATTTGGTAACAACTACCAACAAGCGGGGTCAGAGAAAGGACAAGCCACAACTAATAACTGAATACAATAAAAACATGAAAGGCGTAGATAGCCAAGATCAAATGTTAGCCTATTACCCAGTTACTCATAAAACTCTAAGGTGGTATAAGAAACTAGGAATCCACATATTTCATTTAATGCTGAACAACGCTTTGTACAACATATACAGCAATGAAAAAAATACGATCTACATGATTTCCACATTGAGGTAGTTTCAAAATTACTTCTAAAACCCACCAAACAGCCGGCATATCAAAATCAGGCTCACATACACCTCCCACAAAATCTACCCAAAAATGCCAAAAACGAGACAATGAGAAAACGTTGCAAACAGTGTAGTGAAAAACTAAAAATAAGAAAAGAAACGGTATTCGGATGTCCATCATGCACTGATTTTCCAGGTTTTTGTTTGACCCCTTGTTTTCGAGAATACCATGACTATATAAGTAGTGATAATTCAGTCTTTTTTTTAAATTGTAATTATGTAGACAAATTCTGTAATCACATCTGTGATCATTTAGATATAAGTATACACTAATTATAATAAAACTTTGATTTCTAATTTTTTTTTCAATTATCACGATTCAGTAGTTTAGTCAAAAGCGAGATTTGAATTAAGTTCTGGCAATAAATACATATAACAGTTGATATGAACGGACAAGAAGTTATTGTTTCACTTACGCGGGAGTCGTGTGACTGGCATGCCAATAGCAAAAACAGATTGATTGTAAGCGCTGGGCGGGTCACACGGCTCCCGCGTGAGTTATATAATCACTATAATTATATGCATTACTATACTGAAATTCACAACAAAACTGTCAAATAGTATTAGTCAATAGCATTAAAATAGTTTTGCGTAAAAAAAAATTCATCACGGGGGGAGAATATTTATTCGATTTAAATAGTTATATACTCTAAAACATTTATTAGAATCAAATGGATATTGTAATAAAGAGTTAACGAATATCTGTTTTTCTCATCCCTAACGGATCGATGCAACCGAAAAAGCAGTTGTTTACTTGTTAATTCTCAGTTTCATACGTGTAGTTTATCTGGAGTATACTTGCAGTATTATAACTAAGTTAACTGAAAATCAAAGTTGCTTTGTGTAAAATGTAGGCTCGAATTCAACCGTATACCGAATGTCGCATGGGAAACCGATCAGGTGGGGGCCTTCTGAATTTGAACTCGGCACTGCTTGAACGATGCTCGATTGATTCATTAAGAAATTCAGAAGGCCCCCACCTGATCGGTTTTCCGTGCGACATTCGGTATAAAGTCGATTTATACGGTTGCATATGAGTTCATTTTTATTTAAGAAACCGAAATAATTTTGATATTCAATTAAAATATTATTCGGTTTATTTACAATTTAGATTTTGCACAAAGCAACTTTCCATTTGGCGATTTCTTTTCCATGGTATCGATCCGTTAGGAATCGAAATATTTATGTTCCGACACATGTGCTGAACTATATATTTCTTAATTACAAATAACTATACAGTATCTTAGCCTGGTACTCAGTACCCGTGGAATTCCTTGAATCTTTAATTCCAATGGAATTAATTCGCCATCATCTTCCAAAATGTCAAAATAATTCAAATCGTTTTGTATGTTAAAAAAACTTCCAAATTATTGGAACGGACTTGGCAAACAAAATAGGTTATATATTCGAAATTCTATTAGACGTGCCAAACAAAATCGGTTATGTATTCGAAATTACTTATTTTCTTAACAGACTTATTTTCTTAAGCTTCACTTATTGTTAGTCTAAAAAAGTTGGCTGGTGCAACTGGACCTAACAGACGGAAAACGCAGCCCGATGAAGCTGATCATTTTTTTATCATATTTTGCCAACTACCAGAGAGAGTCTCTATAGTCCATTCGCGACATTAGACTTAAAAAGTGACAGCTCGGAAAATATATAATCCCTAGTTATATATATGGACATGTGCTCGAACACGAACACGTGGCTTTCGGTAATGAAAGTGATATTTCCCTCAAGAAGTGTTGTCATCCAGAAAAACTTATTACTTATTGTTAGCATACAAGCTCATTGTAGGAATAAGTAACGTTATTTGAGAGAATGTTATTCCTATTTAATAAAAAGATATTAAGATTATTGTAATACGATAAAACTTTTGTCTTCGACGTTGGTATCTCTTCTGGAACCACGGAAAGTGCGGTGAAGCGATTAGTGAAGTACCGCGAACTTGTGTCATCGTAGGAACCTCACGAATAACGATAAAAATATCAAATAATATCGTACCTCTATACATACATGAATTTTCCTATCTTTTATTAGTGAGAAATTCTCCGTTGAAGTAGACATATAATTGAAGGAAACAAATGTAGATAAGAATTATATAATTTTACGTTTCGTCGAGGGTTCTTCAGTAATTGATGTACAGGACTGGGCCGTGATGACTGACCGCACAACAGTATTATGCGTAGGAAAAGTAGTGCCTAACATTGTTAGCAACCCATGAGCCTGATGTCGCGGATGAACTATATATAGGACAACAAGGGATAACGACGAGAGCTAAAACACAAATCGCAAATATCCCCTGCCGCTCCACCTACCGATTACCGCAGCTATCTAATGAATTTGAAGAGTGGACAAACGGATCGCCGATCCAGAATCATCTCAACGGGTGGAGAATGCCCCTGGGATTCGAATCGAATTCGACTTCTCGGCCAGGAACCGAACTTCACATGTAGTCCATCCCACCAACTAATTTTGATTCGAAAGTACCACCAAGAAATACCGCCCCACTACCAGAAACTCTGAAAAAATCAGTAGCACCCTAGATATTGTCTTATACCGGTAATCCTATAGAAGAAGCTCGAAGGCGCCAGATGGATCCGCCCCTTGAGGGTCGAGAAGTTTTCGAAAATTCAAAAGGATTCGTACGTTAGGTGAATATCAACCAATAAGGTGTTGAGTTGATTAGGCTGCAGGGTGTAGGATTAAGCGATTAATAAAATTGAGCCCTCGCCGAATTTCGCTCTCTCTATTACCTACCTATACAAGATACACGAGGTACAAGATAATTTTTACGCTGCTCAGATCTTCGTACTCTCGATCAGTACCTAGGTCTCAACCAGTTTCATTGGACAGATCACGAATTTTCTTGTTCCTCTTCGAATTTTTCTATTTTAAATTTCGTACCATTTCTTTTATGTATCGGAATATCGTTTGAGTTAGTTATCGTATCGCGTATCATTCGTCCCGGAAGCCGAATTTCGCGTAAGTGCGGAGTACGTGTTCTGCGGGAGATTTTCTGTGGTGATTTCACGTTATTTTGTAGTCCCTTATCGTTGCTGACGTATTTCGTGAACCGCGAGGTGTGCAGTCATTGTGATCGAGCGCCATTACTCGTAGTCCTTTCGGACGTAAATCGTCAGAAGAGCTCCGCACCCCCTTTCGCAGATCTAGTGGTCCGTGTGGTTTCTCCGTCATCTAAAATGACGACTATTTGTTTCCTCGGTGGCTAGAATCATCTTACCGTTTTTTTTTTTTTTCCGTATCGTCGAAGAGCACCGCACCACTACGAGGGCGATTAACGCCATATACCGTACATATGTCTGAATGCAAAGTATACGTGGGGACTCGTAGTTTTGTTTCGATTCTCGTCGAAATTTTGGAAAGCTCGACTGCACATGAGTAGTAATCCGCAATACCCAATGACATTGGCGCTTTAGAAATGGCCTACGTGAGTCAAAATAAAACTAAGAATCCCTATGTATACTTTGCGCTCGGACATACGGTAGTGATTTTTGAAGTGTTTAAACCAGTTTCAAAGAACACTAATTACGAATATAGCAAACAGACCCGGTCGTAATTTAGGATTGGAATTTGATAGGTGCCTGGATACTTTTACTGAATTGTAGAACCGTGAGAAGGGTCAAATGGTGACGTATGCCAAAGTGAAAACATACGAGTGAGGTCTGTTCTCGCAAGTGACGAACAATGCTAGAGCGGTTATAAGCCCAAGTTTCGAACTGAGAACCCAGAGAAGCAGGATTCTCTCGCTAATCGGCAGTGGCTTGACTATTGCTTGTACCTAATGGAATGCGCCTAGCATTGCAAAGAGATATATAGATGGGGCACTAACAGTGTATCCATGATTATTCATTGGGCCTGCAACATAACAAATATAACGTCTACGATTTATTAAAATATAGACGATGGGCGTCGCCGTTGATTGGTCGTGATGGGTAGGAGAAGTTAAGCAGGACTGGCAACTGTAATAATGAAACTCTTAAACTGAGGTAGGTACGCCTAATTCTTACCAGATTCCACCTTAGTTCTAGTTAAAATCAGGAGTACCTACCTTAGTTTAAGAGTTTTATCACTACAGTTGCTAATTGAAGCGTTTATTACAAGAACAGCCCTAGTCAAAATCAATGAATTGTGACAAATTAAGTGAAGGCTTCTTTTATGGAATCAGGAGATATTACTCTAAACTTTATCGAGTAGTAGGGCTGTCTTGTAGAATATTTTACTATAGATAGATGAATAATGGTACAATACCATCTATAGGCAACGAAGTCAACAATTTACCATTTTTTGACATGGGCTTTTTTTGCAAGAAACGCTTCAATTCTGTTTCATTTCTCCTACCCACCACAATCAATCAACGGGGACGCTCATCGTTTATAGCTCCATAAATCGTAGACGTTATGTTTGTTATGTTGCAGGTCCAATGAATAATCCTGTGTATGTGCAGATGTATATTTTACTCCTGTCCGCTTTTAACATTTTTCTTCTAAAAATTAATTTGATTTTCGTGAAATTCGGTATGCTAAGACGATAACAAGTGATAAATATATCTTAAGAATCTCATTATCTAAGTTTTTGGCGTGACTAATTTCAAATGTGTAGTTCAAATTAAAAAATTCAATATAGATTAATACACTAAAATTCATGCGGTTTTCATAAAAATTTAATGGGCAGAAATTTCTTGGATCTCTAAATATAATCTTATAATTGTAATTTTGAAGAATAAAATGGCGCATCTAAAATGGCAAAATAAAATCCTTATTTCATTGTTGTGAAATTTGGTAGACCAAGTTTTTTCATGACTCTGCACCTTCCTAACCATGCTTAGTCATGCCTATTGCTTCGCTTTTATGTTATTAACACTTAGACTGCCGATCCGATTTTTTATTTTAACCAGTTCAGGCTAAAACATTATTTTTTTATGTTGACCTTTAAAATGACGTGAAAACTTACTAGAATGTTATTAATATACTTTTTTTGTTTCTTTTTCAGATATTTTAAACGTGTATCGCGCTAACGATACACCTGGCCTAGGATGTTTTATTTTAATGCTGGGCCGGGTGTATCCCTGGCGATACACCAATATTAATCGGGGTTTTTGCTGTTTCAGTTGAACCAGTAGGACTTAACACGTTGAATTCCATGGGGGTCACCGGTAACCGACACTTAACTTGGTTATGGCGCCACGGGGGCCACCGGTGAGCGGCGATCGCATAATAGAAAATTCATCGTGGCGCCACAGGCAATCCCTGTAAACTGACGTAGCATTCAACGTGTTAATAATCATTAGTTATTTTTTATATAAGTACATGGAATATATATTATTTTACTGTATTTTTTATAAATAAACATTTATAATCAAATAATTTCAAACCATGAAATGGTTTTGTATTTGACTTGCCCTATAAATACAAGCCTAAATTGAAATATAATACGACTTGTAAAAACACCATAATATTATCTCTGACAATCAGCTCAGGCCAAAGCTTCATATACCAACGTGTTCACGTAGGCCAAATGTTGCAGAATTCAATGTCGAATATATAGAAACGTGTGCGCAATAGATACACCAGGCTTCTAACAATTTTGTATAGGTATGGTGTATCGCTAGCAATATACGCGGCCTAGTTTGATCAAGCGCAGTGTATCGCTAGCGATACACATGGCAGTCAAAGTGTTAAAGTATCACTTCGTAAGACTTTAGTAATCGTCGGTGGTACTTAAGATGAAGCATGCTAAGGAACATAAAATAAGCTTCAGATGATCTGATGAGTTTGGGGGACGAAGCCCCCCCCTCGAACGGGACCGGTGAGCGAAGCCAGACTAGGCTTTTTACAACGTGCTTTAATTTGAAAAAGGCAAAAATTATAATATAGCTATTACATAGAATTATTTCCCTAATGTTTCATAAAATATGGTCTTCGGATTTTTGGATACTATGTACATATAGTAGCCATATTGCGGTACTGAGTAAAATATTATTTTGTAACGCGTGGATCGCAGCCAAGTCGACGTGCGCTAGCCTGCCGACGGTTCAAGGGCCGGAAAGGCCCGGAATGCGTCACAAAGAACGCATTAGCAGGACGCAGGTAGAACGGTCGTATCGCCCTGAAGGTCAAAGGTCGTTTCTGGGCTGTTGCCCAGGTCCGCAAACGGGGTATATTAGACGGCCGGCGAGCAATCGCCGTCACTTAATTCCCCCTGGTTCATTAGGAACAAACAACTGCTCCGTGAATCCGGACTTCCGTCTCTCGATACTGCGGCCACCAAGTACGCAGTTAACCTTCGTACCTCCGTCAAGTCGCACGCAAACCCCTCTATTAAAACACTCAGCAATTATACTTTCAGACCCACGGATAAGGTCCGTAGACCCGTTATTCTTTTCAACTAACGCCGTCACCTAACCTTAAATTGTTTTCCCCCTTACTTCGCTCTCGCGCTTTCCGCGCCTGTGGCCCCATCTAGCTCCAGGTGCTCCCATTACTAAGTCGTTCACCCCCCTACTTCGTCTTCTACTTGGTTTATAACCCTAGCGGTTGGTAACCACGAGGAGAGGTTTAGTCGGTAGAAATCCGACACTACCCTGCCAACATCTTGGGTGTCTTCTTGAAGATTCCCCTCCTCGCCTTCTTCAAAAAAAAAAAAAAAAAAATCGCCGGCATACTGACCTGAGTCTAGGTAGTGACAGCATCGCTCGGCGGACATCACTACCCCTCGGAGTCTCACTCGAACGTCCCCTAGGGAAGCATCGCTCGGCGAACACCCTAGTAGTTGAACGTCCTCGCCAGACTGGCTTGAGCAAAGATAGTGGCAGCATCGCTCGGCGGACACCACTAGCTCTCGCAGTCTACCGAGGGAATTGGCCCGAACACCGTAAGGGAAGCATCGCTCGGCGGACACCCTTACGTTCGTGGCTCACTGACTCGAGCAATCGAGAGGGCAGCATCGCTCGGCGGACACCCTCTCGCTCGCAGTTCTCTAACAGCTCTACGCTGCCCCGGCTTGAGGTACGCTAGCGGCAGCATCGCTCGGCGGATACCGTAGCGGCCTCACAGTCCCTTCGACCGACGTTTTCACGTCGCTTCGCCTAACCGGCGAACCTCCACGTGGGCGAGGCTCCTCCGCTCACGGCCCTGCGACGATACCCGGGACGCGAGCAGCACCCGGCACACCAGGACCGACGCAGCCATTCCAGAGGACGGCGCTCCCGCACCGCCTACGAGCAGCCCGACCAGCAGCACCTCCAACGCTTCTCCGAGTTCGATCCCGCCTGGAATACTCCCCCCCCCCCCACTCGCGCACTCACACACTACCATCTGTACGCCCTTATCCCGTATTCGCGCTCTGTGCGTATTACCCCTCCTACAATTTGTTATTGCAGCGATCAATTCTTTTGTAATAAAGATCAGTTATTTTGAACTTATATTCGCTACCTATTGTGTATACATAGAGGAGGGAAACCAAACCTGACATGGTCCCCCAAACCCGACACACCATAATTATTTCGACTATGTGGTGCTACCCTTTGCCACCAACTACGTAAACTTATTGTTAGTCGTTTCGATGCATAGATAGCTTGCCTGTACAGAAACATTGCCTCTGGCGTTTGTTTTCGTAGTTGTGCGCCGATAATCTCAAAAGTTACAGATTTACAATTGTCAACATTTTTGAATGTGTGAAAACGGGCGGCTGTAGACACGAATAACTAGTGGTGAGTAGTTTTTTTTTTGTATTTTGGTGTTATTCAGAAACACATAAGGTAGACAAAATTGGTTCAGTTTTATTTCTAACTTCAAATACCGAAGTTGCCTAATCTGACATACCTAGCTCTTTTGCTGTAGTTTTGAAAACTTTATGGGCGTTATGAGTATTTGAGGCTGATTCGGCCGTTTATTTTCACAGATGCCTTCTACGAAGGTTATAATTTTTGCTTTGATAATTTTGGAATAAATTTGTTTTTTTTTAACTTTTTGAGTGTAAATGTTTGCTTTTTTAATTTATTTTCCTTCGAAAACATATTTAAATAATGGTTATTAATGTTAGAAACGGCTTGCAGAGTTAAACAAAATTTAGGACTGAAATTTTTAATTTTAAACTTTACTTACCAGGTATGTCGGGTTTGGTACCCTTTTGCTCAGGAGCTATTTTTGACTTGATTTGCGATTTTTTCATTTCTCTTTCAATGTACAATATCTTTCTTTTAAACCAATGCTGATTTTTTAAAGGTAAGGATCCTACCTACACGCTAGTATGCAGTTTTTCAAATTTGACTAATTTTCGGCTGAGTTTTGGCCAAAAAACAAAGTGGTAAGTATGTCGGGTTTGGTTCCCTTCCTCTATTATAATGTACATTTCTCCGTACTATCCAAAATTTCAATTCGGTGAAATAAATTGATTTACACTACTTAAAATAAACGGAGTTTTCTGTGTAACATATTCACGTTACAACTTAAAACTAATAATACCTGTACATTTAAAATATAGTAACGTAAAGATCCGGAATAAATCCGAGTATCATAAAATGACGCTTGCGATCATAATAATGTCAAAAGTACTACAGTGGATTCTTATTCAATTCAATACCTTGGGACCGAAGAACACCACTTAATTCAACACAACTGAAATACCTCAATACAAAGCCTTCTTCGGTCCTCTCCGCATGCGCATTCGAGTAATCAGTAGTAGCGTCGGTTGACTTATACACCAAACAACGTGAAACAGTGAGTTATCGCCGATGCCTGTACCGAAAAAGAAGACAGTCGTAATAATGGTAACACTTTCCTTAGAGCGTTGTACTATTTGACATTCCAAAATTGAAATAAATGGTCAGTTGAACCAAGTTACGTTGAATTAAATAAAAATCTACTGTGTATTTTGTTATCACATACACTCATATAATCATTAAGTTATTACAGACCTTTACAGTCTATCCCGGATTCATGAATACTAAAAATTTGGATTAGGTCCTATTTCTTGCGTTGGTCCTTGAGCGATGTAGTTTTAAAAGATATGGCAGTGACACGTAAAACATCCGACAGGTTTGTATGTTCGCGTATGCGGTTGAGTGGACTGAGTGGAACCTAAATGCAAAGAATCTTCACTTTCTTCGCTCAACTCTTCAATGCTGAACGTATCAGTGAGATCTTGCTTGTACTTTGTTGAATCCTTAATCCTCGATATTGGAAAAAGTGTCGTTTCATCTTCGCTGGGAAAAAAATAATGTGATATAATTATGGAGTAAGTACTTTAAAAAGTAATAGCAGATGCATTTTCACCGTGCAATTCTAGCAAGTCCTTAGAACGAAAACGAAAATGGAATACAAAACTATGACTAAAATTCAGGAAGAAACTTTATACTTATTGCAAAAGTCTACAGGAGATTATTGCCGTTATATTACAAAGTGAATATCAAATATAATCAACCGTTTCATAAATCAAAGGGACGGTCGTTTTCTGCCCGAATGGAAATTGACCCAATCTCCCATCAGACCCCCATAGAGTGTTATCAAGGCATGCCCAAATAGGATGTGTCTAAGAAGGTTGAATAGAGTATTCTACACTATTACTTTTTGAAAATCTAAGTAGAATAACGTTTAAGTAATTGGGTCCACATCGAGATAAAATCGGGTTGCTCTATATGCAGAATGTGCTTCGCAAGTGATACATTTCTGATCAGATGCATATTAATTTGCCTTGTGAGAAAAAATCTTAGAAATGATATAAAGTTTAATTAGGGTAACCTGATAAAGCCCTGATTAGAAACATACCAACTTTCCTTAAATGAGAAATATCTTACAAATGAGGGAGTCAGTGGAAAAGTGGTACAAGTCACAATTTGGATTATTTCAGTTAACTGCAAAAATGCATAGTTAAAGTAAAGATCTGTTTAGAAAAAAAAGTGGTATAAGTGGCAACCATACCATTATACACTTATACCATTTTTTTTCGAAACAGATATTTACTTTAACTATGCATTTTTGCAGTTAACTCAAATAATCCAAATTGTGACTTGTACCACTTTTCCACTGATCCCCTCAAATGATAAAGTTCAATAAGGAAATTTAATAATGCTCTAATCAGGTACATATATGTATAAGTGCGTGGAGTCAATGACAAATGAACAGTCGTGAAAATGGACGAAACATGAATTCGAGTGGTCATCTTGTACGAGTTCAAAAAGAACACCAGTACACGTCAAGCGACCAAGAACATGAACGACGCATTTGGTCCGGGTACCACCAGTCATGCAAAAGTCAGTCGTTAGTACAAGCGCTTTGCTGCCGGAAATATGAGTCTAATTAGTAAGAGCTGTCAGGGCCGACCGTTCGAGCTCGACGACGACGTCCTGCGTAATAAGCTGCAACTGAATCCAAACACTATCACACGTGAGTTTGCTACGAAATTCATGTGCAGTACAATAATTGAGACCATCTGCACTCGCTTGTATACCGGAAAGTTCTCGCCAGATATATACCTCACGTGTTAACAGAAGCCACCCGAGCAGCGCGTGTGTCCATCTGTCAATCTTTTCTCCTGCGCTCATACTGGAAAGAGTTTTTAAACGATTTGGTGACTAGAAATGAGAGCTGGGTTCTCTAAAAGAATGACACAAGGCACGCCTTCTAAATTCCACGCGACGGAGAAATACCAGTTCAGCCGAAGTAAAATCCTCACTGCCGAAAAGTTCTTTTCAGCTGCTTCTGGGATTCGCGGGGTATGCTCTTTTGGGAGTTACTCGTTAATAGACAGACTGTCACTGCCAACATCTATGCCAACCAGCTTCGCCAGCTTGCCGCTGCTATTGAGAAAAGTGACCGAGACGTGTTGATGTCCACTTGCTTCACGACAATGCACGACCGCATGTGGCTTGACTTCTGGCCGTCAGCTGGAAGAGCTCGGCTGGGACATGGTGCCACACCCTGCATATTTGCCCGACTTGGCCCCTTCAGACTACAACCTCTTTCGGGCCCTAAAAAATTTCCTACGTGAAAAATTATTTGCCAAGTTCGATAGTCTCAAATCTGCACTCCAATCATTCTTCGACAATCAACTCCCGTAGTTTTGAGCCGAAGGGATTCAATCTCTGCCTGAACGATGGTCAAAAGCAGTTGAGTCAAATGAAGAATATATTGTTGACTAAACATTAAATAAATAAAAATAATTGACTAAATATTAAAATACTTTAAATTGTCTTATTAAATTCTTGCCAACCTAATAGAATCGCATTTATACGCTAACACTCTCCAAGTTGTGCACTACTACTCTCCAACATGAACCGTACGAGTATCCCTACCATTCACCAGACAAGCCTCTAAAGACACATTCGATTTCAGCGGCAGACCTTCCATAGGTGCCGCTAAAATTGGGAGGTCGGTATATACAGGGTCTTTGTTTTAATACACGCCATCTTGGGTGTATCCCTGGGTGTATCCTCAGTGATACATCTTGGGTGCATCCTCAGAGATACATCTTGGTTATATCCTCGGGGTTACATTTCGAGTGTCTTGGCAGCAAATGGTCAACGCTCGTATAATATAATAATTCAACTTTTAAAGTCGTCTCTTGGGAACATTCCAATTTTGAGTTGTGCCACTATTGCAGCCCATGAGCGATACTTCTTGGGTGTATCCTCAGAGATAGATCTTGGGTGTATCATCAGAGATACATCTTGGGTGTATCCTCAGGGATGTATCCCTGATGTATGATACCCAAGATGTATCTCTGAGGATACACCCAAGATGTATCTCTGAGGATACACCCAAGAAGTATCCCTGAGGATACACCCAAGAAGTAGCGCTCATGGGCTGCAATAGTGGCACAACTCAAAATTGGAATGTTCCGAAGAGATGACTTTAAAAATTGAATTATTATATTATACGAGCATTGACCATTTGCTGCCAAGACACTAAAAATTTATCCCCGGGGATATAACCAAGATGTATCTCTGAGGATGCACCCAAGATGTATCTCTGAGGATACACCCAAGATGTATCTCTGAGGATGCACCCAAGATGTATCTCTGAGGATACACCCAAGATATATCTCTGAGGATACACCCAAGCACGCGATGTCACCACTCGAAACGCTCAAGAGCTGTTGCAACGCGTGTACAAGAATTTTAACGTAGAGACAAAGAAGATGAAGAAGCTAAAGTTCCGATTCGGTGACAAAGTACGTGTTACCAAGTTTAAGCACGTCTTTGAGAAGAGTTACACACACAACTGGACAACGGAGATAATCACCATCGCTGGGGTAAAAAGCACCGATCCAGTGATGTACCGGCTGAAGGACTACCAGGATCAACCCATCGAAGGTGCTTTCTACGAGGAGAAACTCGCTCCAGTCAAACATCCCGACATGTACCTAGTGGAGAGAGTGCTCAAGAGACGTGGAAATAGACTATTTGTGAAATAGTTTGGTTTCGATGATTCGCACAACAGTTGGATAAATAAATAATTCATTCATTCTTCAAAATCCATATTTGCATTCGTAATCCTATTCCTCCACATCCATATTTACAGTCGTAATCCTATTCATTTATTCATCCATATTTACAGTCGTAATCCTATTCATTTATTCATCCATATTTACATTCATAATTCTATTCACTTATTCATCTACATCAATATCGCACACCTAGATCAAAACAGTATCAACTCAAAAAAACTTGTTTTTCAGAAAAAGTAAACCCCTTATCACATATCGACATGAGAATGAGTTTTTTGCCATTTCTGAAAAACAAGTTTTTTTTTAGTTGATACTGTTTTGATCTAGGTGTGCGATATGTATATTCGTAATCCTATAATGACCCCAGGGAAGAGTATCCGTGGTGTCCGGTAGCAAGCACCGCTTATCGTCATGCGGACTCAATGCGAGTTATGTCTGTTGCACGGTCTGCACCTCATGCAGTCTCGAACGGAAGAGGTACTGCGATCGTTATTGCGTGATGTTTTGATGCAAGCAGTCGACGTAGTCATTGAAATCGATGGTTCTCTTCAGCACCGATGTCTTGATACCCTTGGCCCTCTTCATGTGGTCTTCGCCGTTAATCCGCACGCTGTACATCTTGCTGCGAAGGCCCACAAATTCCGTCATGATTTCACCGTTGTACTCATTCTTCATGAAGCCGACCACCTTCATATTGAGCTGTGGCATCTCGAAGGCATTCTCGGCGGGGTAGTCAGATGTGTCGAAGCGTTGAAAGTGATGCTTCATCACGTTATAAATGTTCTCATATCGCACTTCGTAGATGAGACTGTCGGTATTGGTATACAACAACTTGGAGTTTTTTCCGGAAGTTTTGACCATGAAGTCGTTGTGGAATTCGTAGACGCACGTCTTGGACAAATCGAGTACGCAAAACCCTACGTAGATCGGTTTATTGAGCAGAACTTCGATCTTGTTGAGGTGCTCGGCTACGAGGTTTTTCGCGAAAACGAATCGGTTGTGGAAGTTGGGTTTGGTGATGAGTGCTTCGGCGCCGTATCTACCCTTCCACTTGGTCATCAATTTGACGTCGACACGTTTGCGCACGTTCTCCATGGTTTTGCCGAACACCGCGTTGTTCATAAGTTTGCATAGGTTCTTCTCAAACTCGTTGCGGTCTCGTTTCCTTATATCGCTGTTGAGGTCGATATAGCTCTTGAGCCATGGTGATTGGTTGAATTTCAAGGCTCTGCGGATGTTGGTGAGCTTGAGACCGTGTTCGAGAGCTTGCCTCAAGTTGCGGTAGTGGATGATGTAGCGTGATTTCGGGCACAGAGTCGACAGAAGCTTGGATTACTTCGAGCTCGGTGGCTTCATCTGCTCTGGACACAGCGGCAGGTCCCGGTGAGTATCGTGGATCACTTCTGAGTAGTATAAGTCCACTTCGAGTATGTAGACGATGGGCGAGTCGTCGGGCAGATTCCACTGGAAATTGGCGTCGAGGTTCTCTACCCACTCGTAGCCCCCGTACGGGAGATGTTGCGTGTTGCCCAGCCGTACAAGTTATTCACTTCGTAGTACATGAGGTACTTTGTCTCCTCGTTCGGATTGTAATCCCTCATATATTTGTTATTGGCTCGTGTATAGCGGTTGCAGCACTGCCTGACTCCACCTCTGATTCCCCGCTTGACGAATATCAGCATGTTGATATCGGTGAGCAGCTGCAACTCAATCCCGGTATACTTGAGCATGACGTCCCACATGAGGCCGGGTGTGGTGTAGTAGTGGGCTGGATCCAGACCGTACGCTTCCAGATTGTTGTTGCGAAAGTTCTCAAACACGTCGGCCAGCAGCAGGACGTCGGTTTTCAGATAGAAGTCCGCGTACTCGCCCAGGGTTTCGATGTTGAATTCCCGCCAGACCCTCTGGGCGTGCTCGTAGTCCTCGTCGGTGATGTCGCTGCCGTTGAGGTTGTTGTGAAATTGCTCCTTGGTTGGCAACTCCGTCGCATCCAGCTTGTTCCACGCGTCGGAGAACTCGTAGAGGAAGACCCCTTTCCTCTTCAGCAAATCAAACTGCTCGGCTCGGATTAGCGGGAACTCGCTCTTGGTGATTTTCAGTTCCGTGAGGTAAGACGCCAACTTTTCCAGCGATGATGTCATGAAGCGAAAGGAGTCAATGGATCGAAATGCAATGTCACTGCTCTTCAGATGCTTGGTGAAAGACACGTATCGCTTCATGTTCAGTGGCAAGAGGTTGATCTGGCCGTCGATGCAAGTGGAAATTTCCTTAATGATCAGGTGACTGTCGTAGCCACTGAGATTGTGGAAGACGACGGGGATGGTACACGAAACCTGGCAATTCAGATTACAGTCCTCGTGTGCTGCGCCTCTGTATCTGTCAGTGAGATGTCAGTGGTCCCGAACTCTCTTCGTATCCAGCGGCTTCTGGCAAATGTGACAGTCCACGAAGGCGCGGAAAGCCCTCTCCTGTTCCGCCGTGAGCGAATCTATGGGTACGGAATGCTTAAAGACTCCTTCAACCTGCTCAGCTAGCTCAGAAAGTTCGCGCGTGAACCATTAGGTGCCCATACACACAGAGTTCGAACTGTCGATTTGAACCGCCAGTTTGAACCGCCGGTTTTATCTGCCGGTTGAAACCATCGTCGTCCACTAACGCAGAATAGAAATCCGCGGTTAAAAATGACAGGTTGAACCGCCACAGACAACGTTAAGCGTGTTAAGCTGGCCATAAGCAGTGGACGGCGGCAGTTTTTCCCGTCGATCTGGACTGATAGGTAAGTCTGACAGTTCGATCTGGCGCGTGGCAATGCCCACTAACTGAAAGATAAAAACTGCCAGTTTGAACCGCGCCGTTCCTAGCTGACAATTCGAACTCTGTGTGTATGTGCACCTATTCGGCAGGTTTCGAGCCGCGAAAGCTGTTGCAGCGGGACAAAGTATCATCGTAGCTGCATTTCACGTAGTATCCCATGCTGAAGGGCTCCTGAACTTGGCACACTTTCGTCTTGCTCGTCTGCTGCTGGTCGTCATTCTTCAGGAGACACTCAAAGTCGGCGTAGACGATGAACGACACCTTTTCCTTGCGGTCGAAATTCTGGAACTTCAACTTGCTGTGCATCGGCGTGTGTAACTTGACCTTGCATCGATTCATCAGGCCACAGATACTCAAGGTGGTGAGGTGGATACTCAAGTCTTCGAGGCTTCTGAAGTAATGGAAGCAGCGATCGCAGATGTATTTCTTTCGCTTCATTCTTGAAAGCTGTGCACTGATTAGCCGAGAAAGGTCCTTGATCCAGACGTAGGTATAAATGGTGGGTGTTTCGTCATCCTCGTTCTTCTCCTCTTCATCTGATTCCTCATCGACGTAGCCGTTCCTTGGATCATGAGCACGTTCACATGCTTGTCCTTTTTGAGTGAGGTAATGTGGATGGGGGCGACCACGAATGTTTCCTTTCGCTGATTCTGCAGAATGTACACGTTGACCGAGTCCTCATTCTGCTTTTCGAACTTTGGAATCTTTTTCGGCATCACCGGAAAGTCTATTCCCACAAAGTTCGATTCGTTCTCGTATGGTCTGTACTTTGACACACGGTTGGAATTACGACCAACGGGATGCAGTGAAGAAAGGAGCGCTCACTTGAAACACTGGTTGTCGGTGTTCTGCACATTGACACGTGCTTCCTTTCTTCTGATAAACTCTGGAAGTTCCAGGTAGGAGCTACTCCTCATAGGGTTGTATCGGTTAACGTTGATGGTCAAGTTAATCACGATTCGCAGCATCCAGCACGAGTCTCGCTCCTGGAATTCATCCATTTGTCGGAGAATGGGGTCTTGCACATTCTCGGTGAACCACTGCTGCAAATTGATGGTCTGCATGATCGGCACGTTCCTCAGCGAAGGTCTTCAGTTCGATAATCTCTTCGTCGTTCTTGACGATGCTGTATTTACCCTCCAATACAGCATTCACCTTCAAGGCGTTCTCCCTCTTCAGCGCGTTCTTGATGCGCGGTATGAAGAGAGCTTGCGCGTCCTGTAGGAAGACCGTGGGATCCAGGTTTCGCAAGTTGACGATTACTCCTATCCGAATGCGCCGTCGAACGCCGGCTGAAGATCTTCCTACGAGACGCGATCATTGCGTCTCTGTTCACATTCATTCAGACGTCCACCACTCACGAGCAAGCTCCTGAGTTTTCGGTTGTAATTCTTCACTTATCGGATGGCGGCCAGGTACCGTTGTTTGTCGGACACCGACGTTCCCTCTCGGCGCATCAATCGACCGAGTAACCGCAAACTCTCGGTCCCACTTCGGATTCATTGCGTGATCTCGGTCGGATCAACGCGTTTGCGGGCAATGAGCTCGAAAGCCTGTTGATGGATGTTCACGATATTTTTACACTGATTGGAAGACGTGTTGCTCTTTCGAAAACGAGATGTGACTGATGGTATGAGCGCGGTGACGCATGGTATTTAAGCAAAGACGTTGTGTAGAGATAGGGGGAGAACATGATTCCCTGAAATCTCAGTGACGTCATCATCATGCTTACTGTGTAGCAAGATTGCCTGGAGCAAGTCCAAGCCTGCACGCGTAAGTCGGCAAAATTTGATAGCAAGTTTGCTCGGATCTGACGTCATCATATCTCAAGGTCTGTCAACAATTCCAGGAATCGGATATGTGCAGTAGCGTTGAAATTTGATAGCGATATAAGTCCATGCCTGCAAGCGGAACTCAGTAAATGAGTGACCCAAGATTTCGTCCCTTTTGGGGTCCTCGTGGATTCGATTCAAAAGTGCTCTAAATGATAGCTTATGGTGATCCTTTAAAGTAAGCAAAATTTCAAGTTGAGCATATTTTTTGTTTTCGAGATATGACGAGTCGAATCTGTTAGTTGACTTGCTCGCGGCAAGATGAATCCAACGTTCTTGGCAATCTCGTTGATTATGTTTAAGATACTCAAATACGCAGTTTTATTTTCTATGTAAAATCTTCCATTCATTTCAAATATATCATTATATTTTATCAAAAACGTTGTTCAAGTGAGGTATAGCTGATTTTACAGGAAAAACCAGTATTTTTGTAGATAATATTCGATTAATCGGTATTTTTATATTGGAGACTTAGCAAATCTCGATATATACCTACTTCAAATCTTGTATCCGACGGCCTTTGATAAATAATAATAATAAAGTATAAAATAATTATTTATTATTATATTATGTTATTTATTTTTATAGTAATAAATTATATCGAATATTATTAGTAAAATATAAATAATTAATCGATACTTGCATCAAAATCATGTAAAATAATATACGTAACTATTTTCTTCAGAGAAATCTCCTCCATCGGCTCAGCAGCATCCGAATTCGGCAGAGGACTAATTGCTCGCCAACCGAGCGACACCTATAAGTGCTTTGAATACAAATGCATCGAGATTTGCTATGCTTTCAGTATAAAAATACCAATTGATCAAAGATGTTTAGCAAAAAAGCTATTATTTTCTACAGAAATATTTCGTAACTTCCTCTTACTATATTTCTGATAAAATTTATTGAAAGATTACGAAAGAACGGAGAATTTTACGTTAGAAATGATACTGCTTGTATCTGCTGATCACCGAGAATGTCGGATTCCCCTTGGCGTGGATGAATCAAATAACGAGTTTAACCCGTCATATCTCAAAAACAAGAACTATGCTCAACTTGAAATTTTGCCTATTTTAAAACATCACCATAAGCTATCATTCAGACCAATTTTAAATCAAATTCATGAGGACCCCAAAAGGGGGCGAAAAATAGGGCTTTTCTTGGGTCACTCTTTGATAGCAAGATTGCTCGGAGCTGACGTCATCATGTCTCACGGACTCCGGGAATGGGGTGTGCGCAGTAGCGCTGAAATTTGATAGCAAAATAATGCACGTGCAAATCGGAACCTGCATGGGGAGTGAGGGGGGTTCGGGGAGTGGGGGTTTGTAGTCACGTCATCATGTCTCAAGGTCTCCGAGAATCGGATGTGTGCAGTAGCGTTGAAATTTGATAGCAAGATAATGCACGCGCAAGTCGGAACCTGCACGCATGACATTATCGGGAGGTGGGGGAATAGTGGAGGTTACCGAGATGACGTTGCGAGTGAAGTCGAGAAGTGGGGGTCCGCGAGATGGCGCTGCAAGTGAGGTCGGGGAGTGGGGGTTCGACCAATGGTAGAGCTCTGTCGGGGTAACATTCAAAATGGCTGCTGCCAATAGTGGCAACACCTAGCGTCGATCTTGACCAATGGTGGGGGTCGGAGAGTAGAAGTTCAACCAATGGTAGAGCTCCGCGGTGCGAATTCAAATCCACCGCCACGGCGCATGCGCGCTTCGGCAAAATTCAAATTTCCCGCCACTTTTTGTCACGTGGGTGAGCTCGAACCCGCATAGCTTACCTATTTATATCTTGAAGGTAAAAAACTGAATAAACCTACATTCATACATTTAAGAAATACTAATAGCATACTAATCAATATTCTATCAATATTTAAATATTTTCAAATAATATTCTATGAATATTTATACTGTGTATTTGTGCTGTCTGGGGATTAAAAGAATTTTAAGAAACTTAGGGAAAATGTTCAACCTTATAGAATTAACCTCGCCTTCCCACCTCGAGCAATCAATGACGACACTTATAGTCGACATATACCTAGTTCCACAAAATCGTATCTCTCTACTATATAAAATAGTTTTCGAATAAATGCGTTGACAAAACCGTGTCGCCATAAACCCCGGCGACTTCGAAACGGATGCGCGAAGCACGGACGGTTGTTGGAGGAGGAGGAGGAGGAGGAGGACAAGGACGAGGACGACGACGTTGAGGACGGCGACGATGAGAACAACAACGACGAGGACGGCGACGACGAGGACGACGACGACGAGGACGACGAGGACGACGACGGCGATGACGAGGACGACGACGACGAATACATCGACAACGAGGACGAGGACGGCGATGACGACGAGGACGACGACGTCGACGACGGCAGCTACGAGGACGACGAGGACAAGGACGACGACGACGACGACGACGACAATGATGACGACGACGATGATGACGGTGACAAGGACGACGACGTCAACAATGGCGACGACGAGGATGGCAACGATGAGAACAACAACGACGAGGACGGCGACGACGAGGACGGCGATGACGAGGACGGCGAGGACGGCGACGACGATGTATTGAACGAAGATGACAGCAACGACGTGATACTGCTGCAAAAGCTTGGAGGAGCGCCGCGATAGCGGCGCAGGGGCTATAGCCCTCCGGGGGTTGACGAGCGAAGCGAGTAGGGGGCGGAGCCCCCTAGTACACTACATTTTCTATATTGCAGATCCAAGGCTGAATCCTATATTCCAGCTTATACATGATTGGTTGCTGACCTGAGGCTATCTCAAATGATGGTTCAATCCTTTGTACTTGGATGAGCCAGGTGTCAGGTTTTCCCGATCGGTCATCTATTGGGGTTCGTCATTTCTCCTCCTTCAAAAGCTGATTCAGTATTCGAAGTATAACGGTATCTATTAGAGTGGGTCCTGTGGGAAATGGCTCATTCCGACTCGTCCGGTAATTAACCTTCCGGGAAAGGTGCGGGACTGCGAGCGCATTCGCAGTCTACGCTCGATGAAACATACCGCCCAACTTGCCATTACAACCGATGGCGAGATTAACTCTAGATTAGCGCGTTACTTAGATTGTGCGATGATAATGAGCGATAAGACACGATATGTAGAAATCCCTTTGCGACGGAACAGTCTGGTTAAATGGAA
This sequence comes from Xiphydria camelus, assembly GCA_963678675.1. NCBI lineage: Eukaryota > Metazoa > Arthropoda > Insecta > Hymenoptera > Xiphydriidae > Xiphydria > Xiphydria camelus. The sequence goes on along the minus strand of OY783197.1, from coordinate 16,065,472 downwards.
AAGAAAGAAAAGAGAAAGCGTACGTTTTTTAATATGTTTAATTTCACAATTTTTGAAGGTATACAATATTCAAGTGAAACTTCTTTGCTGTGGATGGTGAAATCGCACGAGGTGAGAGGAAAGTCGCGCGAGAAGGGACAGTTGAGAGTCAGGAGTATTTGCGTGCTTTGTCGCTCCGAAATACTATATTGACTTTGCTCCACAGAAATTTTTAAGTTACGTTAATGTTTATATCATGACATTTAAAAAATGTATCAAGTGACCTAAGTTTGTGTTAATATATGTTTCGTCGCAATGGGACTTCTACGTCATCTCTTACCGCTCACTATCATCGCAAACTAACAATAAGTAACGCGCTAATCTAGATCTAATCTCTACAGGACATCGGTCACAACGGCGAGGCAGCCGGTATGTTTCGGCGAACGTGGGTTGCGAATGCGTTCGCTGTCCCGTACCTTTCTCGGAAGGTTAATTACCGGACAGGTCAGAATGAGAAATCTCCTGCAGTGCCCACGCTAATAGATACCGCTATATTTCGAATTCTAAGTTGGCTTTGTAAAGAGAGCAATGACGAATTCCAATAGATGACCAATCGGGAAATACGACAAAGCGAAAATTTTGCCTTTGCCTTTACATTTGCCTATCCTATCATATAGACTCGATACACGGATCTTTTCGGGTTATCAACTAGTAACGTTGACGTACCTGACGAATCCAATGCGAACGCGTTAATTGCCGATAAGGGCGAAAATGTCACAACACGATATTGTTGCTATGACCAACCATTTACAGATACCATATATGTAAGAGGGCCAAGTAATTCTATACGTACATATTCTAATAAAAAAAAGTTTCTTTTGGCCACAAGTTTACTTCAAGATGACTTCACACAAATATAGTTAAAGATATCATGAATCACCCAGATAGCCAAGTGTACCTAAGCAAAACTATGGCATTTTAAAGGCTAACAATTAATGCTAGATCTTTGCTAGCAAAGTGTATTTAATGAGCGAGTCAACGAAATGCAGTTTAACATTGTATTAGTATAATACACACTATGCTGTATAATCTCTAGAATAATCTAGGCGTAACAGGGAATACCGAGGAGCTATTATGTTAGCAAAGATCTATGATTGATTGCACTTGAGCATACTCGGGCTATCTAGAGTAACAAGTAATGTTAGCATAATACTTGAATTTGGCATTCACGCTAATTGCTACTGATGGTGTTAGCAAATAATGCTGAAAAGGGATAATCATTTATTTTTTGGCACTAAATGCTAGCATAAACAAGCACCGAAACGGGCGTAAATTTGTAGCGTTATGCTACGATTCTATAAAGCAAAGTGTTAGCATTGTGCCCTTACTTTGGCTATCTGGGCACTTCACAGAATTCATAAACATTCCTTTAACCTTAAAATGGCGAACTTCAAGAAAGCCTTCAAACATCACTTCGCATTTCAGCTTAAATAAAGCATCAATGCAACAAATTATTGGACAAATAAATCGTGATGCAAATCATTCATGCTCGGAACTACTTCGCTATGTAATACAAAGCATCTATGGAAAGTAAAATATCACACACATGAAATACTGCAATGCAATTTGAATTCTATAACGTATCTTATACCTTTCACTATCGCTGTGCCAGTATTCAACGAGGGGATGGTGTTCTTTGCCTTTGTATGGTATTGACAACCTTTGAATCGGAATCAAGCCAGACCCACTGCCTGTACCAACATTTCCACTTCCACTACTGGACAGTTTTATATAATCCGAGTTTCGCTTTATGCATTTTGCTTGTTCAATTCGTGCTTCTGTGAAAACATATTCGATTGTACCTTCATATACGAAAAAATAGTCCTGGGTTGAGAAACCAAAATTAATGAATGGTTAATCAATTGAGACAAATTGGAATTTTTTTTCTTTAATCCTTCGTTGCTCACGTGGCGTGGGGTGTAGACTACACCCCAGCCTTCTTTTTTTGCATGCCACGCCTAGAGTTTTTTTTTCGAGGTTGGTATTTTCAGTACCTTTCGGGAACATTTCATTAAAGAATTTGGCACCAAAAGCGCAAGACAAAGCCAATTTGTTTATCCGACAGAACGCTGCAAAGAGTTAAAAAGTGATTTTTAACAATCTGAAATTAATTTAATATTTAATATTTTTCTATAAAACTTGTTCCAATTTGTTAATTTATCCTTCGTTAATAAAACGAGAATATGATAACTATCCTCAGTCTATTATTTATACTATTTTCTTATAAAAATCGGCAGGGAGATCTGAGCGTCTGAAAACCGAGACCTCATGTACCTACCGAGACTTCGAGTTTTGTTTTCAATTAGAAAATTACGAAATTTATTCTTTAAAAATGTTGAGATCATTAGGCAATATCTCAAGCTTTAAAATAAAAAAAAAAGTATTAAAAAATGTCAATTTTTCACTAAGAAAACGTTAATTTTTAACTGGGGTGTAGGGTACACCCCAGGTGAGCTTTTATGTTTCAAAAACCCACGTGAGTAACGAAGGGTTAATAAGCCTAAGTAGTGCCAAATATTTCACACATATCCTAGAAATATCCCGTAAATATGGCATGTGCAAAGAATATCAGTGGAACGTCCATGTGATATTCCATGCAGCAATTCAATAAACTAATATAGAAAAACGTACTTACCTAATTTCCTTTGCAACTGTTTCGTACTGTTTCGTTGTGCATTTTTGGTATTATTACTGCTACTGCTGCTGTCGCTTCCCTAAAAATATTCAAAAAGATTAATTCTACGAAGAAAACTTCGCTAAATAGATTCCACTTCAATTTTTTAACAAACTTCTATCCTACTCGTTATCACGTGTGCGCTAACATAAATTGTACTGGTGTAAAAAGTACGCCGTTAAAGTATACTTACTGGAAATAATCTGTCGTCTTCTATACGATTAACAGTCTTTGGATCACTATCTATTCCGCTGTCTTCCATCTTCCGTTCGCTCGTAGAATATTCACGACACTTGTTGCTCCGACTGAAAAAGATGGACATGAATACTTACTTAACGATATTCAAGCGAGAGGGGGCTATTAATGAATTAATGGAAATGAAATATTAATGTTTATAGCAATCGGCATATCGTACATTCTCTCATTTGAATTTGTTCATAGAACTTTTATCTATTCTTAAGTTTCAAAATGGACTTAACCATAGGTCATTCATTAGACCTACGCGCGAGCTAGAAGTTCGTCTAACAGCCGGTGGAATCCATAAGGGCTTCTCTGTCCATCATGGACCTGCTCAATTGTAAAGCACGTAACAGAGAGGCCCTTACGTGTTATCCATGTTACGCACTCATACGTCTTTTATTGAACAGACTTAAAAATCAACCTAGCACCAAAAAAAAAGAACTGAAAGGCGAAAGAAAATATATTTTTAAAAAAACGGGAAAACAATTTTTAGAGTAACATTTTCTATGTCGAGGTACCCCGGAATTACTTAGCGTTTGAAGAACGAATTTAAAAAATGTTTTTTGATAAGTCAAGACACAAAAGCAAGTCGTTCAATATGTAGACACAGCGCCTTTGCAACTTGTGGAGCGCGCTGCTCTCCGCACTATGAAGAATCTCTCTTTCTATCTATTGATTTTCTTTCCATACATTGTAGGTACCTATGTATATATGGAATGTATGTGTAGATGCACTCTAGGGGTTAGCAAGCGATGGAATGCAGTTTAGTCCGAGTACAAAGTATACAAATTAGTTTTATGTTCAGCGCGTATAGTACTTTTTTGAAATTGAAGCTGCGCGAGTGCAATTTTTCATGCAAATGACACATGTTGTCAAATGATCCATCTATGCTGTTTGTACGAAAATTACGCATGCGCAGTTTTAATTTCGAAAAACTACTACGGCAATCAACATAAAACTACGGGTCCCTTTCCTCTCGGAGCTCTCGGACATACTGAGTATACTGATTTGGTTGATAATGCTATCTGTACTTTTGAATACAAACTATATAAAAATGCGAATTATTAAGAATTGTTTATTTATACCTGTGTATCTCGTCCGAAAAAGAAAAGGAAGCAATTTCGATTGGTCGTCCTGGGTTTACAGGAATGTGATAAGAGTGTGCAGAATTTATTTTCAAAATACGAGCACACTTTCGTTTCGACACAATTTTTGATAAGTGCTTATCAAGTAGCACGACATGACGATTTTCAAGAAACTATCTGTAGTATTCGTAATAATGTGAAATGTATCTACATTATGTCTACTTCTGTCAGGAAAGCAACCTTTAAAGTGCCCGGGAAATATGTTCCTATTCGGACGAATATTTCCCATTCTGTGTTCTACTCCAGTAGAACTTTTTCAAAATCGACATCTTATGCTGCTTGAACAAGCTCACTTTGCAAGTCTCATTATGTATGTATGTACAAAAGATATCGTTCGAAAATACAATACCTCCCTTTGTTATTACCCACGGCAACGAAGACGTGTTCGATCGAGTCAGACACGCATCTTGCTGATGGAGAAACGAAACATTCGACGTCCTGACGATTGACACTGCGGTGAATCGAGGTTAAAAGCGCGTTGTTGCTCCGTAGCCGGGAAGATAACACGCGGCAATACTAAAATCGTTTCCAGCCGAGAGAGAGACAAGGGAGGCGACGGTTTGTAACGCATTCGACACGCGTGACGAACCTTATCAATTTTTATTACGAGAGCGCCGTTCTAACCGGATTACTATCATGCCTTTGGTTCCACCCAAGAGGCAACCCTCCAGGGTTTCCGATAATAGCAAGGACGTATGTTTAATTTTTTCTATTTACCATTCGTGTCACGAGAAAAATTCTTACTCTTCTCGGTATATTTTTTTCAGCTACACATGAGCATTGCCAGCAAAACTCGAATATCCAGAGCGGATTTCGCCGCTGGAGATATGGAGTGGTTACGGGCAAAAGTTTTCCTCAAGCCCGAAGATCAACTGCAACTAACGGAAGTAGTACGTCGAATTGATTATTAACCATCAATGAGAGGAAGGTTCTTCGACAGTCCTCGATGAACGAACTCCATCGGAGGAGAAATCTTAACCCCGAGGAATGATGAAAGTCTGGCATTTTATTTTTATCGCACTCCAATTGGTTCTTGTCTTTATAGGAATTGCAAGAAGAAATAGCAAGAGTGCTCATGGTGCATAATACTAGAGTCCCGGACTCACTGATCGAGTGGTCTTGGAAGTATCGGGAATTTGTGAAACTACCTTCGCCGCCACACTTGGTAACTTTACTGAATGTTCCCGGAACGTTGCTACATAAAGATTCGGAAGAGGCAAAGATACAAATGGCTGGTGGACTGCTAGGTGAGGATTTAAAGCATGCCGATATTATTCCTTGTAATTTTAGACCTAAAATTGTGGCTCTAGCGGAACTCCGAAGTTTAAGATAGTAATCCGCAGGGTCGTGACGAAGGAAGTTGTTATTTGCTAATCTTCTGATAATTCTCAAAATATTATCGCTGGTTTCTTTAATACAAATCATAGTAATGTCTACATTCGTTCTTCCAACTGAAGTTTCAAAAAAGTCCAACATTTATTCTTTGTCGCAATGGCAAAATACTGACACGGCTCTTGTTAAGATAACTGTTTCAGGAACCGATGTAAAATTTCCATTGCGTTTAAGAGATCAGATACTTATAGGAGAAATTACTATTATTTATTAATTACTGGAAAATAGTTAGAATGAAATAATGTACTGGGTGATAAAAATGAATAATGGAATTATAATTATGGGTACATTTGAGGAGCAGACTTCCAAAACGCGTTTTATCCATTCGCAGTTTGTCCTATAATCGCTAATAGTTTGTAGAGTGGTGGGGCTAATTGATCTAAGTGCAAAAAACATTTTTCCCAGAAAAATAAGAAAAACTGCCCATCAGTAAAACCAAACTGACATTTGACCACCTTTTGACGGCTTATACAATGAAAAGGAAAGCGCATTGGCACTTAAATCATACAGCTCTGCATTAGCCTTGGTGCAAGGTCATTTTGTAGAAAAAATCCGAAATCATGGAATTTTGGCACTTAGGTCAATTAGCCCCGCCACTCTACATTTATGAAACGTGCAATTCATTAGTAATGTGTATTTGAGAAACTATATTTTTGCGACGAGAAATGTTCGTACATCAGCAATAGTTCATCGGGTACTATGATCGTTATGTTCCCATTAAATAAGTAGAAATAAGCAAAGTCTGGGTGACGATAGCAATATTGTGAGTAGAAATTTGAACATAGCTATACTGAATTGTATACACCTTGTGAAATGATCCACCAGGTATAATTCGATTATTCTAACATATCTTGATAAATGGGAAAAAAACATTTGAAAAAACGTTTTTAATTAACCATATAAATATATTTTATGTATAAAAATATTCAGTAGTAAAATGCTCTTTCAATTTTTAATAACGCTATTTAACGCCAAAATGAGATTAAAAGTGCTTAATTTGAAACGCGGCTAGACGCATTATGATTGGTCAAGCAGATGTACACCTGAAAGCAGTGCATCTGTTCACTGGGGATTTAGTCAAAGGACTTGGGTGGAGACGAGCATACTTGAGTAATACGTAAGAATTTTACAGGGGCTATATGTACGTTAGTCATGCTTTCAGTGTAGTTATTATAAATATAAAATTGTGTAAAGAAATGTAAGCATTTTCCGCTGTGATTATCCGCCTCCATCCAAGTTCCTTGACTAAATCCTCAGCGGACAGATGCTTTGCTCTCGGGTACCGTAAAGTGGGGCGACATTGATTTCTAGAGGCGAGATTGATACAAACTTCATAGACGCGCTATACAATGTTTCCAGCTCCCCCCACTCATTTTTCAAATACTCCGCCAGAAGGAAAATGGCCAGTTTTCATATTTCAATCCTAGACCGCATATCAATCTCAACCGCCGATCGACAAAATCCGCTATATTGAAAAATCTATCGGGTCAAATTCAAAATGGGACGAGATTGACATGTTCTTGTCCCAGACGTTTAGTTTAATGTAATTTCAAAGGGGTATCAAACTCGCCCCATTCGACGGGTAAGATTGAACAAGCCTATTATATTTTTTCCCATGTTATTTTTTTCTTATTTTCTATCAGTAAGGTTACCAAATGATTGCAATTATACAACCATATAACATGTTATTTTTAAATTGTTTAAAAAGAAATCTGGGTTTGTTTTATTTCAAGAAACATTTTCAATATTATCAATCTCACCCCATTTTACGGTATACATAAATAGCAGATGATCTATCTATGCAGATAAACGACTAATGAGCTCTCCTTCAATCACTTAAACAACTTGAAACCATATTTCTACCTGCCACATACCTGATAGTAATTTATTGATATACTGTTTTATATAAAAAAGTAGAATCTAATATAAGTAACAATAATTTCTATTAACTTAAGGTAAATAACATTTGTATAGGTATATGATTGATGAAGATAGGGGAGAGTTGCCTATATCGTGCCACCACTGATAGTTTATAAAACAGAGATAATATAGCACTCTGTTTCATGGAAAATCGACGATGGTGCGATTACTTATCGCCACTTGAATCCTACTACTATTGATTTTCTATGAAAGAGAATGCTTTGCGATTTTTGTTACATAAACTACATAGGCCTGCGTTTCAATACCTTATAAAATGTGAATTGAATTTTTCAACTGATGTTGGGCAGTTAAGTGATGCTGATTTCAAATCTGGTTTTAGTTTTTTTCTATCACATAAGGTTTTTGAACAAAATAGTACCACAATGGAAAAAGTATCGTTTCGTAACAGTTTGTTTGATCACGTCAACGCGGCGTGAATTTGTTTTGGTCGTGTCTATCTCTTGGGAATAAATAAACTTTAGACACAGACAACATCTGTTTGAATCCCATATCGACACTAAATTACATCGCGTTCAAGGCATCGTTATAAAGCGAGTGTATCAAACCGGGGAATCCCCGACTTGTCCGGTTACTTCTGGTAAATCCCCAATAGATGTGAAATTTAAAACGAAATTTTAAGGCGTATCTCACAGTTTCCGAACAAAAAGAAGGAATTTAATTTAACTGGCTTGGAATATTTAAAGATAATACCTAAATATTGGTTTGTAAAAAAACGTTACCTGATAGAAGCAAAATTGTGTTATTTTAGTTCATTATAAGTCCTAATTAGGTGAAAAAAAAAAATAAAAATAGCTTAATCACAATTTTTCGCAGGCCTGTGCTATCAGTGGTGGTACGATTTAGGCAGTGGTACGATATAGGCAACTCTCCCCTACTACGCCACTTCTTTTTTGTATTCCGTTTAAATACATAGTTTTTAATTTCTTAATAACTATAAAACGAACGACTTATAAGTACAATCGTCTTATAGAAGTATTAATCTAGTCATGAAAACTACTTTTCTATTGAATAAACAAATTTTCATGTCTTTCCCCCATTGAAGAACACGTTGGATTGCACGTTTTACAGTATCTAGTTGTAATCTCTATCAACATGTACATATGTTCTATTTAGAACATTGTAACTATAGTGGTCTTAATTACCTACTTACTAACAATTTTCTTGTATAATTTAAACTGAGCACACAGTTATAAAGATCGTCGCACAATAAAAAATACTGTGTGATTGCGAGGATGGCGGTATATTAGTCGGAGAGCTAGCGACAAAATCGACTAAGGTGTTTTAAGATTGCTAGAAATTTGTAAATAGATGTTTAAATAGTAGTAAATGGGAACGGTAATGACCTGTCAAGCCATACCGGGTTGCGTCATTGAAAAATTAATTTTTCAAAGTTCAAAAAAAAACAAAAAATATGCTGCTTCTACAAAGCTATAATTTATAGGGGATGTTCATTCATCTATTTTAAGGAACTATGTAAAAGGACAGGTGATTCTGCTGGTTGCAAGTGACTGCCAGGCGAGCATATTAGTGCGAGGTTAGACGCTTCGATCTCCCGAATTGACACCAACTCTAATTACCGACTCGACTTCTACTGGTAAAAGTGGCTCGAATATCGACCAAGCCTGGCCGAAGGTAAATTTGAAGGTCCCTGCAACTGGTCAGGTTCTGCGCGGGACATGCGGTAGGTAATAGTGCTATCAGAGTCGCACTAAGGCTGTGTTCCAATCCGACAAAAGTTGCATTTAGTATATACTTGGTCGGTACTGACTCCGCCCCTTAGTACGTAGCACGCATCCGTAAAAGGTGTTGGGGGGGAAAGTCGCAACGAAGTAACTTTCTCAAGACTTTTTCGTCTGCTCGCCTCGAGCAGACGCTCTACCGTATGTCCCACTCTGTACGGGCCAGTTTGAAGTTACCTTCGGGGAGGCTTGGTCGGTACTTGAGTCATTTAATACCGGTAGAAGTCGAGTCGGTAGTTAGAGTTGGTGTCAATTCGGGTGATCGAAGCGTCTAACTTTGAAATTATGAATTTGTGAATAATGGAAATTACTCACCATTATTCACAAATTCATAATTTCGAGATTAGACGCTTCGATCTCCCGAATTGACACCAACTCTAACTACCGACTCGACTTCTACCGGTATTAATTGTTTCGATTACCGACCAAGCCTCCCCGAAGGTAACTTCAAACTGGCCCGTACAGAGTGGGACATACGGTATTCACCATAGAGGTATAAAGACTAGAGTTTTTCACCGGGTATAGGGACCGTGCATGACGATTGCTACGCCACCTGATGGCAATAATTACAATGTTTGGAAGAAAATTGTACAAGTGTTCATATGGGAGAAATTTTTTATTATTGAAATATTAATTATTTGGAAAAGTAATTAATATCAGCAAGCATCAACGCTACAACTACCTCTATACTTTTTGGTTTAGTTGGTTGAATCGTTGGTTTAGTGCTAATTCCTTCTACGATAAAAAAATTTCCCCGTGAAAAATTAGAAAAATTGAGTTTTAGGTGTATTTGACGTAATGAATATTATTTTTAATTATCATTTAATTCTATTTAATAATTAAAAATAATATTTCTTTACGTCAAATACACCTAACTTAATTTTTCTAATTTTTCACGGGGAAATTTTTTTACCGTAGAAGGAATTAGCACTAAACCAACGATTCAACAATTTCACCGTTATTCAAATGGAAATCAGAAAAAGCGATTGAGACACTCCTAAATATTGAGTGAAAATGTACACCCGGCGATATATTCAAAGTTACATTAAATACTAACCAAGCCCGCCAAGAGAATTAATTAAAAAAGCTTTTTTTTGAGTCAGTCTAATAAGTATATTCATAAAATTGCTATAAACGTGAATTGCTATAAATGTGGCTTGACGGGTTTTGCATCTATACTACATTAGTATAAAATATTCGAATTTACCGCTCTACTAGCCTAGCGAGCGTTCCATTCCCTGGTGGAGTCGACACCAATTGACACGAGTCGACACAAGAGTCGCTGGGAGTCGTGTCTGCTAGTGTGCTGACTGCACATGCGCGTAGTACGCTACTAGAGGCTGGTCAAATCCGAAGTACTTAGTACGTAGTCTAGTATCTAGTATATCCTACGTACTAAGATGAATTGGAACACAGCCTAATATGTTCGCCTGGCAGTCACTTGCAACCAGCAGAATCACCTGTCCTTTTACATAGTTCCTTAAAATAGATGAATGAACATCCCCTATAAATTATAGCTTTGTAGAAGCAACATAATTTTTTTTTAACTGAAAAATTAATTTTTCAATGACGCAACCCGGTATGGCTTGACAGGTCATTACCGTCCCCATTAACTACTATTTAAACATCTATTTACAAATTTCTAGCAATCTTAAAACACCTTAGTCGATTTTGTCGCTAGCTCTTGGACTATATGCTACATACAGAACGATTTCGAGGATGGTAGACGTAGGACGATATGCTATGTAGCACTTTGTAGACGTACGCTAGGATGTACGCTATAGGGAAGAAACATTTGAAAATAAATTTTTAGCTAACCATATGTATAAATAGCTTTTACAGAAGATTCTCCCAAATGGCGCACCACTCAAACAGCCCCTTCTTTCCTCTACTTTCCTGCACTCACCCGGGTCTTTATTGGTGAGGAAAACTAAAGTTGAAACGACCCACCCCAAACTAACACTTCTATTACCAAGATACGTATACAGGGTTATTCACTGGACCTGTAATATAGCAAACATAACGTCTACAATTTATGGAACTATAGACGATGAGCGTCCTCGTTGATTGGTCGTGTTGGGTAGGACAGGTTAAGCAGGACCTGCAACTGCATGTAATGATGAAACTCTTAAACTAGAGGTAGGTACGCCTGATTCTTACCAGATTTCACTCTAGGTCTGGTTAAAATCAGGGTTAACTTAGTTTAAGAGTTTTTAACTACAGTTGCTAATCCTGCTGAATCTCTCCTACCCATCACAACCAATCAGCGATGATGCCCATCGTCTATAGTTCCATAAATCGTAGATGTTATGTTTGTTATGTTGCAGGTCCAATGAATGACCCTGTATTTACATGTATGGCCAATGATTCTGATTGATCCGCTTTGAGTGACGGTACTTTATCGAGTCGACTGTAGGTAAATGGTTCGAGCAAATCTTATTGTTTTGCCATGAGAACTAAATTTGATTGGCTCTTAATGGCAAAACAAGCTATGCTTGACTCAATAAAGTACCCTCATCCAAAGCAGATCCGCCAAAGAGGCTCCGATCATCTCCATCACTTCACATAGTCATTCTGCTGGCTATCGCTTTACTATCGGACGTCGAGGAAAATACTATCACTTCGGCCAGCGGCACGCTTCCTTTTTTTATTTTCTTATTTTATTTATTTTTATTATTATTTTTTTATAGAGGGGGAATGCGTTTACGCACACTTCGGGTTGGGCTAGAAGTCGAGGTAGTGTGGGACTCAGGCTGATCCTGCTAAGTGCAATACGGGGGCCCACTACCCACTAAACCTAGAACCTCTTCCCAACACGTCCCTTAAGTGGAGGGTCCTCGGAAGTGCCACTTCCAAACGAAGGGCTAAGCTCGAGGGATCCCCCGGGACATGGGCTGTGCCGCTCTCTACAAGAAGAAGCCCGCGACATCTCAGTATTAAATACCAAGACCACAGTCAAGACACTACTTCCCGACGGAGACGGCCGGTTATGGCCGGCCGCCGGACAAAAATCGGTAGTCCTAAAGAAAGAGTAAGCAGTAAGGATGGAAGAGGAGGAGAAGGAAAGAATAAAGAAGGATAGAAAGAAAAAATAAGTGCAGAAAGAGTGTGTAAGATAGGACAACCGGTAACCCATTTAGGCACTAGATACCCCCAGGAGGGGGGAGTCCGTCCTATCCTTGTAGGTGGGGGAGACACAAAGACGGCACAGGAGACGCGAGGGCGCACAGCTCAGCGTCCCACGGACCAGACTCGGTCGGACCCCAGTAGTTTTTTCACTACTTGCTGAACGCGTGTCGGTAAGCGCTGACCCACACATGCGCCACTCCTTAATGGAGTGGTGGGGTTCAGGCCCCACATCCTCGCACGCATAGGTGCCGACACGCAACGTCTCCATTTGATCGATTCATCCAGAAGGAGGAAGGGGGACAGACCGTAGGTCTCAGCGGCACACTTCCTAACCTAACCAAGTCTAACGATTCGGCCCGATACGACTCCTAAACATTTTAGACATTTGTGTAGACACATACCAGCTGATACATGATATGACGCGCAAGTGTGGACTCTGCAGCAATTTTCTTGCTGCAGATAAGGGTGAATTACGCTGCCTTGGAAAGTGTAACAACTTTTTTCACAGCTCACGTGTGGAGGCCAAAGCAGGCCGGCTCGTTGACCCTGCCACTTACAAATGCGGTAGGCGTAAGACACTACGCTCGCAAACCTTGGCGTTATCGACCATGGATAACCAGGCGAGCGTGTTACCCACCTCCGTGGCTACTAACTCTACTACTACACCACCCACATCCTCGCATGCTGCACTGGACTCCGCCCCACCATATTCTCCAGTCGAATCATCGTCGAGCATCGTGTCGCTCCTCGCTTTACTATGCTCCAAAGTAGACGGGATCGAAGAAAAAATGTCCGATATGAAGATTATCGGGGAGCAGGTGAGCTCGCTAGTGGAACAAGTGTTGAGTCTGCGGCTGCTTCACACTCTCAAACCACCCCCTGCTGACCTCGATGCTCTACATCGACGGATTGATTCCTTTGAGCGTTAACACTATTCTAAGGAATTCGTAATCTCCAGATTGTGCGAGCAGGCCAATGAGGACCCTTCACAGACGCTTAAGACATTAGCAACTGCCCTTGGCACTGCTGTTCCTGTCGGCAGTGTGGAGGACGCTTCTGTATACAGGGAAAGCCTGGAGCGCCACGCCCCTTAGTGGTCAAATTTACCACCAAGACGCTAACAGACAAATAGATTTCGCTCAAACGTACCAAGAGACGTCTTGCAGGAAGAGACGTAGGATCCTCGTACGGCACTGGCGCGATCTATAATATTAATGAGCGCCTGCCCCCAGCCGCGCGTAAAACCTTCTGGGAAGCCCGAAAACTGGTGACTGCTAAGCGTTTGAGCGATGCCTGGACGTCTGGAGGTGCCGTCTTCGGCAGGGCGGCTTCCTCGTCTGCTCCTGTGAGTTTCCTCAGGCTCCGACGTTACAAGAGCCTGCGTGAGAGGAGACACTTCTTCCCAATCGACTGCTAGATCAGTCGCAGCCACAAGTTCTACTACTCCATCTGCTACTCACGTAGCGGGGCCTTTCCGCCCTTCCGCCGGATCGCATCCCGCGCGGCCCCCAGTCGCATCCTCTACGGCTTCTCTGTCTACGTCAAGACCGCCCCCCTCATGAAACTTTCAACCTCGGACAACCCCAGTCAGTGATCCGTAGAGTCACCTTTGCATTTGTCACGTCAACGCGCAGTCTATTCTACATCACATTGACGCCTTCCGCGACCACTTTTCCTCAAACTTCTTTCACATAATTGCAGTATCAGACGTGGCTCAAGCCCCATATGGCGGACTCTTTCGTAACCCTATGCGGATATCATTTCCTGCGTCATGATCGAGTTGAGAGGCGTGGAGACAGCGTGGGACTTTATGTGCATTCTTCCTTAAGGAGTAAGTTCCTTACTTCTTCTGATCCTCTCATTCGGGGACGCCCGGAATTCCTCTTCGCTGAGATAAACGTCAGGGACCAACCTAGCTTTCTTTTGTGCGTAGTCTACAGACCGCCGAAGATCGGATATCGTTCAGACTTTAAACACACACAATCGGCCCTCCTCGCCAACTACATGAATGTTACTCTCCTCAGCGACTTTAACGCTGATCTCCTCGGAAATTCTTTCGATGCCTCGTATTTGAAAAATTTCATTTATATAGCAATAACCTGGCACTCTCTGGTGCCCTTCAAACCTACACATCATACTGCCACTTCTCATAAAGTGCGTTTCAAAAGAGTATGAACACCCCTAATTTTTGACGGATCGACTCTGTAGAGGGGTCAATGAAGCGTGGTTTTGCCCCACACTAGTCCCCCTGCATCTGAAAACATTATTTAAATTGCAATTTGCCTTATGTCTTTCTACCCCCCTCGAATACACTCTCTTGTTTGCAACTTCTCCCTCAGCGGCTGTTTCAAAAGAGTATGAACACTGCTATTATAAGCACTGATTTTGGTGAGGTTATCGTTCCATAGTTAATTTTTAATAATAACAAAGATGCGAGGTCACGCTACGCGTTTGAGCGACTACGAGAAAGGCCAAATTTTGGCGTACCAAGGCGAAGGAAAGAGCAATTGGTGGATCGCACGAAAAATTGGCCGAAGCCCCGGTGTCGTGATCAATTCTTTGAACGACCCTGAAGGTTATGGGACAAAAAACACTACAGGACGCCCGAAAAAGATCAGCCAACGTTCTAAGCGAAGGATATGGACAACAGCGGCACAATCGACCATTGGAAGCCGCCGGATACGCAGCCAGTTGAACTTGGACGTTGACCATGTAATCGTTTGGCGAGCCATTAAAGAGTCCCCTAACCTTCAAAGAAAGCGGATGAAGCGACGACCAAGACTCACCGATGAACACAAAGTCGCCAGACAGAATTGGGCCGAGGCACGAATCCCATGGGCGGAAGAATGGATTGTTGTGAGTCGTTAACAAATCGTTACAAATTTGTGATCAATTTTTGGCGTTCAGGTGATTTTCAGTGACGAGAAAAAGTAGAATCTCGATGGCCCGGATGGTTTTGCTTATTATTGGCACGGTTTGAGGCAGGAAGAGAGGATCTTTTCGAAAAGGCAAGGTGGCGGGGAGTCGGTGATGACATGGGCCGCATTCAGCTCACACGGGAAGTGTCGTTTGGCAGTCATTACCGCCAAACTCAACAGCGTTGGATACCAGGTGGTGTTGGAGAATCATCTCCTTCCATTTATGGAAGAGCAGGACGACGTGGCGTGGGTTTTTCAGCAGGATAACGCCCCGATTCATGTCAGTTTCCGCTGTGAGAACAACACCATGAACTGGATGCGGCGCCATCAAATCGACCTTCTGCCCTGGCCCGCGTGTTCTCCCGACCTGAACCCCATCGAAAACCTCTGGGGCATCATGGCGAGGAGCGTGTATGATAACTGCCGCCAATATGAAACAGTGGCGCAGCTCAAACAGGCGATTCGAGACGCATGGGACAATATCACTCCGGAGCTCATGCGGACGCTCGTAGAGGGCATGCAAAGGCGTTTGGTGAAGGTCATAAGGAACCAGGGGTGTCCTTTGATGTGCCACTAAATTTTTGCTAAATAAAATAAATAAATGTTCGTTCTTGTTAGTAAAAAAAGGCAGTGTTCATACTCTTTTGAAACGGCCGCTGAGGGAGAAGTTGCAAAAAAGAGGGTGTATTCGAGGGGGGTAGAAAAACATAAGGCAAATTGCAATTTAAATAATGTTTTTAAATGCAGGGGGACCGGTGTGGTACAAAACTACGTTTCATTGACCCCTCTACAGGGTCGATCCGTCAAAAATTAGGGGTGTTCATACTCTTTTGAAACACTCTTTACATGGCACGATCTGTGCATTATAGATAGCATTTCGAACATTGTATACTCAGGACAGCATCTTGTCCCCTTTTTATCAATGCATGATCTCATTTACATGGTGCTATCCATCAAGGTCCCTCGCGTACCCCCAAGGACTCTAACGATTCGGGACTACTGTAGATTCAATGAAAATAACTTTCTCTCCGACTTGCGAGCTTATGATTGGGCGGCCCTAGTAGCTTCGCCTGCTATTGACGATAAGGTCCACCATCTGGTACACGCTGTAACGGAAACCATGAATGTACATGCCCCGATCAAGGTAGTCACTTTCAAGCGCAAGCAAGCACCGTGGATTTCTAGTGAGCTTAGACCCTCATGCGCGAGCGTGACAGGACCCGGCGAGCTTTTGTGAGGACAAGGTTGTCATATCTGCATGCCGAATTCAGGGCTTTTGTGGAACATTATGCGAGCTAGGATTAGGACCGCTAAAATAGACTACTTTAATGAATGCTGGGTGGTCGACGTGAGGCTCGAAATATCTGGGCTTATCTCAGGCTCCTTGGGGCGGCTGGTGAGAGGAGGTCTTCTGAATCCCCCACAGTACCTATTGAGGAGCTAAACAGTAGCTTCCTATTCTACTTCACACCGTCAGCTCCTCTACCTAACCTCGGTCTTACTACAGTTCCCTTTGACCCCTCCCGCTTCTACCTCTCTCCAATTACACCGGATAGTCTGTCTCGTGCACTTCAGCAATTAAAATCGCCTGCCATTGGTGTAGACGGATTGAGGCTTAACCTTCTGCGCAGATCCATGGACGTCATATTCCCTGCTATCCTGTACGTATTCAATCACTCCATTACTAATTCAGTCTTCCCGTCTCAGTGGAAGCTCTCATCAGACCTATCCCTAAGGTTAAAATACCTGCGCACGTGACTGACTTCAGGCCCATATCTATACTGTCCGCCTTATTTAAGGTATTCGAAAGGATCGCGTATGAGCAACTAGCTCAGTACATGACAGACAATAATCTGTTTGACCCCTGTCAGTCTGGTTTCCGCAATCATTTTAGCACCCAAACTGCGCTGGTTAAAGTTGCGGATGACATCCGTTTAGCCATGGACCGTAGAATGCTCACTATTCTTGTGATGTTCGACTTTTCTAAAGCCTTTGACTCCACCTCACACAGCACCCTTCTGACCGCTCGTGGGAGGTTGAGCTGTTCGCTCTCTGCGCTCTACTGGTTTCGCGATTACCTCACTAACCGCTTTCAGGCCGTATCGGGTAAGAACGGTGCAACCTCAAGCTGAGGGGCAGTCACCTCGGGTGTCCCGCAGGGCTCTGTCTTGGGACCACTACTCTCCTCCATCTACTTGTACGACCTTCTGCGGGTCCTCCGTCACTGTAGGCACATGCTCTATGCTGATGACCTCCAAATATATCTTCACTGTTCTCCGGCCCAGCTTGATGAGGCTATCCGGCTCCTTAGCTTAGATGCCTCCTCGGTGCTCGCTTGGGCTTCCGACAACTCACTGAAGCTTAATGCCTCGAAGACCAAGATCATCATTTTTGGTACAACTAGATACATTAACTCCATCGACTTCGATGTGCTTCCCAAGGTTAGGGTCGATAGTGTGGCTGTTTCCTACTCTCAAAAGGTGAGGAATCTCGGGGTCCTTTTTAGTAGGACTCTCTCCTGGAACGACCACTTCTCTGAAGTCGTCAGGCGTATGAATGCCTCGCTCTTTCAGTTGAAGAGAAATTGCGACTTCTCTCCTGCCTGTCTACCTTCGTAAGAGGCTTGTAACGGCTCTTGTTTTTCCGCATATGGATTACTGTGGTGCGTTATTCGGGGATATTACAAACGAGCAGATTCCTAGGGTCCAGAGGGCTATGGACATGTGCGTTCGTTTATCTTGGGTGTTCGCTGGGATGAACACATTACGCCTTATTTTCGTAGTCTTCACTGGTTGGACTACAAAAGAAGGTGCATCTATCTCACCGGCTCTCTGCTTTACTCCGTACGTTCCACTGGCGAACCCTCATATTATACTTGGCGGATATGTTCCAGTCTAGGAATGCGACTCGTTTCCATGACACACGAGAGCCTGAGTCTAATCTGCGCGTCCCTGCGTGTCGAACCACGGTCTTCCTAAAATCCTTCGCTGCCACTGCCTCCACTCTCTAGAACTCGCTCCCGGACGATATTATTGTTGTTTCACTATTGTTTACACTTATCGTTTATTCTTTATCGAATTTTTTTAAAGGCATACTGTTACTCTTAGTTTTAGACAGTTTCAGGTCTAAATTATTTTATCGTTGGCTACATAGTCTCATTATTATTTTATTATTGCCGATATTACTACTTACATTCATATTTTATTGTTTTAGTGAACTTTGTTTAGGTTTATCATTATTCTATTATTTTTACATACTTTTAGTTTACTCGTGTTTACTTAGATTATCCGTCTTATTTATTCATTAATTTATTTACTCACTTGTTACTTTTAAGTCACCATGTTTTTTCTCTGTATCTACCTTTGTGAGCTCTTAGAGGGCATGCCTTAGAGCACAATAAACGCTTCCTCTTTTTCTTCTTCTACCTCCCTCCCTCCTTCCCTCCCTCCCTTCCTCTTGCGTACTTTACTCTGTAAGTTTCAGCCGTTTCAGTTGCAGTGTATATTTTCATTTACCTTACTTCATTAGCCTAGGCCGTATTGTTATTTATTATTTATTATTTTGCTATACTTGTTACTTTTCTTTTATTATTTACTTTATCTCTTTCCACTCGTTCACTCTCTTCGTTGCTTTGTTTGTTACTCATTTGTTCTTACCTGTTTGTGCTCTCAGAGGGCCTCTGCGGCCCTAGAGCAAATAAAATATGCTTCTTCTTCTTCTTCCTCTCTTCCTCCCCCCTTCCTCCCTCCCGCCCTTCCTCCCTCCCTTCCCTGTTTTCGTTCAAATACAAGCTAAAAAACACTTGCTGATGAAAAGCGTTAACCCCTAATCTTTGGTCTTACGTATACAAATAAATCCACACTTTTACTCTTACCTTAAGTTTGTCGGCTAGGTTTTGGATACCTCGTGTTCCGTTTCCTTCTTTCATTTATATCTGTACGTGCGTTTTCCTGTACTACTTCTTGTTTTCCGCGGTCTATAGCCTAGACAATAGCCTAGATCGAATAAATGTAATCAATCAATCAATCCCTCTTTCTCTCTCTCCCGTACTCTCTTCTCCCCCCCCCAAATCCTCCCTATCCTCTCTCTCTCTCTCGTTGAATTCCACAACGTTTCACCAATGACAACAAAAGTTGCCGTGTGACTGCAAATTGTTGCTCCTTCGTCCACCCCATAAAAAATTTCTTAAGAACTTGATGACGAGAAATGAGAGTTACATCCTCAACGAAAACAACACCTGTCGCACCATCAGGCTCCTCTACGAAGAAGAGTTATCATTACAGTCAAAAGATGTCCGTTATTCATAGGAAATTCTGTTCTGTTGCTGGTGGGGCAGAAAGAGTGCGCTGTACCTCGACTTCGTACCTCAGAGTGGAACAGTCCATGCTGTAAGGCCAAGCGAACGTTGGGACGCAGTTCAGTGAGGGGACGCAGGGTGACCGTTGCCTCTATACCTATATATAGAATAGATACGTTCGCTTGGCCTAACCGTACGAGAGCAGAGTGAAAAGTCCGACACTTTTCTAGTAGATGTTGGTGCGCCCCAAAGTCTGTAAAGTAGCCCCCTGCTGCGGCGGTGACCTCTTCGTTTCATGAGAATTTCTTTCCAGCCAGGTATTTGTTCAATTCTGGGAAGAGAAAGAAGTCGCAGAGAGCCAAATCCAGTGAATAAGGTGGATACGGCAGCAATTCAAACTTCAAATTGACCAATTTTGATGTCGTAACGGCAGGCGAATGGGCAGGTGCATTGTCGTGGTGGAACAGAACTTTTTTTCGCCAAATGGGGGCGCATACTAATCTTCGCAATCGCACTACCATGTACTAGAATCGAACTTTTCACTCTGCCCTCGGATGTCTACTAATTCAGTGAATTGGCGGAAGCAGTTCGAGAATAATAATCGAGGCGCGCTTTTGTTTACTTGTTATTCAATAATGTGATGGCATATTTTGCAAAAAATATCTAACAGAACTTAATGGATTTTAACTGGGTTATGGTTCTTCATCCGTCGTACATTTCGGATATCATGCCGGCTGACTTTATATTGTTTCAACATTTAAAATGTTATTTACTTAAATAAATATTGTCACTAGTACTAACTACCTCAAAACAAACGTACCCATCTTCTTTGAGCCACAGCCGCTGGAGTTCTAGGTAAAAGGCATCGGTGATCCGCGTAATTGATAGGCCAGTATTAAGGAGTATGGCCACGGTAGAATTTTCAAAAAATCGATTTTTTTTGCTTAAACGATGCTTTATTATCATAAAAATAAGATAATATTCGATTTATAGCTAAAACAATTTTTTTTCACCAACTTTGAGTGCATAGCGTGAGCCTACCTGCGACGCAATCGTATAGTACCAGAGCGCGCAGCGCAACGCTCCTTGATTTTCGGAGCTATGCTTTTAGAGATGACTAATAATGTAACTGTTATGAACGCAATCGATCACGTCCAAAAGCGCATGGGTACTCGACTTCGAAATTTGAAAAGAAAATACAAAAGGACTTGGCGGCAAAGGAAAGTTCACGGGAAAATTAATTGATGAATTAAGTAGGTATATATTATGGTTTGACGATACGACGAAACACAGACTGCATTGAGATATGAAAAGAGAAATTTGGACCACACGTTACCATAAGCTTTCCACCAATGAAAAGCCGCAGCACGAAAAATGCCCAGCCGGGTGCCGATTCGTGGTGTACGTGACAGAAAGCCAAGGCTACAAATACTCTTGCCTCTTACCATCATAAAGAGCCGCTTAAAATTGAAGTACTCAATGCCGTAAAACCAATTTATGAAGAGCTGTCAAATGACGATCTGCTGACTCGCTGTTTGGGAGGCTTTACACAAAATAATAACGAGAGTTTCAATTCTACTGTGTGGAGTTTGGCACCCAAGAGCAGTTCAAGCAGCAAGATGGTTTTGGATATAGCTTCCAATATTGCAGTCTGTACATTCAACGATGGCCTCAGCAGCGTCATGAGCATGATGAACATTTTGGGCATAACTATAGGGCCCCAAAGCTACAACTTTTATTTAGAAGACGATGCACTGCGTGTCGACTACCCAGAGCGGTCACTATCGGATGCGGCGAAGAACGCGCGTTTTGATGCAAGACTTCAAGGAAAGCGAAAGAGGAGGAAAATATTGCCTTGTGGAAGGTGAACTTTATGGAGCTGGTATCGCAGACTAATGGTAAAAAATTTCTTTGTTTGCATTTCTAGTTTAATTACAAGAAAGTTATATGTAAAACTTTAAACGCGTTTATCTCAAAACAGCTTTTTTCGAATTGGCGAGACAAATAATTTCGACGATTTTTATCCGACTGCCTTCAAATTTTATAATCATCTTTCTAATTGCATTTCGCACAAAAGTACATAGGGAATTTTTGATTAATTAAAAACTTTCCATTTGATGAGCTGTTTCATACGAAATTTTTCACTGAAAATTCACTACTTAAATTCAAATGCTTACCATTTTCCGAAAAATCAATATTTTTAAAAATCTCTATGTACTATGTACTTATGAGGATTAAGGAAAAAAATTGTTTTTGATTCTAGGTCAAAAATTGCGGACACCATTTGTCTAGCCGCGGAGCACCTCAAAAAAAAGCACCAGCGGAAAATGTGAATAGCCAGCCATATTGAACTAAAAAAAAAATATATTTTTAATACTTTAATACTTGGTATTAATAGATATGAAATTACATTTGTACATAAATCACTCTTTCATTTTAAAAAATGGTTAAATATGTACCTTATTTTGTAACCGCTACCGTGGCCATACCCCTTAAGAAATTCGGCAGAGTTTCGCACCAAATACGATAGAACTTCTAACTCTATAGTATTATATTTTTGAACATTTTCTACAATTTTTTATCGTTTTCTATGGGAAACTTTTAACAGAGTCTAGCCGTGCCTGACGAGCCGGCAACCGTCCCTATTGCTGTGTACACCCGGGCTCATCATATAGATACATATACACAGGGTGAGTTTCCTAAGGAGCCGATTTCGGGCGTGGCTTAACCGTAGCGTAACAGCAAATCGTCCCTCTATTTTCCCCTGCTCAGACTATACCCACTCTTCATGACGCGCGACGGCGTGGTCAAGTATAGCGGCTTTCGACTATTCTCACCTCGGCTGAGTATGACTGAAGGCGGTTATACTCGGCCAAGGTACACCCTCGAGCTCAGATTCTAATCATGGGGAATTTTCAAAATGTCATATTTCAATATACTAACCAATGAATCATTAATTATCATGCTTTCATTAGCCAGGGCAAAGGCCGCATTTGCTAATGAAAGTATGAGATTTAATTACTAATTGGCTGTTACGTTTAAAAATTACATTTTGAAAATTCCCCGTGATTAGAATCTGAGCTCGAGGGTGTAGGAATAGCGGAGAGCCGTTAACACGGCACATTGAGAGGCAGGCGATGTAGGCGATGCAGGGCAGGAGAGTGCAGGTTTCTGTATCCTGTACAATTCAATCCCCCCACAAAAACAGATTCTCTGTAAAAAAAAGCGGCATGTTCATTCAGTGCCAACAAAAATTGATACGTAAAATACTCTCCAAAAAAGATTTGAAATCAATTAAGATCGCCATGTTCAAGATTTATGTATAAAAAGTAAAAGGCATCATTTGAAAGGAATATTATTGTAACTCGTTACTAAAAAATTCGACTAAAAAAAATGTAGGTATAAACAAATTTTCATAAAAAAGAACTTGCCGCGTTTAAGTTTTCATATTTTGTCCACTATACCGAATAATTTGCAATGCTTGAACGGTGCTAGAGTGATTCATAAATTGCACTGCCGAAGTCAAATTCAGAGAAATTCAGAAGGCCCCCGCCTGATCGGTTTCTCGTGCGACGTTCGGTATACTGGTGGTATCATATAAGAGTGTATGAATTTATTTAAAATCTCTCATAAGTGCATAAACATCGAATGTAATTCTCTGTAAATTTTTTATTTTGAAGGAAAAAACGCGGCAAGTTCTTTTTTATGAAAATTTGTTTATACCTAAATTTTTTTAGTCGAATTTTTTAGTAACGAGTTACAATAATTTTCCTTTCAAATGATGCCTTTTACTTTTTATACATAAATCTTGAACATGGCGATCTTAATTGATTTCAAATCTCTTTTGGAGAGTATTTTACGTATCAATTTTTGTTGGCACTGAATGAACGTGCCGCCTTTTTTTACAGAGAATCTGTTTTTGTGGGGGGGGTTTCATTACTTTTTGGAATTTATTCATGAGGAGAATACGTACCTACATGTAGGAGAATAGCTTTTTATTACCACCAAATTAAAATCTCACATTTTATACCGATATGAGCTAATTAATTATAACCACGTTACTTTTGATTTATTCTCGTGATATTTTGAAAGGGATTTGCTTTAGTATTTTGGAGAAATAAAACATACCGCTTTCGAATTTACAGGCCATCGGATTTTTCTTATATCTTGGTCGTTTTCAGAAATCCATGTAGACATTTTACCTTTAACTCTAACAATAAGTATACTCTTCCAATAACCGTGACGAATTGTTTCATCACATGTAAAGATACTACTTATGACAGTATACAGGGTGTTTCATAAGTATTGTGACAAACGTAAAGGGGTTGTAGAGGAAATTAAACTAAGCAATCTTGACCAATAAACCTGTGTCCAGAAATATGCCGTGGCAGGAAGGTGAATGAGAGAAACACGAAGCAACTAATAATTGTATTTTTAATGTTTATAAACATGACTCAATATGGCCTCCATTTCGCTCAATACAGAGTGTGGCACGGTTGTGCATTAGAGTCCGGACCCTATGGAATACCCCAGGCATGTCCTGCACAACTGTGGAGGCGGCCATGACCCTTCCCAATAGATCTTCCACGTTGTTGACAGGTGTTTCGTACACCAACGTTTTGACATGGCCCCAGAAAAAGAAATCTAAGGGTGTTATATAAGTCTGGAGACCTTGCGGACTGTCGCACATGATGGCGCTCCGGCGCATTTTTCTTTGCAAGCGCGGCAGTATCTGAATGAAACGTTCATTCACCTTCCTGCCCAAACGGCATATTTCTGGACACAGGTTTATTGGTCAAGATTGCTTAGTTTAATGCCCTCTACAACCCCTTTACGTTTGTCACAATACTTATGAAACACCCTGTATATATTGTTACATATTAACTCGAGACGTTGGAATAGTTTTAAGAAATCCTTTTGCATGCACCACTGAAATTTTGCCCTTACTCGTAAATAAATTTCTCAAGTCACTCGCAAAGTTACGTATACGCATCTAAGCGAATAGACCAATCAGGATCAAGTATTCCGTTGTGGTGGGGGTCCTGATTGATCTACTCGCTAAGATGCGTATACGTTCCCTGATACGGAATACTTGATCCTGATTGGTCTATTCGCTAAGATGCGTGCACGCAAAGATACGAGCGAGTTCGAGAAAGGGGCCTCTGATCTGCCGGTAACTGTCAATTAGGTTGGCTAGTGGTCGAGGAAGTAAACTTCGGCGCCACCGAGCTAAACACCCTTTTTGACCGCCTGATTTGAAATATCGATATATCAATATGGCAGCCTACTTCATAGTAGGCATTGCAGGAGTAAAGAATGAAAATATAACCTTAATTTATGAATCTATATGTAGTGAAATTGAAATAAAAAATGTAATATAAAATGGTTTTTTCGTGTGCAGTACCGAGTTGTAAAAATAAATCAAGGTTCATGGTTTCTTCTGTAAAAAAATCGAAAGATATTCGTCAAAAGTGGCTCGATTTCTTAAAATATGCACCTCATCATAGAAAAGGATTATGCGAAGTTCATTTTACTTCTGATCAATTAATAACTTTTAACGGTGATGCAGGTAAAAATGAAAATTATTTAGAGCGTGTTCATAAATTGGCTGACAGTACTGTATTCCCATTCCGAAGTATGGAAATGCAGTACTGTCAGCCAATTTATGAACATTTCTGATTTAATTAAATATGTATATTTATAGTACATATGGGGATTGTATTTGAATTTTATTTTGTAATTCATTTTTACAATTTTTTTTACCAGTCACATTAGTCACATTAGTGCAGCATTAATAATATATTATAACCGTTTAAATTTGCCCGCGGGTTTTTGGCTCGGTGGCGCAATCTGCTTCAGTTTTGCCCAGCCAACCTCATTCGGGAGATCGAAGTCTCTAACCTCGAAATTGTTAATTTGTAAATAATACTGAATAATGTGTAGAAGTGATAAATAATTATTCGGGTTTCTTCGATGAGTTTCCCCAAGTGTTTAAAAATCGGTGTCCATAACTGTGGCTTCAACTTCCAGCGATTAAGTAAGTAATTACTGCAGAACGAGTAGGTTACAAGATTTTCATGAAGTTTTTGACGGTTTTCTTGCATGTCCCCTTTCATAAGGTGCAAACAAAGAGGATGTAACTTCTGTCCTATCCTGAAGAAAATGAGTCGATCGACATCAGACATTGTCGAACTTATCACCGAGCGCCTTTCACCCACGGTATTTTCATTGCAATATGCGCTTTTCATTTCAACTATTCCTGCTTTAAATAACTTTCACTTCTTTCGAAGTATTTACCTCTTGTACGAATTGTTCATCGTAGGGGGCAGCAATCAATGATTGTGACTAATCGTAGACAAATTATTCCTGCGATGATGTTCCAGTTGCGAAGCATACACTAGCAAGTCAGCTTACAGAGAGAGCGTCCGATGTTTAGTATCAACTTTACCTCTTTTGGAATACCCATCACCCGAGCATAATCACGATTATGTTAACGTTAATCGCAGAATAGACCGTGAGCTTGGGCACATTATCGCAGTAGTAGTTCGGCACACTTGTCTACGACGAGTCGCTATTATTGGTCGCTGCCTCCTACCACGAACAGTTCATAAACGGTTATTAGCTGGAAAGAAGTAAAAGGTATTTAACGCTGGAATAGTTGAAACGAGAAGCGCGTATTGCAATTAATGTACCGTGGGTAATAGGCGCTCGGTGACAAGTCTGACATTCTCCAATGTCCATCGAGTCATCTTTTTACGGACAGGACACGAGCTAGATCCGCTTCAGTTGCACCTGTACGAGATGACATATCAGAAAATCATGAATCTTCATGAAAATCTTCTAACCTACTCGTTCTGCAGTAATACTGAATAATATCACTGGAAGTTGAAGCAACAGTTATTGGCAAAAATCGGACACCGGTTTTTAAACACTTGGGGAATATCATCGAAGAAACCCGAATGATTATTTCTTACCACTTCTACATATTAGTAATCATTATTTACAAATTAACGATTTCGATCTCTCAAATTGGCAGGTACCGGGAGATCAGACTTTTGACACTTTTCGCTCAGCTCGTAAGACCGCAGCGCACTCTCCCGAAGCCAACTGTTAAGGGGTAAGGCCACCATGTGCGTCAAGAAAGAAGGACGATTTTGTGAATTTTTTTTTTAGGAGTAGTGTAAAAGCTATAGAATTTTCTTATAAAGTACTTTATCAAGTATCTTCAAAGCTACTAAAAAATATTTTGTTTTTAATTTTTGGTTAAGAAATGGCCGTTCCAGGGTCCGGTTTCTACGATGAATTTTTTGTGGAGGTCCAAAACGGGCGAACCGGCTGTACCCACAAGCGTGAACCTAGAACAAAAATCCAAAGATTTTTCTTTAATATATATCATAAACTAATAGACCACGTAGGGGATTTTGAAAATATTGATTTTTCGAGAAATGGTGAGTATATAAAAGAAAAGTTCACGTTTTCGCATAATAATTTCATACATAATCGTTTATAAAACAAAAAGTTTACAACTTATCGAAAAACCCCTACGTGGTCTATTAGATTATATAGGTATAAAGATACCCTCAAAATTGCAAGGCAATCGATAAAGATTTGTAGCCGCTATCGGTTCGCCCGATTTGAAATTTCGTGTTCTGAGAAAAACGCGTTTAAAGTTTTAAGTAACATTTTACGGTCGAAAATTATAGTATACCTTTAATCCGCGATGTCTGCACCGTATAGTTGGCCTTCTATGTTAATGTTGAGTTCTTCTTCTTCTTTTCTGGCTGATTTTGCGGCAATTCGAGCTGTTTTTGCAGCCTCAGTCAGCGATCGGTTCGAAAAATCGACGCGGAGTTCGTCCGCCTCAACGCAGAAATTGTAGCAATTCCTTCCAACTGTCATGTCCAACTGTCGTATAACTTGCATTATACCTCGTTTAGCTTTATAGCCACCATATTTCGATTTATCACACATTTTATTCACTAATTTCAGTAACTCGTAGTAAAAAGATAAACTGATGAAACACGAAGCAAAATCACGCACGCGGCGTCCGTCTGACAGCTAGAATGACTTTACATAAAATAAATGGCCGAATAGTACTGCTAATGACACGAGCCTCAACTCCGATAATACGTCTCAACATGCATTTAATTAACAGTTAGCCCACTAATCGGGGAGATCTCCCTATTCAATGTAGTTTGGCTCGCCCGAGCGCGGTGGAAACCGTATAGTTGGCTGTGGCGCTAAGTGTTAATGCGCCGCGCGGCGTCTCTGTAAATTGACGTAAACGACCGATTCGAAATTTTTTTTGACTACGAAACCTTTTTTTCTTATTCTTGAGGGTTTAAGGAAGGTTTTAAGCTAATAAAAAAAAATCGATTTTTGAAAAGTTCCATGGTGGCCTTACCCCTTAAAGCACCGAGCCAACCACTTCCAGCCAAATGTCAGGGAAATCCAAAATCAGGAGTTTTTGCCAGAGGACATTCGGTATATGTTGTTACATACAGAAAAGTTATGATATTTTGTAATTTCCATCGTTACACTAGAGGCAAAGAAGAGATGAAATAGAAGTGAGGTACACGTACAGTTCACGTTTGACAGGTCGGTATATAAATTGGAACTTGTGATAGTATAATACAAAAGAGGAAATGTATCGATAAAGAAAAAATAATAATAAAGTAGTTACTCCATTATTGTGATCCAATAACATTGTATTACTTATTTTTCTGCCACGACTTTAATTGCTGATAGTGAAGAAAAATCAAATTTATTGGTTGATCCATCCACTATCAACAATCAAAGTCGTGGCAGAAAAATAATGAATACGATTGAATTGGATTACAATAATGGAGTAACTGCTTTGTTATTATTTTTTCTTTGTCGATATATTTCCTTTTTCGTATTATACTAACCTCTAATATGCCGGAATTAAAAATCTCTAGAACTCTGCGGTACAATGCCACGGTAGGAATATCAAATTCTACCGACATGACATGCTTCGACAAGGTCTGTATCAACTTTAGCATTATATTGGGGGCACTGCACTAATCCTGTGGCACATTTTTCTATCTGGGAAAGCCGTGGTAGAAAAGTAGGAGATACAGTAGAATTGGATTACAATAATGAAGTAATTATTTTATTATCTTTTCTTTATCGATATATTCCCCCTTTCGTATTATCAAAAGTTCCAATTATATATTATCGGAACGCTGTACAGCTGTACTACCATAATAATATGTTTTCCCAGATAGAAAAATGTGCCACAGGATTAGTGCAGTGCCCCCAATATACCGCTAAAGTTGATACAGACCTTGTCGAAGCATGTCATGTCGGTAGAACCTGATATTCCTACCGTGGCATTGTACTGCAGAGTTCTAGAGATTTTTAATTCCGCCATATTGGAGGTAAAGAATGCATGTATACTGTCAGTACGGGAAGACGGTATATTATCGGAACGCTGTACAGCTGTACTACCACAATAATATGCTTTCCCAGATAGAAAAATGTGCCACAGGATTAGTGCAGTGCCCCCAATATACCGCTAAAGTTGATACAGACCTTGTCAAAGCATGTCATGTCGGTAGAACCTGATATTCCTACCGTGGAATTGTACCGCAGTTCTAGAGATTTTTAATTCCGGCATATTGGAGGTAAAAAAAATGCATGTATACTGTCAGTACGGGAAGACGGTATATTATCGGAACGCTGTACAGCTGTACTACCATAATAATATGCTTTCCCAGATAGAAAAATGTGCCACAGGATTAGTGCAGTGCCCCCAATATACCGCTAAAGTTGATACAGACCTTGTCGAAGCATGTCATGTCGGTAGAACCTGATATTCATACCGTGGCATTGTACCGCAATTCTAGAGAATTCTTTTCTACCTATGTTGATTTTTTACTGCGAAGAAAAATCAAATTTCCATCAATTTGTCCCGTTCTCGTATGGCGCTGAAAACAAAAAAAAGAATAACCACAAAGATATTTGTTCTGTATAATGGATGAAAATGAGGTTAAGACAGTCAGTTAGGAAGTAACTTATCTGATGCCACTTCTTCCGAGATACAGATGTCTCCTTTCCTGCTCTTCATGCACCAGCAACCAGAGAAAAATGACACTGCTTCCGTACACTATCTTGATTATTAAACAAAAATCCAAACGATTTGATAATAGCTAGCTGTCAGAGCGTCTGTCACATTCACCACTATTGAGATTCACTACTCCGATTACACTAAAATTTTACTTTTTATTAACAAGCGCGTCCGAGGATCGAAAAAATGCGAGGGAAATCGTTTCGCGAATGGAAATATTTTATTAATTTTGAAAAACAACTAAACATTCAAGGAATATATTCTCTCACATACTCTCACATACATTTTTGATGGCGTATGCGTGTGGCCGCATCTGTGTACACATTTCCGACCATGGCCGAATACCGCCGAAGACAGGCGGAATTTTTGTGACATTTTTACATATATATATATCGCCCGAGAAATCGGATTCTCGACTTTTGAGGGGTGAGGGGCGTGGCTTCGCATTGCTAAGGAAAAATCTCTGTTAATATGTAACTTACAACATTTACTCTGGTCTCTATCGATAGAGAATAGTCGATTTGTATGGCGTAACTAAGCATAGTTTTGGTTATAACCGTATATTTATTGAGGAAATTCGATGTTAAAATTGAGGGGTGAAGGGGGCAGACATTTTTCCTGTAAAGATACACGGGTGCTCGCGGCGACAACGCTAGCGGCGTCGTTCTGACGACTTGAATGAACATGCCGCGAGACACTACCGTGTCTCTTGATAGACCCGCGCGAATCGGGACGCAGAGTAGGGTAGTGCAGGACTGTGCCTACGTGGCGCAGTCTCCTGGACACAGTTCCCTGCGCGCGTGCGAAGCAGTTTTTGGCTTAGCGGAAGGGGAGAGTGGGGAAATGCCGATCACTTAAGCGGAATTAGACCTAACACAGTAAATTTTACTCTAAATTTGAAAATAAACAACTGTAACAAGTCTTTAGAGTATAACCTTTCTGAATCTTTTGTTGAAATTTCGATTAAACGAATAAATGTGTCTTGAAGCCACGCAATTAAATTCTGCGTCCGACTCTGACTCGGAACTGTCCAGAAACAACCCCACGATTAAAATAAAACAGCTCTTTCTATGTCCAAATAATATTATTTGCTACTCGCACTCGCATGCCAATACTTCATAACAAGAACTGCCAGGACTGAGAACTGCCAGGACTGCTTTCCAATATGCGCTCACACAGCGTAGCATGTGTTTTTTCCTGCCCTGCGTCGCCTACTTCGCCTGTCTCTCAATGTGCGGCGGGGTTTAGGAAACTCACCCTGTGTATTGTTTAGGTATACTCGTACAGAGCGTACCCGTTTTTTGAAGTGAAACTTCTTACGGCGCGGTAGGCAGTAAAATAAAACTAGCGTGAAACAAAATATTCATAGACAATGAGGGGTAAGCGCTCGTGGTGGGGGACGCTGTCGGTGGGTTGAGCGATAGCAGAGAGAGAGGGGAAAGAGAGTGGATAGCGCTCGTGGCACAGAGTAACAAAGGCGATAAGGAAATACAAGGAAACTTGAACTACGAGAGAGATGCATACAGTATCCCATTTAAAGGGCGGACTCACGCCGAAAAACCCCGAGAAGCTCCGACAACACCCGAAAAGCGTGAATATGAATAGTTTCTCACCTGAAAACATTTTGACCGGTTCTTATCGCTACCATAATAACAGAAGGTCATACAGTACAATCCCGTTATAAGGAACCCCAAGGGCGGTTAGGGGAAGGTAATTCCGAGAAATTCTAGGAATAGAGGTTCCCCCACTACTCAATCACAACGCGCGTGTTTGAGTCTATCCGTGTTACTTCCAACTCTCGATAAAAGGGGCGTGACTCACTCGAGCCACAGCACAAATGTAACGCGCTACGGAGTGGGGGACGCCTAATGCTCAGTCAACCGTGACGGAGGGGAAGGTTCCTTATATCGAGGGTTCCTTATAACGGGATTGTACTGTATGTGAATTATGGATAGTTTTTATATAATTAGGTTAGAAGAAATTCGAGATTTTATAAGTTCAATATTATTTTTATTTTTGCTTATGGAGGAGGTAGTTTTTTGCCACATAACTGAATCCTTTATTGTAGACAAAACTGAAAAAATATATGAAATATAATCTATGTAAATATGTCCAAAAGGCAAAAAATGTTACATACGACCTTATGCTATCATGGTAGCGTTATGTTTCGAGTCTTCTCGCGTGAGTCTGGCGCCGGTATAAAACCTCCTGTGATTACATGATCAAAGTATACCTGATCGGTTACCGTCGGCCAGCAATCGGATTAAGTCATTATGCTCACTCTTAACTTGAAGAAACGCTCCGTTGTTAAACATAACCTTTGTTCCGACAAACGATAGTCGGAATTCTGAATATTAACTCTTACCGCTCAGTGTCATCGTGGCCGAAATAGCTCACTAATCTAGTAGTCACAATCTAGCCATCAGGCGAGCGATATATTTCGGTAAATCTAGGCCGCTAATGAGCTCGCAGCCCTGCACCTTTTATTTTATATACTAGATATAGTTATTTTATAATTTCAATTTCTTATATCGCACACCTAGACCAAAACAGTATCAACTCAAAAAAACTTGTTTTCCAGAAATGGCGAAAAACTGATTCTCATGTCGATGTGTGATAAGGGGTTTATTATTTTCTTTTAATGAATGAACATAGCATTTTAAAGAAAGTTAAGATTGAAACTTTTTATTATAAATCAACTAGGTAAGCAGAAAATTAGTTTTTTTGAGTTACTACTGTTTTGTTAGTCAGATTTTACCTATTTTTTCACTATTTAGACTTGAATCGCTTTTGTTGCATTTTTTTGAGTTGATTCAGTTTCAACTAGGAGAAAATATTACGTATCAGTTCAAGAAAGGGTAGTTTCTTGTTTAATTTTCCTTTAGCTTGAATGATATATAACAAAGAATTCATAGAAATCTTCTTTCATTGGACATGAAATCTTCCTGAACGAAAGAAAAAGTTCTTTCAACAATAATAAAGTATAAAAACGAAACTTAATCTAATTTTGAAAATTTTTAACGATTCATAAACCTGACTATACACAAAGAATGTTCTAAATTATAATTTATTATTAAGTTTTACCTTTAGCGTCACTTTTGAAACATTTCAAAACCATATTATATTGTATCAAAAAGTTCTAACCCTGAAAAAGGAAAGCTTATTCTTACTACTGAGTATAATTATTATAGATTGTCCAAATTAAGAAAAAAAATTACATTCTTGATATTCAATTTTGATCTAACACATTTTTTAAGTAGGACTCATAGTAGGTACTGATTTGGAATAACGTTCTTATCAATTAGTTCTTGAATGCCCTTCCTTTTCGCATTATACAGAGGAATTCTTTCTGTGTATGCTAGAGTCAAATTAGCAGAAATCGAGGTTGATTTATGGTTCGTCTGTGTTGCGAGTAAAAGTCTTTTTGAAGGTTTCGTCTCCAAATTATGTTTTATAGAAAAATGCCTGGGGATGCTCCTTTTCTACTTTAAGGATTTTGATATCACGCCACTTTACTTGATTTCTATTTTCGTCTATATTGAAGTTATTACCCCATGAGTCTTGCACAGCTTTGACATCATAGAATTTATCATGAGTCATTTCTACTACTTTGTAAGGACGTCCTGTCTTTTTGGCAGTCCGTATTAACGTTGAATATGTTTGTGGGGTGTAGATTGGACCTGATTTTAAATATCTCTTAGATTGCAATAATATCGAGCGGTATGAACCGTTATGTCAAATTTCGTCCACCGTGAGACGGAACATTCAATAACCATGAAAAGTGCATAAATTCAAAATTAATTATTCAGAAATTGAATTAACCTCTTTTTTGCTCAGACGTAATCAAAAAAGTGTGTTAACTGTAAAAATGCATTATGCTATTTTATTTAAAATATGTTTGATGTGTTTTCTCGAGAAATAATGAGACTAAAAAAAGACTCAAAAAAACTGTTGTAATTAGAAATGTCAAAAGTGTTTGATGAAAACCGAAATAAGTCAAAATAATTATAAAC
This sequence comes from Xiphydria camelus, assembly GCA_963678675.1. Taxonomy (NCBI): domain Eukaryota; kingdom Metazoa; phylum Arthropoda; class Insecta; order Hymenoptera; family Xiphydriidae; genus Xiphydria; species Xiphydria camelus. The sequence goes on along the minus strand of OY783197.1, from coordinate 16,031,855 downwards.
TTTTCTCTTATCTGTGTAATCAAAACTGGTACAACTCGAAATCCAGCAGTGCGTAATCGTCAGTTCGATCACGATTTAGTCACCAACACTGTAGTAACTCCAAATGATGCTGAACAAATTCACGAATTACACCAACAAAACCGTCGCAACTCGAAATAACACAGTTTAGGACTATCAATATACGTGCATCCTTCTCGCTGTCACGGCAGAAACTAAAAATGTAACGGTGTTCATGGAGTGGTCATGTGCACATATATTCAACAAAACTGACTTATAGCGCCATTTCTCGAAAACTGTTCAAGATATCGGTAAATCTGTTTTATTGGTTTATGGAGCTTCGTTTGTAGAATCCGAATAAACGGTTAACTAACAAAATTGATTTTTTGAGTTGACACTGTTTTGATCTAGGTGTGCGATATATGGGGCATTCTGTGTCAAGACCACCACTTTTTTTCATGAGGGTCTCAAAAAAATCTGATTTTTATTTACATAGTCATACTTGTTGAAATAGTATTAATAGTATTAATAGTATTAATAGTATTAATAGTATTAATAGTATTAGTAGTAATAGTATTAGTAGTAGTATTAATTGTGCAACAAGGGCTGAAAATTGGCGATTGCCGACGCGAGTGTGAAGTTTGCTGCCCGAGCGAAGCGAGGGCTGCAATCACACTCGTCGGCACCAACTTTGGTCCGTGTTGCACACGATATTTTTTATAACAAGTGAATGCAAGTGGTGCTGTTCATGCTAGTTTTCAGGGACGAAAGTGAACGAAAATTTACCCAAGGGACGAAAGTGAAGCAAGTATAAACTGCGCATGCGCGAGCTCAACTTTTCTATCCTAGCGTGCAATTTGCTATTTTCGTCCCGTAAAACTAGCATGAAAAGCACCACTTTCGATGCACGTGTTATAAAAAAAACATTAGCTATGTAGCGATGCGCCATGCTGCACTTTCCCCAGCCTTTCGGAAACCCTGCAATAAAACTGAGAAGGGTCTCTTTCCCCGGAATAGGAAAGCCTGCCCTGCTTTTCGTCGCGCCTAGCAGTCGCAAATTTATTGTAGCGAGCCGTACCCCGATATGCACACGTGCACCCACTGAGCCTTTTCTCTCGGCGTACGGAATCTTTTCCGAAAGGCAGTTGTTTCTGACCTTCCGTCGCGAGCGGACCTGTATCGCCTCTGCGAAATAAAGACGTCGCTGTTCCACATCACCTCGACTACGATTCTTGACTTCGCAATCTCCTCAGCTGAATTTTTTTAGATTTTTTTCACGCGCTGTTAATGGTATACATCGATTTGAACAATAAATTTAACCTTTAAAGTTTCAAGTATACTATTAATGGCATAAACAACTTTGTATACATGAACATTTTTGTTTTTTCTCAATTTTTCAAAAAAAAAAAATATATCGAAATTTTTAAGTGACATTAAAAGGCATTTTATTCCAAGTAAGTGAAAAAAACACCAGAAAATATTTATTTCGTCAATGCGACGGTCTCGATTTTTCTTTAAAAAATTCAGTATATTTGAAATCAATAAAAACTGTAGAAAAAAATTTGGTAGCGGGAGGGCCATTTCTTCATGAACAAAAAAATTCTTTTTGTTTATTCTTAAAAATTTTTTCAAAAAACAGAAAATTTTCTTTATGTTTCTATGCATAGATGTATAGAAGGATGAAGAACATTTTCTGATTAAAAAAAAATTTTAAGAAACAAAAAACTTAAAAAGAATTTTTTTCTTCATGAAAAAATATCCCTCCCACTACCAAATTTTTTCTACAGTTTTTATTGATTTCAAATATACTGAATTTTTTTAAAGAAAAATCGAGACTGTAGCATTGGCGAAATAAATATTTTCTGGTGTTTTTTTTACTTTTTTGTAAGAAAATGCCTTTTAATGTCACTTAAAAATTCTGACATATTTTTTTTTTGAAAAATTGAGAAAAAAACAAAAGTTGTCATGTACACACACACATCCATACAACAGGTCGTACAAAGTTGTTTATGCCATTAATAGTATACTGGAAACTTTAAAGTTAAAATTTATTTTTCAAATCGATGTATACCATTAACAGCGCGTGAAAAAAATTAAAAAAAATTCAGGTAACGTTTTTTATCAAGTATGACTGTAAATAAAAATGAGATTTTTTTGAGACCCTCATGAAAAAAGTGGCTGTCGACACAGAATGCCCCATATATATATACACATATATATTTATATAAATTTATTTTTAACAATATAATAATCTGGTTTCATTTCATGATCTTTGATGTGTGAAATTTAATTATTTCTCTTCTTTTTCATTATGCCTTCTCGATATTTTGTACAAAGTACAACTGATAATATTTTAAGGTTATAGAACATTATGGTAAAGCTGATATTACGGTAAACTTTAATACAAGAGAGATGCTACAATGTACCGTTTAAAGGGCGGACTCACGCCGAGAAACTTCCAAAAGCCCCGACAACACCCGAAAAGCGTGAATATGAATAGCTTCTCGCCTGAGAACATTTTGACAACCGCGCATTTCTTCAAAATAGGTAATTCGGCGAAATTTGGCAACAGCACCAGTATCCCAGTTAAATGCCAAGGTCACGGCGCCGCAGCGGCAAATATCAAAGGAATTTTATGGAGTGTCGCCTTTGTTACTTTGTGCTTAGGATATAATATAAGAACACCGCTCCGTTCATACTTCATTGTATCGTCGTGTATTGCCTCGCAGTGTCACTTGCACCTCTTGTACATTACAACTTCCATTGCATTCAATTGCGGTTTAGTGTATCCTCGGTTAAATCGTTCAACTATTGTGTAACTCGTATGTTCATTTTACCCTACATTCACCTATGAAGTTTCACTTCTATCGCGCAGCTTTCTACGCACTCGTTTTTTTTTCATTATGAATTTTCTATGTACCTATAGGATGTATCAGGTACGACTCTCTCGGACTCCATAACACTGCTCCTCGACAAAAAGGTTTGAAAGTCCTGAGCAATTTTCTTTCAACGCACATAATTTATAAATTGTAATTAATTAAAGAATAGCCAATCAGGCACACCGCATAGTCAGATGACAGCCGTCCGTGAGCTTGACGATCAATTGTGTGCATAAACGCTGCTATACTCCTATTAGTCTAGGTAACGAAGACCAAAAAAGGCCAAATAGGGGAAAAAATACATAGGCAGCCAAATTTTGGCACACAGTTGTAGGGGAAGGTATCACTGTCAGTATACTAAAAATCCTGGTGGGTGGGAGTGGAGCTGGGGGGGGGGGGGTCTAAAGGTCCCCTTTTTCAGTTTTCCATTAATAACTCGTAAACTACTGCCTCTAGCGAAAAAAAGTTAAATAACAAATTAATCTACATAAAATTCTCTACAAGAAAGGTCTATACACTTTTTCGCTAGGATCAATACTTCAGGACATATGGAGGGGGAAAGATGGAACATTTTTTAAAAATTGGTTTTTATTGTTAAAAATAAATTTTAATGATAAATTAACTATGCTCGGACCACATTTTAATGACTTTACTGCATGTAAGTGTAATCATGTAATATATCGACATTGTCAAGTTAAAACCTGCTATGTGAAGAACCTGCTATATGCCGCTTGGCAGTTTTTAACTAGGAATAAGTCTCTTTGATTTATGTGACATTCTTTCAAAAGTAATCCTAAATGATAATACTAATTATCTTCCGGGGGGTCGTCCGGTAATCACCCGGGGTTAATCTTTCGATCAGTGAAGCAGGTTTATTTCGGCGAACATAGGTCATTAATATTGGGTTGATGCATAAGTTCCCGCCGTTTGTTTTCTTTTTTAAATTGCGCGTTAAAAATAAAATGTTTTTCCATAATGTTTTGTGTTAATCGAAAGAAAATTGTTTGCTCCATAAGATAGTGTATTTGATTTTTTTGGTTGGAGTTAATTTTTGTTAATTTTCAGATCATTTAAATGAAGTGTCAAGTCGACAAAAATGAGCATTTTCGACACCATCTTCTTTTTTTTGGGTTTAATCGAGGTGCCAAAGCACAAATCTCGCGAGCCGCTTCCGTGGCTTTGGCACCTCGATTAAACGCAAAAAAAGATGGTGTCGAAAATGCTCATTTTTGTCGACTTGACACTCTATTTAAATGATCTGGAAATTAACAAAAATTAACTCCAAGAAAAAAATCAAATACACTATCTTGTAGAGCAAAAAATTTTCTTTTGATTAACACAAAACATTATGCCAAAACATTTTATATTTAACGCGCAATTTAAAAAAGAAAACAAACGGTGGGAACTTATGCATCAACCCAATACCTTGGTCCCGCGCTTTTTCCGGAACGTATCACCTATTGACCCCCCGGAAGGTAATTACGGGATGGCTCGTAATGAGCGTCATCGTCCGTTCAACCGCCATTCCTCCTTCGGCCAATCAGGGTGCATAGCGTCGCCCACGCAATCCCCTCCGTCGACCAAACGTCGCTAATATACAGGGTGTAACAAAATAAGTGTAAAACATTTCAGGGGGTGATTCCTCATCGAAAAAGGGATAGGGTCTTTCATATAAAGAAACTTCATTTGAGCATCCCTTGTTAAGATACAGCCACTTAAAGGGGGTACATAAAACTGGGGTGTAAATTTTCTATACGTATATGTGTAACACAAACAAAAGCTACGCTTGTAAAAGTACGCAACAGGCCTTATTATACTCCCGCGACCGGCATGCTCAAGTGGCCGATACTCGCGTCGCCGAGACTGTTCCGTCGCACAATTATGTTTTCTTTTATTTTACAACGATCTATTTTGTTGTTTGGCAATATGTTTATATGTACTCGAAAGAGCTCTTTCTGCTCTACAAAACTGTTATAATTGTTATTTCGAATAATTAAATTTTTTATTATTTTTCTGGCTTAGAAATGGAATATCCAGGGGGCAAAAATCAGCAGTTTCGACATCTGCTTTTCTTTGCTTTTCATCGAGGTCAAAAAACTGCCGTATACGGAGAAGGTGTTATAGGCGCGTCTGTGATAAAAAAGATGTCGAAAATTCTGATTTTTTCCTCCTGGATATTCCATTTCTAAGCCTGAAAAATAATAAAAAATTGTTATTCGAATAAACAATTATAACAGCTTTGTAGAGCAGAAAGAGCTCTTTCGAATGAATATAAACACTTTGCGGGACAGCAAACAAATCGTTGTAAAATGAAATAAAATAAAAGAAAACGCTACGAACTTATTTTCCAACCCAATAGCATCGCGATCATAAATACTTCGTCAAACTACCCCGATAGCGACGTGGTGCCACCGTGACTGCACACTACTTTCACGCGGTGCATTCGAGTGCATGCACTGGGGTGTCCATCTGGACGTCCAGCGTGAAGCCACACTGCAGTCACGCAGTGTAAGTACGATGGTAAAAGTAGAATTTTGCAAAAAGGGGGCGATAAAGTAGCATTTCTCGCCTGCCTTATCCGCCTACTAGTGTCGATTTTTTTTTTCTCAAACCCGACCCGGCCCGGACTCGAACCTGCGTTCCTTAGAAGACTGGGAACGCTGGGGACGCAAGTCGACTAAGTTATACATATAATATCGATACCTGAAAGCAACAGTACTGTGACTAGTGAGATAAACCCGAAAGCCGATTTCGAGCTATGTCAAACGTAAACTAAAACCGGCCTTTATACAATGCAACACTGAGATATCTCGGCAAAAATATTTAAATAAATATTTAATTTAAATATTTTTGCCAAGATATCTCAGTGTTGCATTCTGTAAAGGCCGGTTTATATATATATATATATAAATTAAATATAAATATAATAATTGGATACTTTCTTTTTCAAAACAGTAGCGATTATGATAATTAATTATTCATTATTTATGTATTAATTCAGTACAATTTGCACTGTTTGAAACTTTATTATAATATCAATTTTGTTATTTTCTAATTTAAAAATTCTTCTATCGGGGTGTGAAATCAATTAATTGTAAATTTACAACCGCACATACGCAGATCAAAATTTGCAACTAGTCGCAAATTGCTTTCTGGGAACAAACCTATTATTATATCAATTTTGTTATTTTCTAATTTAACACATTCGCTGCCACTTAGATATTGATTGCATCGCGCTCAGTGCCGGTAACAGACTGAATAATGTAATGTGCACGACAATGTGTCTCCGATCGGAGCCGGCGGCACAGGCGCAAAGTGTCGACTGGCTCCGATCGGAGCCGGCGGCAGCGAACGTGTTAAAAATTTTGTGAAGACAATGAATTTACCGACATTCATGGTCGGTAAATTTACGAAGTGCAGTGCACGTCGAAAAGGCACCGTGACTGCACTGAGTGTAACCACTGTGTCTTTACGCTGTGAACCACTTAGTGTGCTCACTGTGTAGCCACGGTGCTTTTAGTTTGTGTACGCCATGCGATCACGTCACGGTGAGACCACAGTGGTACCACTACGTGGCAGCACTGCGTGCGGCTAGCGTGTAAATCCACGCTTTTTGCTGTCGGGGTAGGGTTCATCTCGCCATCAGCGAAGCAGTACATTTCGGCGAATCCAGGCTGCTAATGAGTTCGCAGTCCCGCACCTTTCCTGAAAGTGTTAATTACTGGACGAATCAGAATGAACCTTTGCCGAAATATTCGGTTATCTATTGAAATCGTCATTTCTCTCCTTTACAAAGCTGAATGCATTTCGAATGCATTCGAAATATAGCGGTATCTGCGAGAAGTGGTTCATTACAATTCGTTCGGTAATTAGCCTTCCGGGAAAGGTGCAGGATTGCGAATACATAAGCAGTCCTCGTTTGCCGAAACGTACCACCCGAACTGCGTGCACTATAATGTGCACTATAATAGAATTTGTAATGTATGTGAAATTCTGAGAAACAGCGATTAATGTTTTATCACTGTCAAATTTGGAAGTAGAATTCCTTGATTCCGTTTATGATTTTCTAGAAATTTGTCAGTTTAGTGAATACTTCGTTCGTTCGATCAAAGTTACTTCGTATACTGAGAAAAGAGTTTATTTCCAATTAAAAAATAAGTGTATACTTGATTATGACGGAAAAAATATTTTGTTAGACCAAGTAAGTAAATATACTGGGTGATTCTTTAATATTGCGACAAACTTCAAGGATGGGTTCCTTGGATGAAAGTAAGAAAAAAACAAACAAAACGTGTGGCCGACACACGCGGAAGAAGTGAAACTTCGATACCAGTTTCTCTGAATTTGATTCCGGTGGTATTAGTTTCAATTGGCTCTACGAAGAAGCATTGTAGAAGACTTGTATAGAGCCAATTGAAATTAATACCATCAGAATCAAATTCAGAGAAACTGGTATCGAAGTTTCACTTCTTCCGCGTGTGGCGGCCACACGTTTTGTTTGTTTTAATTTTCCATTTTCCCCCCCTCCATATGTCCTGAAGTATTGATCCTAGCGAAAAAGTGTATAAGACCTTTCTTGTAGAGAATTTTATGTGGATTATAATTTGTTGTTGAACTTTTTTTCGCTAGAGGCAGTAGTTTACGAGTTATTAACAGAAAACTGAAAAAAGGGACCTTTAGACCCCCCCAGCACCACTCCCACCCACCAGGACTTTCAGTATATTATTAGTGACACCTCGCCCTACAACTGTGCCAAAATTTGGCTGCTCATGTATTTTTTTCCCTATTTTTCCTTCGTTGCCTGGACTATACAGTATGTCCCGTGGATAACGCAAGTATTTGAATTTCCCTGACATTTGACTTTGGTAGTGCTTGGAACGGTGCTGAGAGTTGGCTTCAGAAGAGTGCGCTGCGTTCTTACGAGCCGTGTTTCGAGAGCGAAAAGTGTAAAACGTCTGATTTTCCGGGAACTGTCAATTCGGGAGATCGAAGCGTCTAACCTCAAAATTAACTGAATTTGTAAATAATGGTAAATAATGTGTAGAAGTGATGAGAAATAATCATACAGGTTTCGCGGAAACACGGCTCGTAAGAACGCAGCGCACTCTTCTGAAGCCAACTCTCAGCACCGTTCCAAGCACTACCAAAGTCAAATGTGGGGGAAATTCAAATACTTGCGTTATATCCACCGGACATACTGTATACCGCCCAACGCGCAGCATGAATAGTTCCTCCACTTCCGCACATAACTGACCGCGGAGCTTACAAATAGCCATCTGGCTATGCGACGCGTCTGGTTGGTTACTCTTTAATTTAATTATAACTTTTAAACTATAGGCGTTCTCTCGAAAAGAATTGCTCAGAGCTTTCAGGCTTTTTCTTTTATCAAGGAATAGCGTTATGGAATCCATTGGCGCCATATCTGATACACCTCGTAGATCAACTTACGTTATTCCATGATACCATCGTGGTTGGGGGTTTGAATATTATGAATATGCGATTTTTGTAGTCCTTATCCCTATTTACTCAAAAACCTGTCATGGTGGTTGCTGAAGCCAGATTTATATTCCACATACCCAATTTATCAAAGTACGGCTCTTCATGGCAATCTGGAAAACCTTGTACATAGTTGTGAATACTTATAGTTATAATAATAAAATTTAATTTGAGGAAAAATTCAACATATTCATCGTTTATTAATTGAAATCAATTTATAGTGGAAGCGCATGAGGAACCTCTGGAACAGCGTCCTCCTAAAGAGGTAGAAGAGGAAGGTGATGAAGAAGAAGAGGAGGAAGGTGAAGATACAGGTAACAGATTACAGTAGCACGAGGCAGAGATAATATTTTAGTATTTTCAAGAAACCCCTTCGTAGATTAATTCTAATTGAAGCCATTTTAGTTGACTGAAAGAGAGCTTACGTGGTCTCTGTAGTGGTATTCTGTATCGCGACAATTTGCGACTGATAATGTCACAAAGGACGAATAATTGAAGGGCTCGGGGCAACAAGGGATATAAGCCACATTTTACGCGAAAATGAAATTTCTGCTCTGATGGATTGCTGTAATGCAAGGCCGAAGTCACAACAAATATTACATACATATTGCAACATATGGCGCCATCAGCCGAGAATGCCGTTGTTGTATATTTATTAAGTTGGTACTTATTTTCATACAAGAAGGTTATAAGCCACACAAAAGTCATCATGGCCACTGTGACTGGAAGGACGTGCAAATGAAAACAGACTGAAAACGAGTTCAATTCAAGTGATAGTAATCGTTATTTCGACTCAGATGATTCAGTTAAAGACCGGGATTATGTTGAAACAAGCTCAACTTCTGATGATGAATTCTTCAGCGATTTATCGGTAAGTAAGTTTTATAGTGGCTTATGCCCTTTATGCAGAAATAAAAATGGCTTATGCCCTTCTATAGAAAAAAATAACAAAATGCTGTAATATTAATAAATTTAAATTATTGTTCACTAAAAATTGAATCTTTTCTTAAAGTTGAGGTTTACTAGTGAAAATAAATCTGAGTTTGCACTGTGCTATAATCATGTTCTTGCAAAAACAAAGACGTTTCTCTAATTTGTGGCTTGTGACCTTTTTGCATTAAAAATATTTACTAGTCACTGGGTAATTAAAATATTGTTTCAGGAGAATTGCAACCAAAATTTTGATACTATTCGTTAAGTGCTACCCTTCTAATCGTAGAATATAAAACTATGTTCCTTTTTTATACCAAAATAAAATACCAAATATAAATATTATATATATAATATAAATATAAATATTATATTTATTATTAAATATTATAAATACCAAAAATAGATATTTCTTTTTTTTAATAAAAAAGTAATATGTCACTTGGTTTTTAAATAAATGTTTTTTTCAAGTATGTAAATTATTTTTTAAAATTAAATATTCACTATCAAAAGCACTGCCTTTAACTGTTTGTACACACTTAAAACAAAATTAGTCCGACTTATTTTATGATTTCAGGATTTGAATGATATATTCAAACCGAGTTTTCTCAGAATGATGAAAATGTGGCTTATATCCCTTGTTGCCCCGAGCCCTTCAATTGTATTGAACGAATATTTCATGATGCGACTTCTTAAGGTTCTTTTTCTCTCATGATTAGCCATTGTCAGGAAAAGTAGCGTTTACAGACAATTAAAAATTCTAGATGAATCAGAGTTCGTGCAAATTAATGTTGATGCATATACCCCACGAATCCAGGTCATAGACTTGTACTCACACTAGTGTGCTTTTTCCGAAATGTTCCGAAAAACGGAGTGAGGCAGAGATAGAAAAAGGCAGGAAACAAATAAGTATTGTAGCGAAATCGAGCCAAATAAACTTCTTCATTTTCTTTCAAGTACGGGTGTGTTTCCTGGTTTCTTTTAATTTTCTTATGTTAATATGCCATTCTTTAAAATACATAGGTACATATAGTTCCTGTTACTCCATGGAACTTTACTTCTTTTACTATCTTTCTACTCTCTATTGTTACCGATCTCGCATATCTGAGCCCAGCACAGGAGTACATCTAGTCACATACATTCACACTTATTTGGTTCGATACACATACATTGCCGATTCGACATTTCAAATCTCTCGTACGTGCCCGTATTGTAACTAATTTGTTATTCATCTGACCTATCTTCTCCTTCTTCTTCTTATACTCGTATCTTTTTACAACTCATCCGGATTTCAACTCTACCAACTCTGAGATACATACATGATATGGAATTAGCTTCTAGATAATAAAGGTTGAAATGTATTAACATGGGTTATCATGAAGATAAGTTAAAAACATTGAGACCCTATTCCTAATAAGAGATAAAGGTTTCGGAATAAATCGAGTAAGTTACTTATTTGATATTTCCTCCACTATTCCCCACAGAGGAAGAAGCAGAAGACACAGCGGCGGTTGGAGATATAACACAAGAAGCTGAAGCGGAAGGTGACATAGAAGAGTTCGAGAAAATCAAGCCGAAGAAAGTACCGAATCAGTTTAACTTCTGCGAAAGAGCAGCTTTAACTTACAACAATCCTGTGCGAGTAAGAATTTCATTTTAAAGTGAAAAACTAATTGCTACGTATTTGGTAATTTCTAATAGTATACAATTCAAGAAGTCATGGGTATACGCGTAACACTATTTGCAATTATGTATATTATGTTTGATCAGCGCTTTACACCGCATAAATATATAGGCTTCGAGCCGACTTTATTGACGGATTAAGCAGGAGGATCATCCGCTTCATTAGTCATTTACGCGTTTGCCAATGTCTATATCCATTTTTGTAGCCGTAAACACGCGGAATATTGTCGAAGTAATATTTTTATTAAGGACATGAGCACACAGACGATGCCACCACCAACAGCGACGTTCCATGCCAATGTTTTACAGTGGATCATATTTGATGAATATCAGGTAACATTATTGCAAATCAACTTTGGTCGAAGAACTTTTTGCTGCCGGCTCTCGATAACTCTTCGGACTCGAAGCTGCATGAGTTGAAAAGGGGAGTTAACGAGTGCTTCTACTAACAGCAGTCGATTGGCTAAGCTCCGCCTCTTAATTTGTGCATGTGTATGATCTACAGCATTGAAATATTCGTAGTGCATATGGCAAATATTGTCCCTTCCACCGCATGAGCGTAGACCAGCGGAGGAATGGTTGGAGCATAAAACTTTGTAAATATACAGCCCCGCTTCTCTGACGCCCTTCATCACTGACTCGCTCCTACATTCTTGCCCCTACACTAGTTCCTCGTAATAAGGGGAATCGAAGTTTGAACGATACACCGCAGACGCATATTTCTATATGCTCGGCTCTAACTCCAAGCACCACTACTATTCAATGTGAAGTGCACATGAATCCCTTAACTACAGCTCCGGGCGTTACTTTACGCTGCTCCGATTCTTCGGCAGTCCTCTCGTCTACCGCCAGAGAAGCGATGCTGTACCGTCTGTATACAGAGTATTCACGTCCAGGGTCCGAGACTGGGTGGAGCTTATTTGAAACGTGCCGCATACGACGGACCAATAACTCAGTTAGCCTTCCCTACTTTCGCTATGGCCATCTATTAATTAGAAACCGAACTGCATAGATCTCAAGATACCGAAATTATCGACCTCTAATCGAGCAATGCAACCTGTCAATAAAATGTCAATATAACCACAAATCATAACCTATACCTGTTCTTTGACTTGATGGTTGTTTATGTTCTTCAAATACATACTTGCTGCAAAGTTAACGAGTGACTTCAAAAGGGAAGACGAATTACGAATAATTTTAGACACTCCTAAAGATGAGAACACCTATTTCCACGTCACCCTGGAGGCACGCGTTTACAATACTTTACCTCCAGGCTGACGTGGAAACGGATGTTTTTACTTTTAGGAGTATTCAAAATTAACTCGCCTTCCCTCCTAAAGTTATTCATTCACTTCGCGACAAATACGTATTTGAGGAATATGAACAGCCACTGAGTCACTGAGCAGGTACAGGTTATGATTTTTGATTATGTTGACATTTTATTGCCAGGTTGCATTATTTGATTAGACGTCGATAATTTCGACGTCTCGAGATCTACGCAGTTCAGTTTCCAATTGGGTGTTTTCACATTTTTCAGAAACTGGCTTAAAATGAAGGTTATTGTGTATATACCGAATGTCGCACGGAAACCGATCAGGTGGGGGCCTTCTGAATTTCTTAATGAATCAATCGAGCATCGTCCAAGCAGTGCCGAGTTCAAATTCAGAAGGCCCCCACCTGATTGGTTTCCCATGCGATATTCGGTATATGATATATTAATAAAATAAAAAATTTTGCTGTCAAGTTTTTATGAGAAAATTGAGTCTAAAATTCAAATGTGAAAATCGCCCGCAAAAAACGCGATTTGCCTGCGTGACGATCCGTGTAAACAAAAAACCGTCAAACGGAGTTGCCTATGTTTTTGATGCGTTTTTCTGGGATTCGGAAAGTATACCTTTTGTTTGTTATTTCTACACCGTTTTGTGTAGTGTCTGAGAATATTCTATTGCTGCGAAGGTCATTTCAATGTAATTTTCCTTGTACTATAGGTTCATAGGTTATGTTCATTGAATGCTTTTGATTGACAGCTTGAAGAGGACATGGAAAATTATTTGCGGTGCAAAACTATAGGAGGAAATGTTTTAATGAAACAAGGAGTTGTGCCTCACATCTTTGACTGCCAAAAAGACAGGAATTCACGCCACAAGTGAAAGTTTACACAGATCGTGACGTCACAGCCGATCAGAGCGCGTTTTGATTTTGCACTGTTGCCAAGTGGCGCCGCGGCAGTTTTTACTTTAATTTTCTCGCGAATTTTTCTGTTTTTGGATGTTTTGCATGATACGTGCAACACAAATTCTTTACTTCACTGTATACTGCAATTACGCAACATTCGTAACTAGTGAACACACCCAATTAATAGATGGCCGTAGTAACGACAGGAGAGGTTAACCGAATCATTAGTCCACATATGTATGTGGCACACTTGAAATAAACTCCACCTAGTCTCGGACCCTGGGTATGAACATTCTGTATATGTGGGGAAATAAGGAGTTATCAAGAGGTTACTTAATGATAGTTTATTGTATAAAGCAGCTGATTTCCTTATGGCGCGAAATGTTAATTAATCTTCCATTTTAATGTAACTGCAATAGGAAGATTTTGCTCAACAACAACGAGAGAAAGAGAAAGAAAGAAAGATTCCATTACCACAGCCAAAAAAGGAAGATATCAAAAAGAAGGTCCAAATAGAAGCTACGGCTGTAACAAGCAAAATGTTGCAAGCAGTGAAAACATTAGAAAGAATGGTGAATCAGAATATATTTGATGACATATCCCAAGGTATAAATTACTTTCCATTTGTATATGTAGAAATGAATGTATTTCTAGAAGCTAAAATAGAACTGAATTGTAACAATGGCTTCAAGTAGAAACGATACTAAAGGAAAAGCCCTTGCGAAGAGAAACTAGGTATTGAGGAAACTATTCGAGTTCTTCCACACTGGTATTTTAACCACTTTTGGGAAAATTATTGGGGATACTATTGATAATACTATTGAGAAAACTATTCGGAACACTATTAGACATACTTACGTGGGTCATCTGAAAAGTTTCCGGTCTTATTGACAAGCAGTCATGATATAATTTAATTCTTGCTATCGTCTGATAGATGGCGTTCATACATGTATCCTATAACAATTTTAAGTCATTCCGATCAGTACTTTGCTGATGGCACTTTTATAAAGTTGACAGATATTTTCTGTCGACAATGGAGAAAATCGAGTATCGCGCAGTGATCAAGTTCCTTTACTCGAAAGGAAAAAGAACTCAGGAAATAAAAAATAAGTTAGACTCAGTATACGGTGAAGTATCCCCTTCGTACACAACTGTCAAACATTGGGTGGTTGAGTACAAACGTGACGGTACCAACATTTTTGATGATGAACATTCTGAGCGCCCAAAAACTGTTTCAACTGACGAAATTGTGGACTTAGTGCATGAAACTGCGATAGAAGATCGTCGATTGATCGTGAAGGAGATTAGTGAGACTTGTGAGATATCAGATGAACGGGTGCACAAGATTTTGCACGAGGATTTGGGTATGAAAAAATTATTCGCGCGCTGGGTGCCGCGTTTGTTAAAAAATGCGTACGGCTTGACATGCCACGCGAGTGTCTTGAGATGTATAAAAAAATCCAGCTGAATTTTGTCGATCCCATGAACCCTTTGCGACGCAGCGGGACATATACGTCCCACCCCTACTCTTCTTCTCAGTTTTTATATGATTTCTAGTTCGCGTTGACATTTAAGTACGAATGTTTTTTTTAAAATAAACTCTTGGGGATGTAAGGAGTACAACTAGCACAAAAAAGTACGTGAATTGGTTAATTACTTATTAGTTATAAACAATGAAAATTCGAAAATCTCGTTTTTTTACAATAAATTCGGCTGTGTCTAAACTACAAGTCCTAGAGATCTAAAATTTTTTTTGCAAATATCTGAAACATTGAACTAAACAATATATTTTCGTAGGTCAGTTTTTTCAAAAAAAATTTTCCAAAATTGCAAAAATAGAGTTTTTTGTTATTTTGGTCTATAAAAGATTCTGACAGACAGTATAGAGAGAGATATTGGATCCGCCATTTTGAATTTTGCAGTACTGACGTCAGAATCGTGACGAACACAGTCGGCAAATTGAATAAATAATTTTTAATTTTGAAGTTCTAACGTCATCATCGTGCTCAGCGATCCCGAAAACCTTTATAAAACTAAAAATAACAAGAATATGAATGAAAAAAAATTCGCGTCGCAAAGGGTTAACACGCTCGCTGCGTATCACACGGCTCCCGGGTGAGGTGGCTGTGTCTCCTGGCGGATCACGCGGCTACCGCGGCACGCCAACATAGTTTTACGCAAATTTCAAGATTTAAGTACGGGGGTTAACTCAGTGATCTTCATACGCAGGGGACGTGTTAAACGTTAATATGAGAATAAACGATATTATTTTTAGACCATTTTTTGAGTACGTAACGCTAGATACACCTACCGTAGTATATCGTACAATAAATTAACCTTTCTTCTCCTCTTTCTTTGCCGACTTTTTCATTACAGTCTTTATCTTTTTGCTTTTCAGTTTTGGATTTTTCTTTTTCTAATTTTCTCTTAAATTTGTCTTCCCCTCTACCGTAGTATATCATACAATAAATTAACCTTTCTTCTCCACTTTCTTTGCCGACATTTCATTACAGTCTTATCTTTATCTTTTTGCTTTTCAGTTTTGGATTTTTCTTTTTCTAATTTTCTTTTAAGTTTTTCTTATTTAAAGATTTTAGCTTCTTTTTTGTCATATACCGCATTTGTAGTTTCTCAGCAGCTTTCCATTATTTCTCAATTTCCTATTTTTCAATATTCAGTGTAATATCGATAAAAGTTTACTGAAAATAATTTCTTTTATCTTTATGCTAATAAATGTTATTTAATCATCGCTGGTACCTATCTATTAATTACCAATATATGTATCTTTTTCGTTCATTCACTGGAATGAGATACGAAACTCCGACTAATGAATGAACAGCAATAAATCGCTAATATTAGTAATATTTTTCCAAGCATTCCTTAATAATAAACAAGATTAATTAGTCCTAAAGTGGAAAGTCGCGATACGTACCTTTCTAAATCATTCGTTTAGATGTAAATAACGGAAATAACCTAAGACAAAAATTTATTTGAGATAAATAGACATTTATTTACATCGAATAAAAGTTTATTTACAGTAAATTAATGTTTTGCATATCTTTTTAATCGAGTACGAACCTAGTAGAACATTTATCTAATTCACAAATAGTCTTATTTAATGAGAATAAATTCCTTTTCATCTCAAATAAAATTTTTATTAGGTTCAATTAGACACGACGGAACACGACTAGACGCGACGGATATGAGCATGCTTATTAGCAAACATCGTCTACACTTGCTCATAAGCGTTCCCCTTTTCACCCTCGCCTCAGGAAGCATGCTCGAAAATCAACCGTCGGTCGATTTGTGAGCATGCTTATTTTAAGCATGCTCGAAACGAGCAAGACTTGGATACACATGCTACTAGGAGCACTTCCTGGAAAAAAGCATGCTTGCGTGCTCGAAACTAGCATGTGTATCTGGACCTTTACATACCCGACCAGAAATTTCGATACTTGTCACATCAGGGCCGGGTCAGGCAGCCGGATCTTGGAAGTTAGGCCCTTATCAGGCAACCTTACCCGGCCCTGGTCAGGTATGTAACGCATTGTCACATCAGGGCCGAGTCAGGCTGCCTTACCCGGTCCTGAGGTGACAAGTATCGAAATTTCTGGTCAGGCCCGGATCTGGTAACTGGATCCGGCCCGGAGCCGGTTACCGGACTCGGCCCTGATGTGACAACGCGTTACATGCTTGATCAGGGCCGGGTCAGGCTGCCTTATCCGGTCCTGATGTGACAAGTATCGAAATTTCTGGTCGGGCCCGGATCCGGTTACCGTATTCGGCCCTGATGTGACAACGCGTTACATGCTTGACCAGGCCCGGATAAAGTTGCCTTATTCGGTCCTGACGTGACAAGTATCGACATTTCTGGTCGGGTCGGGTCGGGTCTAAATTTCCCATACGATAATTGTTTATTTTTATATATAAACAAAATCGCTTTCAAAAATCGCTGTGGCAGACGAGTGAGTTCGTCATTTCGACCCGGAGTCGGCCTGTGAACTCGTCAGTAAGGCTAGGCCGACTCCTGCCTTAGACGCTCTGTGGTCCTCTTAGGTATATAGTACTGTACCGTCGTTTTACTACCGAGAGCCGAGAGGGTCGGCGCCATCTGGCGTCAGGCCGCTACAGCGTGGATTGACTGACTGGACTAGGTTTACCGTGGATTAGCCTAATCAGGGCCGAGTACGGCGCAGCCACGGCAAACCGGATCCGGCATGCCGTGCGTATGCCTAACCCGGGCCGGGTCCGGCGCAGCCACGGCAAACCGGATCCGGCATGCCGGGCGTATACCTGATCAGGGCCGGGTCCGGCGCAGCTACGGCAAGCCGGATCCGGCATGCCGGGCGTATGCCTGATCAGGGCCGGGTCCGGCGCAGCTAAGGCAAACCGGATCCGGCATGCCGTGCGTATGCCTTACCCGGGCCGGGTACGGCGCACACTGAGAAAAAAAAAGATTAAAAATTATTCTGTTAGAAGGATAATTTGAGTACGAAAGGTAAAGTGGATTGAAAATTATTCTAAGGAAGGATAAATTTTATACCCTGGAAGGATAATTTTTGATCTGTTTTACTTTTCGTACTCAGATTATCCTTCTAACAGAATAAATTTTAATCTTTTTTTTTCCAGTGCAGTATGCCTGATCAGGGCCGGGTCCGGCGCAGCTACGGCAAACCGGATCCGGCATGCCGGGCGTATGCCTGATCAGGGCCTGATGTGACAGCCGGCATGTCAAGCCAAATTTCTGGTCGGGTAGGAGCATCTACTCTCCTAGCTGCGATACATTTCATTCGTATGGATTGAAGTATAAACTCCTACTTTATGCTCATGCTCATGAGTATATGCTCAGAGTACAAACTCAACTTTATTCATATCACCCAGTATTTATACCAGACGATCCCTTGGAGCCTCTGATCCCCTACTATATGTAGGTCGTTCAGATGTCTACATCCGAGATTTTTCCTCGTTGAGAACTCTCTTATGCCCCGTGGAGCGCGGTCTATATTTTCGAGATCTCTAAATTTGCGTAGCAACAAAACCAGAATTCAAAGCAATCTTGTACCGGGTTTTAATTTCGATTAGTGCATTCTAGTCAAACGTTAAAAGAACTATTTGAGACAATTTTTTGAATACTTTGCGATTATTTTGTGGGCACTTTTGGACTTCATTTAACTTGTAAACGTGGCTTCATTTTAGGTTCTAAAATAAATTCACATTTGGCGATATAAAAATGAGTTTTCTTTTTAAGCAATAAGAATACCTTTGTAACTGTTTTGATGCATGTAAAGAAACTCATTTTAAAATATAAGAAATGAAAAGGAATTCTTTTAGAATTCTGTGTGCTATCTGGGAGACAATATTTTAGCAGCAATGTATTAGGGGGTTGCATTGAAAACCGCTATTTTTTCTAGTTTTTAAAACATTATATCTCGTAATAAAATGTGTGAATACCTAAATTGAAGTATTTACCTTTGGAAGCTATAACTTTTTCCCCACTTCTCTGGTAGAAGTTGAATTCCGTGACGAAAGAGTTATCTACTTTTTGAGTTAATCCACTCAGCAACCTAATTTTTGACTTCTTGGTAATTATCTTCCAAGTCGTGTTGCATCGATTTAAATAAATGATAATCACTCCGGGCCAGGTCTGAAGAATACGCTGGGTGCGGGAGGACTTCCCATTCAAGCTCCGTCAATGTTTCTTTCACGTCTTTAGCAACATGTGGCCGAGCGTTGTCATGAAGAAAAATCACTTTTCGACGATTTGATGCAATTGATGGTCATTTTCGCATCAAATAATCATGCAAACGCTCCAATTATTGTTGATAATGTTCGGCAGTAATTGTTTCATTCGGTTTCAACAGATCATAATAAGCGACACCTTCCATATCCCACCAAATTGAAAGCATTATTTTGTGACCGTGGATGTTTAATTTCTTATCACCGGTTATGATACACCATAAAAAACTTTTCTTTTTAAGCTTTGTAAACAAAACGAGTACTCGAGACACTGATGTGTAAACATCTCGTGAGCGGTAACTATGGAACGGAAATGTGATTGGGATTTGTGAATATTGATATCTGTAATCGAAGTAATTTCAAACAATTTTAAATCTTATAACTGTAGAAAAATATTTTTCATTTTCATTTAATAATGCCGCGCTTGACACAATCGGCTTATGATAGCTAAAATAAATAAGCGAGTCGGAGAAGAGCCGATCGACGAGGAGTTACTCCGACTCACTTACTGTACATGGCGAACACCACTCCATACAACATTGTTCTGCCAGATATGTACACATCAATTAGTTATTAGCTATTATAATCCGATTGTGTCAAGCGCGGCATTATTAAATGAAAATGAAAATGAAAAATATTTTTCTACAGTTATAAGGTTTAAAATTGTTTGAAATTACTTCGATTATATACAGATACCAATATTCACAAATCCCAATCACATTTCCGTTCCATAGTTACCGCTCACGAGATATTTACACATCAGTGTCTCGAGTACTAGCAGACTGGTTTTGTTTTTTTTCTCTCGTACCTGGATAAGCCGGGTACTGCATTAGATGGCTCGCGACGATCCGTCCGATAATTGATTTCCAGGAAAGGTATAAACCGTGGTGTTCGCAGCTTACATTCCCGGAATATGCCGTTTCGGAGAACTTAGGATTAGCTAAGGATTGGCGAGGTATTTATGACTGTAATACTATTAAACGGTGCGAACCGTTGTGTCGAATTCCATTTATCCGCTCGTTATTTCTTGATAGAATAGCAATCCTAAATTAGTATAGAATATTTGAATTTTACCGCTATAAAATCTAGTAACCCTTGAAGGTTGTACGGCCTTAGGATCTAATCTAGTTGCATATGCGACACTGCACAAATTTACATGTACCGTATGTCCGCGATCAATCAGACCATAGCAAAATTGCGAGTTTTGCATGAGCACCCCCGTGGGTCTCCTCGTCCAATAGAATCACCGGAGAAGCGTAAATGCACATGCGTAGTCATCCGCGTTGGCGTCGTCAGTAAGTTCAGATCGGTTATTTCGATAACCGATGTCCGTATGTTGATGTTCGTATGACCGATGTTCATATGACCTTGAAATTTACCTTCGGCCGGGCTTGGTGGCCGGGGCGAATTCGAGCAATTTTTATCGGCAGAAATCGAGTCAGTAGTTAGAGTTGGTGTCAATTCGGGAGATCGAAGCATCTAACCTCGAAATCATGAATTTGTGAATAATGGAAATTACTCACCATAATTCACAAATCCACGATTTCAAGGTTAGACGCTTCAATCTCCCGAATTGACACCAACTCTAACTACCGACTCGACTTCTACCGGTAAAAATTGCTCGAATACCGACCAAGCCCGGCCGAAGGTAAATTTCAAGGTCCCTGTAACTGTGTGGTTCTGGACGGGACATACGGTATGCGGTATACCGTATGTCCCACTCTGTATTGGCCACTTTGAAATTACTGTCGGGCAGGCTTGGTCGGTACTCGAGTCATTTAATACCGGTAGAAGTCGAGTCGGTAGTTAGAGTTGGTGTCAATTCGAGAATTCGAAGCGTCTAACCTCGAAATTATGAATTTGTGAATAATGGAAATTACTCACCATTATTCACAAATTCAGAATTTCGAGGTTAGACGCTTCGATCACCCGAATTAACACCTACTCTAACTACCGACTCGACTTCTACCGGTATTAAATGACTCGAGTACCGACCAAGCCTGCCCGAAAGTAATTTCAAACTGGCCAATATGTACAGAGTGGGACATACGGTACAGAGTGGCACATACGGTATCCCGTAAGAAACGCAACAAGCGACATTTACCTTCGGCAGTATTTGTCAGTGGTGCACATGTAAAGGACTCAAACACCTGCACCGTCGGCAAATACTGCCGAAGAAAAATGTCGCTTATTGCGTTTCTTACGGGACGTGCAATATACGGTATTACGGTATATCGTCGCTTTCGTGGTGAACTGTTTTAACCCACATAAACAAGAACTTGAGCTAGCGCGCGTTTAAGAAAGTTCGTCATCGAGAAACTCATGTTTTCTTTTCTAAAACTGTAACTAGAAGACGAAACAAAACAATTTTTTGGTATTTTTATTTAACGATTATGCTTAAAAACTCAGTTGCTAAAAGTGTTAAGCTGCTTATGTCTATTCACTACAATAAAATGTGGGTTACGTCCTTTAGCAAATTTGGTGTTATAAGGATATTAAAAAGGTTGTGGGTTAGAATATTTATAGGAATCAAACTTTATGCTTTTTAGTGTTTGTTAACAGTCTTAACTCAATTTTACATTTTTTGTGGGTTACGACTGTTCACCACTAAAGCGACGATATATAGATTATTTAGACAGAGGTACAAGTGTTAGCTGTTTACGGAGCGCGTGTGGAAGCTAGGAGAAAGTGACTAGGCTTGTTTGCGTCACCAATGCTAGTTGCGCTATTAGTAGTTTGTATAGCGATTTACTATATCGATATCATCGACATGAAAATATAATGCCACCTTAGGCCGCAAGCGCTGAAGTAGCTGCGCACGAATCACTGCGCACTAACCACATCCGGTTTCACATTTGCGTCCCGTTTCCAGAGGTTTACCCTCATACCGCCGTAATAGATGTTTACACATCAAAAATCGAGATGTTTTCAGACGATTAGCAAAGGCATTTTCGGTCAATTCATGTGGCCACCACTTTCCTTCTTTTTCAATATTTCCCATGGCATCTAAACATCGTAAAATTGTAGATTGTATCGACTTCAAGCTGTTAAGCCATTTCTTTAAGCGTTTGAGTAGGGTTTTCTTCCAATAGAGCTTGCAGTTGTTCATCTTCGAACTTCTTTGTTTGACCTAGTCGTTGTTTGTCGTGAACATTACAGTTTCCACTTTTGAAGCGATGAAACCAGTCTCTACATACTGTTTCTGATGGAGCAGATTCAGCATAAGTTTGCACAAGTTATTGATGAGCTACATCAGCACTTTTAAAAAATCTAATTAGTGTAGAAATACACATCGAAAAACAACTATTCACGTTCCATTTTCTTAGTATTTATCTTTGTCAGTGTATTATACTGTGTATCAAGTTTTAGTATTTATCTTTTGATATCGGGTCTTGAGTCAAACTGTACAAGCTAGTAACATTAAGATCTATCAAACTCAACAAAGGTCGTTTATATAGGGGAATGTCGTCAGGGTTGGCCATAGTTTTGACTTTTGCCCATAATTTCCATGTAAAAAAGAATTCTTATAATTACAGCACATTCTTAGAAAGGTCCGGGAGAAAGAAAACTTTTCCGAGATATTACGAATTGATTGGATGACAAATTAAAATGTAATGGGTATTTTTAAAAAATTTGAAATACTGTCAAGGTTGGCCAGTGCTGCCTTGTTTGGCCAGCCGCTGAAAATTGACGAAATATAGGCACTAAATTATTCTGAATCGCAGTTTTGGCAAATGAAGTAGCTGGTCGTCATTTTCGCGCACTTCAAATGCACTTCTCTTTTACATTCAATGCATGCAACGGAATTGTTACTATTCAAGCGATGAGGTATCGCTTCCAAACAGATGAGGCAAAAGTCCTCATCTTCATCCGAACACACTGCTTTATAAAATCATATTTCACTTTCTTAACGTTTCGTAGTATCAAAAAATGACGAAGCGTTGGTATTACCCTGAAAAGAAAAAAAATCACGGTGGGCGAACCCTGACTACACAAATGGTCCAACCTTGACAACAAGCACCAAGGCCACATCACATCACACCACAACCAAACGGGTTATCAAATTGAATTATCCTCTTGGTTTATTCCTAAAGGATAACCGTATGACACACTTATTTGCTTACCTTGACGACTGCATGTTTTAGCTTCAAGTTCTGATACCGTATTCACTGAAACGGGAAAACTTTTTTTGTCACTCAGTGCCAAAAACTTGTTTCACGGGCGTCCTCAACGCATGTGAAATTACGTTTCACACACCAATTTGTCAAAGGTCGCGCAGTGCGTGAAATAACCTACACAGTGCGTGAAATAACCTCACAGTGCGTGAAATAAAAGTGGCACACTCGAGAAATCACTGCGATTATTACTTGAAGTTGGCACAGCAGTGTGTCCAACGCCACGCATTCGCAGCACAACTCTACGCAGCTGACGCAAAGCCAGAACCTAACCTAACTTAACCTATTCACTGCCGCTGTCGTTTATAAGCGTCCGCAGATGAGTTGCGCGGGTGCTGCTGTCGCTTATAAGCGTTCTATTCCATTCAAACTTGAACTGGGCACTGCAGTTACACGTGTATGTGTAGGCTGGCACTTGGGTAAAGGTTCTTTGACGTAAACGTGCACGTGGTTCGGAATTTTGACGATTTTTATATATTTTGTTATTGTTAGAATTATTAACTTGAAGTTGGTATGGTGCAAAATGTATCTAAATTAGAGCGGCAGTGAATGTGTTAGTTATTTCTTAGTGTATTTATTTATTTTTACTTTAAAAAATTCTTTTGTTTGTAATGGGGGGCCTCCGCCCCCAACCCCCCGTCGACCCCCCTCCAACACCCCACCCCGAACCTCATCAACCTCGTATTTGGCACTTATTGTTAGTGACAAAAAATAGAATTCGTCATTCGGGCGTTCGCGCCGTTTTTAACTCGTGCGACAAACTTCACACTCGTTAAAAACGGCGCTTCACGCCCTCATAACGAAAATAACTATTTCGTCTTTCCCAAGCCACTGACTGCACAACACGTTTTACTTTCACGCTTCAAACTCGGTGTTGCCACGAAAAGTTTGCTGTTACCAACAGAAGATTTACCACGCTTGCAGATAGTTGAAACTAGTTTTATAAGCTGAAGTATCGCAAAAGGCCAACCTAGACGACAGGCCGTCCCTGACGACATTCCCCTACTGTAATAATTCGAACTGCTAATTCTGTAACTAATGAACTTACTGAACCAGGATAATAAATATTTACTATTATGTTTAAACGACAGTGTAAGGTGCTCTCACATTTATGGTTTCTAGTGGATACTAGAGACCTTCTCTTGAAACGTTTGTCAATCATTACAGGTCATTGCAGCCAATCGTATGGCGTCTTCGGTTCTTCGGCCCCAATAGCGTATACCTACTTTATGATTTACAAAGCAAGATAGAATAGCTAAGAAGTCAAATTCTATTATACACTGACAAATAGTGTGTATGACTGCCTACGGTCCTTTTATGTCACCCATTCTTCGGCACCCATTTGGTTGTTAACTTTTTATCGAAATGCCACTTTGGGTAAACAGTGACATTCGGCGCTGACAATTAAGCAATGTTATTGTAGTAAGTGGTAAAAAACGGGTAATACAATAGTACACGTAAATTAAACATATAAACATGGAATAGGAGAAATAATTTATAAAGTTTTCATATTAGGTATACATTTTCCTAACGGGATCAGGAACAAAACCCTACAAAGTTCCCAATTGTCCAGTGTCCGGAACATCCCTTATTTTGCAAAAAACCACCCCAGAATCGTATATTGTGCCGGTTTTTCTCAATTACCTCGTAAACCGTTGTTCAAATGTAAGAAATGTATAGAACCAAAAATGTTCGCCATTAAATTCTTCACAAAAACTGTTCTATAAATATGTTAGCTAATCCTTACTGACTTCTCGCAAAATATGTTTAAAGTTAAGGGTAGTTTTTAGCAGGCCGTTAAAATATGGGCAACATTGTATCACCAATTTTTACTACTGAGGTGCCGGCTCCGATTTCTGTTCTGAAAGTTATATCGTGCAGCTGTAAAAAGGGTTGTGGTAAGCGATGTGCATGTCATAGACTTGGATTACATTGTTCGACCATGTGCTCCAACTGCCATGGACAGGATTGCTTCAATGCACCACCTGACGAGATATTTAATGAAGAGGACCCAACAAATGAATAAAAAAAAAGACATGTTAGTGGATTAGGCCTATTGGGGACATCACTTTTTTTTTAAACGCGCCGGGAGCTCTACCTCATGGGTGGTGTGGAAACGAGCTCAAATTAGAAAATGCATAGTTATAATGTTCTAAAATCCCTTTCAAATTTTAAAATTTGACTTAGATAATACTTATGTAGCGATATTATAGCACTAGAACTATGAAAATCACTACAATTAAAGCCACATTTTACATGCTAAAAACTACACCTAACTTTGAACGTTATTTGCGGAAATTCAGAGAGGATTGGCTAAAATGTTTATAGAACAGTTTTTGTGTAGAATTTAATGGCGAATATTTTTTGTAGTATAGATTTTTTACGTTCGAACAACAGTTTATGAGGAAATTGAGAAAAACCGGCACAATGTACCATCCGGGGGTGGTTTTTTGCAAAATAAGGGATGTTACGGACATTGGCCACATGGGAACTTTTTGAGGATTTATTCCTACTCCCATTAGAAACATAATTTACGTAATATGAAAACTTTATACATTATTTCTTCTAAAAAGTACTATTTCCGTGTACTATAAATTTGAAGATTATTTGCGGAAATTCAGAGAGGATTAGTTAAAATGCTTATAGAACAGTTTTTATGTAGAATTTAATGGCGAACATTTTTGGTTCTATACATTTTTTTACGTTTGAAGAACAGTTTACGAGGAAATTCAGAAGAATCAGCACAATGTACCACCACCACCACCGTCCGGGGGTGGTTTTTTGCAAGATAAGGGATGTTGCGAACATCGGCCACGTGGGAACTTTTTGGGGATTTATTCCTACTCCCATTAGGAACATAATTTACGTAATATGAAAACTTTATAAATTATTTCTTCTAAAAAGTACTATTTCCGTGTACTATAAAGGGATCGATGGGAAGTTATACTATTACCATCATCATCATTGTACTATACCTAAATAGAGAATTAGGCTCCTTCTGTTTCAAACCTCTTAGTTATTCTACCCTGTATAGCATATCGTCCTATGGTTACCATCTTCGGAAACACTGTATAGGGAACCCCGTTCAAGAGGTTTGTACGAAGTAAAGTTTAATTTCATCATCACTTATTCACCACTAAATAACAAGACTATATTAATCGGTGAAATAAGTATTTATCAGTACTCAAGTTGGTAAATACTTATCCTCTCCTGACGATTACAATCTTAACATTTGTCGACAACCTAAGTATTGACGAAATTGAGTTATATTCCGCATAAACATCCTGGGCGAGACATCCTGTATAGATATTCAGTTACATTTTCAAATTTCCCTTTGGAAATTTCATGGACAATACTTCAGTGATATCGTTCAATATTTGCTCAATTTGTATTACTTTCCCCGAGTCGAATATTTTTACCTGTTCCATTCTGAATAGACCTATTTTAAGATCTGTTTAGAACTGAGGACCTGGTGAAGTCTAAGAAGACCTGTAATGGGATTTTTCTCTAAAACACAACACACCTAAGTTGTCCTGATATGTAAATATGGTCTTCACTGTCCTTAATAAGTCGGACATATTCTTTCGCGCTAGTCGATGTCCTAATACGTGCTGTTTAGCACTTTTTTGTATAATTTGAAATTCATAGATAATCAATTAAACATTCTGAACGGAAAATTATTTATAGATAGCCTTGAATTGAAAGGAAAGGGGGGGGGCAATGTATTAGCAATTTTATTAATTCCTCTCTCTCTATAATGTTGATAAATAAATAAATATAAAAATATACACATTTTTGTGAATTAATAAAATATAGATAAATAAAATTAAAATCTAATTTTCTTCATTGAAAGAGGAATTATTATAGCGGGAAGGAGAAGGAGTGAGGAATATGGTGTTCCTATTTTCTCAACTCATTTCCCTTTCAACGAAAAGAATATAATAAAAATTTGACTTAAAATATACTATCATTTCCATAAATTAAGTTATTTAATACGTTGAGTGGTTTTCAAATAATAATTAATTAATAGAGAACTTGCACGTGACAGATTTTTCAATACTTTTGGTATTTATGTACTATTTAGACCTTAACAGTATTTATAAAAAAGAAAATGATCAGTTATCTTGTTTAAATATTTTGTGATAATTAATTAAAGTTTGACATGTGGCGACCCGTCACGCTGTGGCGGCCTGACGCCAGATAGCGCCGACCCTCTCGGCCGTCGGCTCGCGGCTCCTGGCCCCCGGCTCTCGGCTCTCGGTAGTAAAACGGCGGTGCAGTACTATATGAGCCGTTGAAAACCAGAATGTTGTAAGTCACATTTCATGTAAGCTGAGATTATTTGACTGCAAAGTTAAGTAAAATTTGAAAAATCTGTCTAGATAATACAAACAGATATTCTAAATCGTAAATATCTGTTTTGTATCATCTAGACAGAATTTTCAAATTGTACTTAACTTTGCAGTCAAATAATTTCAGCTTACATGAAATGTGACTTACACCATTCTGGTTTTCAGCGGTTCATATAAGAGGACCATAGAGCGTCTAAAGGTGGCGGTAGACATGCGGCATTCGGCGAATGCCGAGCAAGTGCTCGCCGATGTCAACGAGGCTTTAAGGTGACGGTAGACATGCGGCACTCGGCGAACGCCGAGTAGTGTGGACTCGTAATATTACAAGTACATTTTTCAATTTTTATAATAGCAGTGTCTATACGGTTCTTACCGTTCATTATTATCGCGATAATTAAATTTAGAGTTAATCCCGCCATCGGTCGCAATGACGAGACGAGCGGTATGTTTCGGTGAATTTAGGCTGTTATTGATCTCGCAGCCCCGTCAATCTTTCCTGGAAAGGTTAATTATCGGACGGCGTAATGAACGAGTCGCAATGAGCCGCTTTCCGCAATAAGGTTACCGCTCACTTGTCCGGCGCGGCGCGTCGCGTCGCGTCGCGTCACGGTGCGGCGATGCCCAGCGATTCATAAGCCGCGTATACATCTGAGCACGAATGGGAACGAGGCAAGGCGAGGCGAGGCGAATGCCTCGTTTGAGAGTTTTTGGCAATCGTACGAGGCAACGTTCGAGGCAACGATCTATCCATTCATTCCTTTGAAGTACCGACTCAAAACGGATAGATTCCGAACGGCCCCGAGGCGAGGCCGAGGCGTCTTGCCGCGCCTCGGATGCACGTACACACTTGCATGCTCGTTCGGCCTCGCCTTGCCTCGTTCCCGTTCGTGCTCAGATGTATCGCACGCGGCGGCACGACGCGGCTTTACCTGAATGTCCATAAATTTTACGACATGCCCGGCAATGCCCGCCGATTCTTACCTGAATGTCCGTAAATTTTACGTCACGGCTCGGTGACACTCCGCGATGGATGGTGGCATCGCCCACTTTTCCGGCGGCAACCGACAGATTCGGACTTAAATATCCATAAATTTTATAAAATATATTATAATCAGACGGTATCTAGCAGTCCAACAATATGTACGACGGTAGCAGTAGTTCTGATGAGAAAATTGCTTTTATAGTAGCATTGATGTCAGAAAGAAATAGAAAGAAGAGAATGTGGATTCATCCTATCAATAAAAAACGTGCCAGTCTTGGAGAATTCGCCCGTATGGTCGCGAAGTATTAACCACGAGGTATTTCGATCGCGATGATAGTAAGTGGTAAGAACCGATATTCCGAATTCCGTCTATCTTGCGACGGTACGCTGTGTTTACGACTATTCGTGTGCTTTGATGTGCCACGAAGGACCGACAAACTACGGGAACGGCGAACATTTGGACGAACACTACATTTGGCCATCGGCAAATGGCGAGCAACCCGTATACACATTCGGCATTCGCCGAGCAGTCGCTCGGTACTCGCCGAGCATTGCTCGGTGTTCGCCGAATGCCGCATGTCTAGCCACTCTGTTTGATTACGGGAACAAAGCGAACACTAAACGAGCACTACATTTGGCCATCGGCAAACACCGAACAACCCGTTTACACATTCGGCATTCGCCGAGCAGTCGCTTAAAGCCTCGTTGACATCGGCGAGCACTTCCTCGGCATTCGCCGAATGCCGCATGTCTACCGCTACCTTAAGGAGGAACATCAGTGAAATGAAAATGGACCAATTACTAAAATTTTTTTCTTATAATCTTCACTTCATCAGAACGCTACTGTAAAAATTTGAAATAAATTCACTTGACCGTTATTTTAAAATTCATGTTTGAAAAGTCACTAATTAACATGGAACCTTATGGGCTGGTGATCTAATAGTAATAATATTGGCTCTTAAAATGGAAAAAATGGTAAAAAGAAAATGTTTTATTTTGTATATAGTTATAGACTTCCATCCTGCAGTTTAAACCAATTTCACTTAGTAGTGTTTGTGTAATGTAGTAAAAGGTTTCGAGAAAACAGAATTTGGAACGAATAGGAGAAAACGTAGCAATAGCGCGTGACGTCAGAGGAGAGGTCAGAGGGTGCGCTAGGATTCAAACCCGAGACGCCCGAGACTAATACCGTATATCCCACTCTGTACTGGCCAGTTTGAAACTTACCTTCGGATAGGCTTGGTCGGTAATCGAGTCATTTAATACGGTAGAAGTGGAGTCGGCAGTTAGAGTTGGTGTCAATTCGAGAGATCGAAGCGTCTAACCTCGAAATTGTGAATTTGTGAATAATGGAAAATACGAAAATAATTATAATTACGGTATAAAATGTCTCAATTACCGACCAAGCCTATCCGAAGGTAACTTTCAAACTGGCCAGTTTGAAACCCCGATAGCCAAGAGTGACTTTCACCCGAGCGTCACGCGGTGGCAGCACGCCGTGTTGGCACGGGAGCTGCACTGTACCGCCACCGCGTGATTGTCACCGAGTGACGTTACTCATACGTTACTGGGATGCCACGGAGTGATTGTCATTGGGTGACGTTACTGTGACGCCACCGTGACTTAATCTTTTAAAAAATCCAAATTGTTCAATAAAAATTAAAAATTATATATTAGGTGTTGGAATTAATTCGTAGCGTTCTTTAATGAAAAAATATGATCGTGCCCAAACTTTTAAGACGTTTTCCTACTGGTGATAAGTCAACTCACAACTTGGTTGGTACATAACCTTTTTTCAAATCATAAATAACAACATTTTATAATAGATTATTGAATATATCAAAATTTGTGCCGAATGAAGTGTTCTTGCGGGGAGTTTTGCTTCATTATTTTAATATGAACAAAAGTGCAGCTACGTATTTAGTGGAAGTGTACATGCTCTAGCTGCGAGCAAACGCGTCGGAAGTGGTTTGCACGTTTTAAAGCGGGTGATTTCGACTTGGATGACAAGGAGCCGAATAAATTTGACGATAATGATTTGGAGGCATTAGTCCATCAAGACTCATGTCAAACACTTATATATAAAGAATTCTTACAATTAATTGTGATGTTTACGATATTACATTACTGTCGGTAACAACGAAATACTCTACTACCTGCGTGCCATTTATTGTTAAGATCGACGCTACAAATTAATTCCAACACCTAATAATACAAAAATTCCATCGTGAACTTAATCCATTAAAGCCCAAATTAATTTCTGGTGGATTTTCTTTACGAAAATTGCATGATTTGTTACTCAGAGGTTATGAGAAAAAAATTCCAAATGGCCGTCCTATACATAAGACGCTGGGCGCTAATGGGTTAACTTTAACATGATTCTTGACGAATATTCTACTATAAATAGTGAATGAATAATTATCATAATCGCTACTGTTTTGAAAAAGAACATCAAATTATTTTAAAAAATTTAACGAGAACCTTCGAGAGCAGTCACTGTCATGTCCGGTTTCTATATATGACTGGAGTTGACCAACATCTCTCGAAGAGTCGGTGGCGTAATGCGAAAACGTTTCCCAGTCTCGAGGCATCTGGCATAGGATATCCCAAGGATCGCAGGTTCAAATCCCGGTGGGGCACGGAAAAAAAAAAAAGAAGCGACACCTCTAGGCGGGTAAAGTCACTGTGTGCGTTCCCTTTTTGCAAAATCTACATACCGACAATTTTTTATTTTGAAAGCGCACCGCGTGACTGCACAGTGCAGTTGTAGTGACGATCGCTGTGCAGTCTTCGGATAGGCTTGGTCGGTAATCGAGACATTTATAACGTAATTATAATTATTTTCGTAATTTCCATTATTCACAAATTCACAATTTCGAGGTTAGATGCCTCGATCTTCCGAATTGACATCCACTCTAACTGCCGACTCGACTACTACCGTATTAAATGACTCGAGTACCGACCAAGCCTATCCGAAGGTAACTTTCAAACTGGCCAGTACAGAGACGGACATACGGTACAGAGTGGGACATACCGTATGTATCATGCCAACCCCGATAGCCAAGTTTTGTCACTACGAGCGCACTGTGCCGTCACGCGGTGGAGTTAGGAAACATCACAGTGACCTTATCGTGCGTGCCCCCGCGGACGTCACAGTGGCGACACGGAGTGGCGACGGCGAGTGAGGTTACTGTGACTGCACAGCGATCGTCACTACAACAGCACTGTGCAGTCACGCGGTGCGCTTTCAAAATAAAATTGTCGGTATGTAGATTTTGCAAAAAGGGAACGCACACGGTGACTTTACCCGCCTAGAGGTGTCGCTTCTTCTTTTTTTTTTCCGTGCCCCACCGGGATTTGAACCTGCGATCTTTGGAATATCCTGGGCCAGATGCCTCGAGACTGGGAAACGTTTTCGCATTACGCCACCGACTCTTCGAGAGATGTTGGTCGACTCCAGTCATATATAGAAACCGGACATGACAGTGACTGCTCTCGAAGGTTCTCGTTAAATTTTCTAAAATAATTTGATGTTCTTTTTCAAAACAGTAGCGATTATGATAATTATCCATTCACTATTTATAGTAGAATATTCGTCAAGAATCATGTTAAAGTTAACCATTAGCGCCAAGCGTCTTATGTATAGGACGGCCATTTGGAATTTTTTTCTCATAACCTCTGAGTAACAAATCATGCAATTTTCGTAAAGAAAATCCACCAGAAATTTTAATTTGGGCTTTAATGGGTTAAGTTCACGATGGAATTTTTGTATTATTAGGTGTTGAAATTAATTTGTAGCGTCGATCTTAACAATAAATGGCACGCAGGTAGTACAGTATTTCGTTGTTACCGACAGTAATGTAATATCCTAAACATCACAATTTAATTATAAGAATTCTTTATACATAAGTGTTTGACATGAGTCTTGATGGACTAATGCCTCCAAATCATTATCTTCAAATTTATTCGGCTCCTCGTCATCCAAGTCGAAATCTCCAGCTTTAAAACGTGCAAACCACTTCCGACGCGTTTGCTCGCAGCTAGAGCATGTATACTTCCACTAAATACGTAGCTGCACTTTTGTTCATATTAAAATAATGAAGCAAAACTCCCCGCAAGAACACTTTATTCGGCACAAATTCTGATATATTCAATAAATTATTATAAAATGTATTGTTATTTATGATTTGGAAAAAGGTTATGTACCAACCAAGTTGGGAGTTGACTTATCACCAGTAGGAAAACGTCTTAAAAGTTTGGGCATGATCATATTTTTTCATTAAAAAACGCTACGAATTAATTCCAACACCTAATATATAATTTTTAATTTTTATTGAACAATTTGGATTTTTTAAAAGATTAAGTCACAGTGGCGTCACAGTTACGTCACCCCACAGATAACAGAAACCTAAAATAGATACCACTCTTCCATAATAATTTATTAGACGCGGCGAGCGCCACCTATTGACTTGTTCGCAAACTGAAATCCAGGGCCCCACCTGATACAGCAGGTTCCTTATTTTAAATAAGCAGGGATGCACTTAACTGTTCTTGTATAAATTTTTATTTCCAACTTTTCGAAGAAACTATTCATTATTTCTTTCGCTTGTTATACAAATACGATTCCTGTTGTAAATCCTATTTGTATAACAGAAAAGAGATTATAAATATTTTTTTCGAAAAAATTAGAAATAAAAATGTTTACAAGAACACTATTTCACACATGATATAACATAGTATAATAATAAAATATTTCACACATAAGATAATATAATAATACACTATTTCAGAGGTAGTATAAGTTAAAGAAACTGAATAATGTTAAACTTATTTATTTTTCCTCCTCTTACAATGGTATTCTCGTGCTCTTGTACAAATATTTTATCTTCTAATTTGTACCTATAATCTTTTCCCGAGAGCTGATTGTTCACACCGTTTGCCCAATTATGGGAGCAGAACAATACGAAATAGTCTATAATATTTCTTATGACTATATATCTTCATTTTATTTATAATGATAAAAATACCACATTGTTATGCTTACCTCATAAACATAACCTACAATTCTAAACACTAAGCTACACTAAAGTTACAGTTCATTAAAGTCAATAAAACGCTAAATATGTACAATACAAGTCGAAGAACAAAAAATCACAAAATATACACCAGATCACCACGAAATTTAGCACAAACGTAAAGTTAACCACACCGATTTACACAATAAGCAAAGCAAACAGAATGGTTAAACTCTGAATGAAAAGACGAAAAGTAGCTGGCGCTACAGATGTATTTCATCCGCATATGCGCTGTAAATTCGTTCGCACAACTTTAGCGCCTCTGATGGTTTGTTCGCAAACTTTTCCAGATCTAGGATTGGTGCATATAAGTGAAACCCCCGAGCGTCACCCAGTGACAATCACTCCGTGGCATCCCAGTAACGTATGAGTAACGTTACTCGGTGACAATCACGCGGTGGCGGCACAGTGAGGTTCCCGTGCCAACAAGACGTGCTGCCACCGCGTGACGCTCGGGTGAAAGTCACGCTTGGCTATCGGGGAAATTAAACAAGCAGATATACCGACATTGCCGAAACTTTACCGACGGTGCTGCGTGAGAGCGAAAAGTGTCAAACGCCTGATTTCCCGATAGCTGTTAATTCAAGAGATCGAAGTGTTTCATCTATTATTCAATACTTCGATTTTCCGAATTGACAGCTATCGGGAAATCAGACGTTTGACACTTTTCGCTCTCACGCAGCACACACAGCGCACTCTTCTCAAGCCAACTCTAACTATAAAATTCTTGACCGTCGGTAACGTTTCGGCAATGTCGGTAATTCTGCTTGTTTAATTTGGCATGATACGGTACCGTATGTATCATCCCAAATTAAACAAGCAGATATACCGACATTGCCGAAACTTTACCAACGGTCAAGAATTTTATAGTTAGAGTTGGCTTGAGAAGAGTGCGCTGTGTGTGCTGCGTGAGAGCGAAAAGTGTCAAACGTCTGATTTCCCGATAGCTGTCAATTCGGAAAATCGAAGTATTGAATAATATACGAAACACTTCGATCTCTTCAATTAACAGCTATCGGGAAATCAGACGTTTGACACTTTTCGCTCTCACGCAGCACACACAGCGCACTCTTCTCAAGCCAACTCTAACTATAAAATTCTTGACCGTCGGTAAAGTTTCGGCAATGTCGGTATATCTGCTTGTTTAATTTGGCATGATACATACGGTATGTCCGTCTCTGTACTGGCCAGTTTGAAAGTTACCTTCAGATAGGCTTGGTCGGTACTCGAGTCATTTAATACGGTAGAAGTCGAGTCGGCAGTTAGAGTTGATGTCAATTCGGGAGATCGAGGCGTCTAACCTCGAAATTGTGAATTTCTGAATAATGGAAATTTCGAAAATAATTATAATTACGGTATAAATGTCTCGATTACCGACCAAGCCTATCCGAAGGTAACTTTCAAACTGGCCAGTACAGAGACGGACATACGGTACATACGGTACGGTACAGCATGACCCGCGCAGCACCGTAAAATTGCAGGGACCTTGAAATTTACCATCGGCCGAGCTTGGTCGGTACTCGAGTCATTTTTTACCGGTAGAAGTCGAGTCGGTAGTTTGAGTTAGGTTAGGAAGATTGCGCTGTGTGTGCGAAAAGTGCCGAACGTCTGATAAATTCCCGATAGGGAAGATGCACAAACCGGCGAACAATGCCCCCTAGTGAGCGCTGCTGGAAAATAGTTGGTATAAACAAAGCGTGTCAGTAAAATTTTTAAAGTATTTTATGCATGTGTTTCGACAAATGGACAAAATTATTCACTATGGGTTTGAAAAAATTTATTTCAATAATAAAAGACTATCAGAAGTGCTAAAAGGAAAGAAATTTCGTCTTCAGAGAATTTTCCGTTATGCAAAACAGGCGGCATAACAACTAGGATAGTGTAATTATTTAAGTTTGTCTTTATTCCGGGGAATCTCTCCCTTGTCGGCAAGAACCACATCTCCTGGCTCTAACAAATTAAAAAATCAACTATTAACAGTGATATACGAATCGCTTGCTCTTCCCCCATAGCACTTTGATTTAAACCTTATTAAACCATTTGGTGTTATCCCAATTAGAAATTTAAATGTGTAGGCGCTTTTGTAAGAAGAGTACATAATGTATACTCGTTGATCTACTTTTGAAGGCTGCTCTGTCTTAACTTTGTACAATCAATTATTACACGCGTATCGGGATAATGTAGCTTAAACGCTTTGGGTATACATTTTTCAATAGAATTTTTCGACGACCAGAAAATTAAATTAGCTGTTTTGTCTGTCAAAATTAGAAGTACACTTTTAAATAACCTGACTGCTGTACTTGAATGGATGTTAAAAATAATTCCCAACTTAATTTTCATTAGAAACAGCAAAAGAACATTTTTTGAGTTAAAATAGTCGACAGTTGTACGAATGAGAACAATTCCAGAAAATAGTGAAATAGTGAGATCTCTCAACTGCTTTTCTATCTTGAGGCTACTGTAACCGTCATTCATGTCAGGTCCACATTCCTGGTGTTTAACCCTAGAATACTAATATGTCGTAATTTTTGTGATGCTTACATTAAAACTAACGTATAAAGAAAAACATATTAGTATTCTACGGTTAAGAACCACACTTGACAACTCCATTGTTATATTAATATTGCACTGAGTCGAAAAATTATTTCCATCTAGGAAACTTTCAAACACAAAATATTCTTTATTTGTTTCGTAAGAGTCAAAACAACACTGTGTTTCAACATTACTTTTTGTATTGATGAGATGACTTATTCTTTCAACCTCTTCATCTTCATTGTCAGCTTGTATCACCTGCGTAATTTTAGGACTGAAAACAGTTTTAGAAGTGCGGTCGGTCCTTTTCATATGTCTTTTAAAACGAGAAATAGCCTGTGTCACAGAGAATATCGTTGGAATATACGTAGGATGAGACTGGATGGAACTTCGTTGACCTCCGACAAAATGTGCACTACATATGAGGAGTAACGTTTCAAAACGCATTTTCTCCATTCGCAGTTTGTCCTGTAATCGCTAAACTACTAGCGATTATAGAACAAACTGCGAATGGAGAAAATGCGTTTTGAAACTTTACTCCTCATATTCTTGAATATTTTGTTGGTACCTATAAAGAACCATCTTCACTGAAATACTGCAATGATAATTTTGTTCTGAACGACCAATAAACTAAACTCACCTTTTCTGTTTTCGGTTAAGAGCTTTTATCCACTGCTGTCGCTTTCCCATTTCGTAGGATTTACCCGGGAATGAGTAAAAGTTAATATTACTGTTTTTGCAAGATCTTTCAGTATTTTTGCAATTAGTAACACAACAATTTCGCTCCGATTTAGGCATGATTCAGTTTAAAATCACTATTAAACTCTGATATAACTCAAACTGTCACGAATTGTTTATACCAATAATGTGCAGAAAATTTCCACCGATGGCGCCACTAATCAACGTGCATCTTCCCTATAGCTGTCAATTCGGGAGATCGAAACGTCTAACCTCGAAATCGTGAATTTGTAAATAATGGTAATTTGTGGAAGTCAGAAAAAGTACTCACCATTATTCACACATTAACGATTTCGAGGTTAGTCGCTTCGATCTCCCAAATTAACAGCTATCGGGAAATCAGAGCGGCAATCAGTCCCCTGGAGTGACGGCGTATCGCGATCAGCAAGATATCACTCCGGAGCTAGTCAATTCCTAGAAGGTAAATAGCTCGAAAGAAGTACAGGTCATTTAACGCTGGAATAGGTGAAACTGGACGCGCGTATTATAATTAATGTGCCATGGGTGATAGACGGTGGGTGGCAAGCCTGACATTGTCCGATGTGTCCACCGAGTAATCTTTTTACGGATGTAACTCGTGTCCTATCTGTAAAAAGATGACTCGGTGGACATCGGACAATATCAGGCTTGTTCCCGAGCGCCTATCACCCATGGTATATTAATTGTAATACGCGCTTCCCGTTTCAACTAACTATTTCAGTGTTAAATGACTTGAACTTCTTTCGAGTTACTTACCTCCCATGGACAGCGATCCGAGACACTCGAGTCACAGTCGCATTCATAGCTGCAACAGCAGCAGTAGCAGCAGCGTCAACAACAGGGGCACTCTCGGAAAGCGAAGGCAGTCCAAGACTGAGAATCGACGACGAGACAGAGGAGGAAGTCGTCACCACGAAGGGTTAAGGGGGGGGGGGGGGGTCTAACGGGTGGAAAATAACTCTATTTTCACGATTTTTTTAGAGCTATGATTGAAGTAGATATATTCTAATGTTTCGCATGTTTCAAAGTATCATTCGAATAACATTTTGTAATTTTTTTGTAGAAAAATATTGAGAAATAAGCCGGTGACGAAGCATTTTCGAGAACGCCTTTTAGAAAAGATGATTTGCGGTGGACATTATATTTCAGCGCAGAATTATCTCAAATCAAAAAATCAAAGCAATTTAGTTAAAACAGATGTTTTTCTAGACCCCTACGTTTGTTTTAAATTTTTCTTTCCATTTTTAAATTTTTGGTGGTTGTTTGAAGTAAAAATTGCGATTTTTCACGAGAAAATCCGTCATTTTGTTGCTGTAAAACCCTCTTAGTGTAACAAAAAAAGAAAAAGAAAAACGTAGGGGTCTGGTATTTTATATGTAGAAAGAGTGTGTACAAAACTTTAAAAGAATCGGTCCAGTAGTTTTTAAATGACGATGTCCACGGACTTTTAAAACTTGGTTTCGAGAAACAAGCGTTTAAAGCGCCGAGTTCTTGCCGCTCCGCAATATTAGAGGAGCAGAGACTTAAAGGTCTATGACTGAGAGTTTTGCTCCGATTGACTTGAAATTTGGACACAATATTCTTTAAGTGTTTTACTATAAGAAAAGGCAATAAAAGAAATTGATTTTTAGACCCCCCCCCCCCCTTAATGAAACCGTATCAGTACCGGCAACGCGCAAAGGGTTCAAGAGGACAGGTTGTCTACACCGAGTCGCAGAGTCGCAAATCGTGCCGAGTGACGGTGATGGCGACAGCTCGAGTCATGAGAAAAAACTGAACTGAAGAACCTTGAACGTTTCAGAAAGAAAGTGGATGTAACTCGAAGGAGTTATCGTAATCGATTTACGCCGGCGCTGCCGTCGCAGCCATTCTCGAGCACGACTAATTCTCCGGACTAGAGGCAGTTTCTCTATCACTCATCCCCGTTGATCCCTTCCCTCTTAATCCTTATATATAATGGGTCTGTGATTCCTTAAAGTATATTTGTATAATATTAACTCTTTGATCCCACCCTTCCGTCCTTCCTCTTCCCTCCCATTCTTTTGTATTCATTGAGTTTTATCGGTTTAGCGTTATTCCTCGAACGTATGTGCCCACGTCTGTTTTTCATCTCGAACAACGCGAGTAGTACGCGCAAGGATGGAAATATTAGACAGAATAACAAAGAAACAATTATCTGTTCGTCGGATTTTCTAGGGATGTTGATTGTTCTTTTTCGCATTGCCGTCGTTGTAGATTGCGTAATGATCGAACGTTATGCGTCCGGATTGTTTCATGGAAAGAGCGAGACAAGTTTATAAATAGAAGGGAAAAAAACAAAACACCCTCAATAATTATAGATAGATTATTCAAATTACCATTCTCGTATTTAATGGCGACAATATGAAGAGTGTAACTTCTAATTAGTCTAAGTGCCAAAAAGCTAAAGTTGGGAAAATGGACAAAAGCAAGCAGATGCTTCAAAGGAATATAGTCGAGCATGTCTTGCAGATTTTTGAGTTTTAAGCCTCTATGTAAGCTTTTGCACATAGACCCTTTTCAGATGCATTGGGGTTTGCACTTACGGCCGTTTTCAAGCAAAATATACATTTTTGCAAATATGGCACATAGACTAATTAGGAGTTACACTCTTCATATTGTAATAACAAGATCTTAAATTCTGTCCCCCGAGTGGAAAATCCCGTGAGCCGATTCCATTAAATGCAAGCTCAATTAATCACACCTACGAATAGGCTATGCGGTATACTGCGTAAAAGAAAAAGAAGTATTCGAGTGAAATAGAATTTGTAATGACCAAACGCTGATTGATAGATATGAATTCTCTCTCAAATGTGCTTTTTATAGGATTATTGCAATCATTTGCGTTATTTAACCTTGCATTTATACATTCTTACTGATTCATTACTAATGAATGAATAAATAAAAATGACTGATCTGATTTTTACAATTTTTCATTTCGTACTTTCTTCCGCAAGATCCCTGAGTGAGTAGTTTACTTTCGTCGAAATAACCGCAGCAACAAGTACGCCTACAGTTTCTATACCCCCCCCCCCCCCCCCCCCCCCGCCTCGTTAAACGATAACGTGCTGCCAAACGAATGATCCCCGTAGGCAGATTCTGCAGAGCTTCGAGACAGTCGAAATGGGCGAGCTCCGACTCCTTCGTCCATATCGTTTAATTCAGTAAACCGTTAATTAGAGCGCGATGAAGGATACCCGAGAAGTGATAGGCGGAATGCCCTGAGTCCTGCTCATATGAAACCAATAGTGTAATATCATAATATTTAACCATCTTCGATATCGCTGCCCGTGAGCAGTACAAATAATAACGTCCAATGTTAATTTAACAGAGATTAGTAGGTACAGAAGCGATAACTATCACCTTAGTTGTTGTAATGCCCCCGCGATTGCATCAATTGCAATTAACGTTGAAGAACTACAACACGATGATTTCTATATCTACATTTAGAATAGAAAGTCGCGATGCATTTGTGGTGATAAAGCAATGGATTCATTGTAACGATTTATTGTCAATCTGTTAGCTACTCCAGTATGGAGTATTACCAGGAGATGCCACGTGGAGGCCAATTGACACGTTACATGAATTTCATACGACCTCTTTATCAACTTGCGAGGTTGCACAAATTCCATGTAACTTCATCTCCCACCCTACCTCCCTCGCTGCGACTCCGAGAGCCGAATGCTTGTTGTTGCGGCCTACAGGACAGTAGGGGTGTGGAAAGCACATGCTTAAAGCAAGTGCTCCACATGGCCACCTCGGATCTCGTCTTTACACAACAGTCGTACACGTCTAACTAAGTTCTGCTGCGTGTTACGTAGCATCTCCGGAGTAACCGCCGCACACTCTGCCTGGATAATTCTTTTTAAATGGTCTGCATCATTTATTATTCGCCGGTTGAAAATTTTCTTCTTAAGATGTCCCCACAAAAGAAAATCTAACGGAGTGAGATCCCGGGATCTAGGGGGCCACTCCGTTGGCCCTCTTAGACCCATCCCAAGTTCGCCGAATGCGTTGTTCAGAAATTCGGTAACCCTTCTGCTGGAGTGTGCCGGCGCGCCGTCCTGTTGAAATATTACCGGTTCATCTCCGATGGCGCGGAAGAGAGCCGGTAATATTTCATATCGAAGCAGCTCGATGTATCTCTCTGCATTCAGATTGCCATTAATAAAAAAGGGGCCTATTATTCTCTCCCCATATATACCGGCCCAAACATTTACTTTTTCACGATTTTGGTGATTCTGCTCACAGACGATGTGTGGGTTTGTGTGGGACAAATAACGATAGTAATGGGGGGTCATGGCACCATTTACCCAAAACGTACACTCGTCCGTGAACAGAACCATTTTCAAAAAATCCGGATTTTCGTCCAGTTCTTGTAGTATATATTAGCCAAATCTAAGTCGTCGTTGACGGTCCTGGGGGTGAGACAGCGCCTGGTGTTTTTCTCCTTTAAAGCTTCGTATTCCATTGAATCGAAGAACACGATGGACACTGGTTTTTGCAATTCCAGTCGCTGTTGAGATGCCCCTCACTGATTATTTCATATCGTTTTCTACGATTCCGAGGACGATCCTTTCTATCTCCGGATGTACCATCTGGCGACCTGCGCCACGCTCATAGGCCGTCGACCCCGTTCTCCGGAACTTTCGCACAA
Source organism: Xiphydria camelus (assembly GCA_963678675.1). Lineage (NCBI taxonomy): Eukaryota > Metazoa > Arthropoda > Insecta > Hymenoptera > Xiphydriidae > Xiphydria > Xiphydria camelus. The sequence continues at coordinate 15,990,451 of OY783197.1, read as the reverse complement.
GATCCGCGACTGTCGTATTGTTCAGTCGGCACTCCGGGTTCCTCGCACAAAAAATATTCACCACTTCGCGGGTTGAAAATTGCCCTGCTAACATGACTATCTCTGCCTTCTCGGCCTCCGTGTACCGTGGCATTTTTTTTCACTCGATGAACCCCGTGCTCACTGCGATTTTCCGAAGAACTGAGCTCTTCTGTCCCGGGCTAACAACACCTCCCTCTTCCTTCTTCCTCTTTCTATGAGTCGTGCTATATTATCTCAATGTTTATGCCCACCTTGTACGCACCTAGACAAGGAAGGTCGGGTGTAAGCATCTGGACAGGGAAAGTCGGGCTTTCCCGATCGAGCCTCCCGTTGGGGTTGTACCAAGGAGGTCTACCGCTTTTTCTCGAGCGTTTTATAATGCCTGCAATTTCGAGTTTTCCCTCCCGACTCCCGCACGTGTTGGGGATTCGGACCCCCATTGCTTTGCATCTCTCTATCGTTTTATGCACACAATTTATGGCTTTCCCTCCCGAGTCCCGTGTATGACGGGGACTCTGTCCCTAAGGCTACGTCCAGACGAAGCGATTTACGCGCGATTCGAGTAACGAAACGCACGGTTCAAGCATCGAAACGCGCGACTGCATCTGGATGGAATATATGAATCTCCAGTTATTATAGTCGCGCGATTTGAAACGCGCTATTCGAATCGCGCGTAAATCGCTTCGCCTTGCATCCCTGCACCTCGGACGCGTCGCGAGTCAGTCATCAGTCATTTTTATTTATTCATTCATTAATAATGAATCAGTAAGAATGTATAAATGCAAGGTTAAATAACGCAAATGATTGCAATAATCATATAAAAAGCACATTTGAGAGATAATTCATATCTATCAATCAGCGTTTGTTCATTACAAATTCCATTTCACTCGAATACTTCTTTTTCTTTTACGCAGTATACCGCATAGCCTATTCGTAGGGGTGATTAATTGAGTACTTTGAGAGTTGATATTAGTTACACGATCCATTTGAACGTTTCAATATCGATATGATAAAGTGAGAGATATTAAAATGAATAATTTTACAGATTATAGGTATTGGAACGATCCCAGTGATGAGTTCAAAGATGGAGAAGGCTCGCTACTGCCTCTATGGAGATTCTCTTATGAAAAGACGAAAAAGCATGATGTCACTGATATGTGTTTTAACGGCCGATATTACGACTTCTTCGCAGTATCCTTTGGCTCAAGTGAGTTGAACAAATTCATATAAGATGGAGTCAAAATTGAGCAACGGTATCAATTCATCTACAATATCGCAGTGATGTTCGAGAGCTTAGTGAAGACTGGGGCGGTATGTCTCTTTAGTTTAAAGAACCCGTCATATCCAGAATGGATCTGCCCCACCGAGTCTCCAGTAATGTGCTTAGACTTTAATACGCAACATCCCCATCTCCTAGTGATCGGTAAATATCTAAATCAATTTGATTAAAAGTGAAACACCGTTTTTTGATAATTCTTCTCACTAATTTGATAATATTTTTATATCACCTATAAGGTACTATGGATGGAACGGTGGCTGTATATAATATCATGTTACCACCAATGACACCACAGTATAAAAGTAATGATGTGATTCAAAAACATGGAGGTATCGTATGGGAGGTTAGTTGTCTTTCTATATTTATTCTCTACTCATAATATCCAATCGACATATATGTAGTGTTAGTGTAGCGAGGGTCGGAATGTGGAATGAAAGAAACTGTTATTCAGATTTCATTTTTCGATTTCGTTTTCGTTTAGTTTTAAGATGCTAGTTTTAAGAAGAGTGTCGGGTCGCGAGGGCTCGAGTGTTTACGGTTAGCGAGCGTCGGCGAGGAGGGAAAGAAAGGAGCCAGTGTTTAGGGCTCACAGATCAGTTTAGTCTAGTTTTAGGATTCGTATACAAGGACGGAGTGTTGGGTTGCGAGGGCTCGGGCGGATATTAATTGTATCCGTAACGGAGTTCGGATGCGGGGACTGCGTGAGAAGAGGGCGATCAAAGTGCGGACGTTGAACGGGTTGGGTGCGAGACCAAATCGCTCTTGCATAAAATTTTACGTGTTAACTCGTCCAAATTGCACACATGATCCCTACCCTTGGAGAGATCCTACATATATTATTGCCATTATATTGTACAAAAATAATAGGAGTACGTAGCAATTGTTATCGAAATATAGAAAATTAGCAACAATATAGAAAATATCTATGGTGTTTGGGACACATATGAGAACTCCAAAAATGTTTGATCACAATATGATATGTGCCATTACTACTAACATTAAAAACTAATTTAAGTTTTATGTATCACCTTTAAAAACACTTAAAATAAAAAATGTATTAACCCATTGTATACTGATGGTACCTATGAATACATTATTTTGCAAACCTTCTCAAATACAAAGCAAGGAAATATTCACCAAAGAAATTCCAAAATACGAATTTTGTATTTATTTGAATATTGGTAGTGTACGAAAACAGTTTTCTTTTAAATCATGTTTTCAGTTTTTTAAGCACTGGTACTTTAAAGTGTCTCTGGGAATAGTTTTTAACTAATTTATGTAGGGTAATGCGCCCGGTAGTCGACCACTTAAGCAGACGATATTTCCAGTAGTCGACTACATCTCTTTCTTTCTCTATTCAAGGATACTTTCATATTTCTGTCACGTTAAATGGCCGACTACAGTCAGTGGACGGCTTACTAGATTACCCTATATATTTTATTAACTTGACAATATTTACCTTATATTCCACCGAAAAAACACCAGCAATTGACGTTACAATCAAATTTAACACAAAAAAGCTGTTGCATATTATTGCACAATACGCGTGGTCTCAAATAGCACCAGCTGATTGGAAGTGCGAGTATCGAAAGGCTAGTAAAATATCTGCGGCACCATCTATATTGTCGTATTCTTTAAGAGTGACTTGAAAGGATCGTTGGTATTCCAAGTCACTAGTATTCGTTCAATACATTTTCTAAAGGTTTATAAACTCCGGTACTTTTACGTACTCGTGGGACAATGTAACCGTTTAAAAAAAAAAGTGTGGCTGGTATACAAAGGGTTAACGTCAATGTTTGGTTTTGATAACAATTTTACTTGATTTACATGGTCCAGTTGAACATTTAAATACGTTTACTGAGAAATTCTGTTTTTGGAGTTATCATATGTGTCCCAAACACCACAGATATATAACAAGTTACAAAAATAACGCAACAGTTTTTTAACAACGATAACAATGTTTTAACCCTCGGATTCTCAAGCGGGGTGCCTAGGGCACCCCAAACCAGCTAACCCTAATATATTTTTTACATAACCTACAGAGCACATGCTGGGTATATAATTATATAACATTATTCATCATCATCATAAAGTTATCAGTCCTAAGACTGATTTGATACCATTCTCCATATTTTCTATCCTCCGCTAGTCTTTTAGTTTCCCTGTATTTCGAACAACCTACATCCTTAACGATTTGAGAAATGTAGTCTAACCGCGGCCTACCTACATCTCTCTTATCGCTCTGTGCGCAGCCTGAAATCCTCCGCAGTTACACGGCGCATTTTATACACCATAGCCGGATGACTCCACAAAGAAAAATCGAGTAGGTTCAGTCATGACAATCGTGGTGGCCATTCTTCATCCTCGCACAAACTGATTATGCAGTGTCCGTACTTTCTTTTGAGAACTTTCACTCCATTTGAGATATGTGAGCGGGGTGACCATTCTGCTGGAACCACATTTCTAATCTGGTTCCTCTTTTTCTGGTATGTCTTCTAGTAACTCATCCAATTGATTGTCGATGAATTCCGTGTAGTTCGCAGCATTTACATTTCCCTCGATGAAGTGAGGTCCTATAATTTGGTCCCCCACAATTCTCACCCAAACATTTACACTCCATCATCTTTGAGTGTAATACTTCTTCTACCTAGTGAGGATTTCTCACGGACCAATAGTAGGCGTTGTGATTATTCACCGATCCCTCGTTGTAGAAGGTAGATTCATCGGTGAACAAAATCTTACTGACGAACGAGGGATCGTCCACTTGTTGTTCCAAGACTCAGTTGCAGTAGTTCATTTGGCGGGCTGAATCTTCTGCCTCGAGTGTATGGACGTGCTTCACTTTAAATGGATGGAAATTTTCATCCTTCGGTATCTTCCATACTGTATATAATAATTGCTGATTCCAACCTCTGTTGCCATAGCCTGCATACACGTTCGAGGGTTATTTCTTATTTTTTCCATCGTAGCATCGGCGTTCTGCTGTGCATTTTTCTAGGTCTTCTGAAAATAATTAACTTTGAGCTGCAGATTTGCTGGTTTGCCGTAACCTTTGGTTTTGTAGGAGAACGAAATCCTTTCGGGTTCGCATCCAATTTGGAGTCTTTCTGGATACAATTGAACAGCAGCACGTTTATTTCTGTAACAAATTGCAAGTAACATAATCATGTCCACCATTTCACTATTAAAAATGAAAACGCATCTTGAATTTGATTTACTTGAGCTCTTTCCTCATTCCTTGTAAAAAATCGTGCATTGGCAAATTGGTAAATAAGGATCGGATAAGCTCGCATAAGTTTCCGCATTAAAAATGAATACGGTTTGTTCGGGCGCCGTGCGATCAATGCTAGATCTCCGCGGGGTCGTAAATCCCGAAGACACTCGTTCGTGACACGGCTACTTATCAAACATACCGCAAGGCGGATTTTAATTTATCGGCTGTTGATTGTATGAGGTGGGTTTAAACCGATCAGTTAGTTCGAACAATTTTACACTGCACTCACTATATTACTAATAATATATTCCAATTAAAGAGATACAGTAATTTGATGATTAACCGTGGTTTACAATTAGTTAGTCCGAATGCACTGTATACGATACACTACACTGGCATAACTCGGGCGGCAAGTTAACTGACTAGGTCACCTGAGTGAAAACGAATATGCACTTAGGTGAAACGAACGGCAAGTTGAGGGACTTACTACCTGAATGCGCTGGATATACTATGCTGAATGAGGCACTGTTCACTTGATTACACACATTAAATAAAGTGCATTCGGTTGCGGTTTATATATCTTACAGCTAATAGATAGCGGGGATAGCGTGGACGATGCGGTACGCTTTGATTGGCTGAATGAGAATGACGGTGTAACTAGTGGGGGTTGATGCAGTGCACCCCGATTGGCTAAAAGAGAAAGACATTAGAACAATAGATGACGTTGGGTAGTTTCCGCGTCCCGGTTAGCGGGCAAGGGTACCGTTACTCGTCCTTGGCCATAACGAGGGTTCAGGCTATGCGGGATGTTGAGATGATCCTCTATACCTGATAAGCCAGGTATTGTGTTTACCGGAACGGTCATTCATTGAATTCGTCATTTCTCCCCTTTACAAATCTGCATAGAGCGGTATTTATGAGTGGCCACTGCGGGGGATGACTTATTCCGATCCATCCGGTAATTAAACTTCCGAGAAGGATGTAGGATTATAAGTAATTTGCAACCATTGTTCGTCGAACCGTATCGCCTTGCTATTACACCAAATGACGAGCTTAATGCTAAACTAGAAAGGTATTTAGATCGCGATGATAATAAGCTATTGGAAGTGGCGTGCAGAATTATCGTAATGAATGTGTTTCCGAGAAAGATATGGGACTGCAATCGCGTCAGCAGCACACGCTTGTCGAAACACGATTCTATATGCCTTAAATACTGTATTACGTACTGTATTGTTTCCTTCTTAAATCTGTATTAGAGCTATGTAAAGTCGTATTTATTTTAATATGGAGACTTTTACGGCCTTATTAAGTACTTATCTGTCTAATCGGTATCAGTGATTCCTCATTGACCGTCGTTATACAAGAGGCGAAGAAGAGATGAAATAGAAGTGAGGTACATGTACACTTCATGTTTGACACGTCGGTGTATAAATCGGAACTTGCGGTAGTATGAAAGAGGAAATATATCGATAAAGAAAAAATAATAATGAAGTAGTTACTCCATTATTGTAATGCAATTCCATTGTATTCCCTACTTTTTCTGCCACGACTTTGATTCTTGATAGTGAAGAAAAATGAAATTTATTGATTGATCTATGGATTCGTCCCGTTCTCGCATGAAACACTGAAAGCAAAAAGTAGAATGACCACAAAGATATTTGTCCTTCATACGCAATCAAAATGAGGTTAAAGCGGTCAGTTAGAAAGTAACTTATCTGACGGCAATTTTTCTGAAATACTAATGTCTCCTTTTCTGCTCTTTATGCACGATGTATAAACAATCAAAGAAAAATAGCACTGCTTCCGTTCATTATCTCGATTATTCGAAAAAAATGCAAACAGGTATCAAACTACATATATTGGAGCGTCCATCACTTTCACCACTATTGAGATCACCGATGTTTCTCAGACTGATACGTATATTTGGTTCGAATCTTGGCTGTCGGCATTATTACCGAATTACAGGAAACTGTAGCGGATGGGGTGCGCCAATCGATATGCAATCCGCTCCACTGGCGTGTATTAAAACACAAAGACCTTGTATACACCACACTCCCGATTTTAGCGGCACCCACGAAAGGTCTGCCGCTGAAATCGGATGTGTCTTTAGAGGCTTGTCTAGTGAATGGTAGGGATACACGTACGCTTCATGTTGGAGAGATTAGTACATAAATTGGAGAGTGTTGGCGTATAAATGCGATTCTATTAGGTTGGCAAGAATTTAATAAGACAATTTAAAGTATTTTAATATTTAGTTAATTATTTTTATTTATTTAATGTTTAGTCAACAATGTATTCTCCATTTGACTCAACTACTCTTGATTATTGTTCAGGCAGAGATTGAATCCCTTCGACTCAAAACTGCGGGAGTTGAGAGTCGAAGAATGATTGGAGTGCAGATTTGAGACCATTGAACTTGGCAAATAATTTTCCACGTAGAAAATTGTTTAGGGTCCGGAGAGGTGGTAGTCGGAAGGGGCCAAATCGGGCGAATAGACAGGGTGTGGCACCGTGTCCCAGCCGAGCTCCTCCAGCTGACGGCGAGAAGTCAAAGCCACATACGGCTGTACATTGTCGTGAAGCAAGTGGACATCAACACGTCTCGGTCGCTTTTTCTCAATAGCAGCGGCAAGCTGGCGAAGCTGGTTGGCATAGACATTGGCAGTGATAGTCTGTCTATTAACGAGTAACTCCCAAAAGAGCTTGCCCCGCGAATCCCAAAAGCAGCTGAGAACTTTTCGGCAGTGTGGGTTTTGCTTCGGCTGAACTGGCATTTCTCCGTCGCGCGGAATTCAGAAGGCGTGCCTCTTGTGTCATTCTCTTAGAGAACCCAGCTCTCATTTCCAGTCACCAAATCGTTTAAAACTCTTTCCGGTATTGGCGCAGGAGAAAAGATTAACAGATGGACGCACGCGCTGCTCGGGTGGCTTCTGTTAACACGTGAGTTATCCATCGGGCGATAACTTTCCGGTATCCAAGCGAGTGCAGATGGTTCTTGATTGTTGTATGCTTGCACATGAATTTCGTAGGCAACTCACGTGTAGTGAGATTTGGATTCAGTTGCAGCTCGTTACGCAGGACATCGTTATCGAGCTCGGACGGTCGGCCCTGAACGCTTTTACTGATTAGACTCATATCTCCGGCAGCAAAGCGCTTGTACCAACGACTGACTGTTGCATGACTGGTGGTACCCGGACCAAACGCGTCGTTGATGTTCTTCGCCGCTTGGCGTGCACTGGTGTTCTTTTTGAACTCGTACAAGATGACCACTCGAATTCGTGTTTCGTTAATTTTCACGACAGTTCATGTATTATTGATTCCCACGCGCTTATATATTATTCTGGCTATACCTCCTACAATGTTCTATAACATTCTAGTATTGAAACTTCCAGAAGCCGTTTAAAAAAAGAAACCATATACATGTTAAAAGTGTCTCATTAAATTCTTGCCAAACCAATACTCACTTTGAGCGACCGGAGTGGAGGCAAGAAAATAGGGAACGCCGCTGAAATCGAACGGCACTAAAATCGGGAGTGCAGTGTATATGGGTCATTCCGTACCAAATCGGACACTTTTTGGAGTAACATTTCGGATTTTGCTCAAATTTGGATATTATTGTAGTCCTTGTCGATGTTTAAGGGGTTACGCCTAGTTGGTGGCCGGAAAAAAGGCGTGATTTTGTGAATTTTTTTTGGGAAAATGATTGCAGGTTTCGAACTGTTTTTTTTTCATAGTAAAGGGTATATCTTTGACTATGTTTCGTAATTTTTTTATTGGAAAAAATTCACAAATGTGGCAAATATAATGAATTTCCCGGACCACAGTTCAAAAAAGGCTTTCCGCGGTGACCACTGTAACTTCCACACCAATCATCTGACATCAAAAAACAAAATAAATTACGTTTTTGTATAGTATTATCTAATCCTCAATCGAAGGATTTGATAAAATACTAATTTTTGAAAAAATGGTCGGCGATCGAAAGTGAAAGTCTAAATTTCGGTGAAAAAATCACTTCATTTTCCTTGATTTAAAAAAAAGTATGCATCGAAAAAAAATCCTTCGATTAAGAACAGCACTTTGATATAAAAAAAAGTATGCAAAATTTCAAGTAAATCGGTCCACTCGTTTTTGAGATATCGTGGTGACCGATTTTGAAAAAGCCGTTTCGAGAAAACCGCGTTTAACTCCGTTATACTTGCGTCGCGCGGCTCGCACAATATAACTATAAAAACGGCCGTAACTCGCTCAATTTTGAACGGATCGACTTGAAATTTTCAGAGAATATTTCTGAAAAGTTTTACTTTAAGAATCCGTCGAAAACGAAAAATCGATTTTTTCGAAAATTCTGACTAGGCGTAACCCCTTAAGCGTATCTCGAAGGATTTTTCAAAATTTTGAAAATTGTTGATTTTACAGCCACTTGAAAAATAACGCTGCTTTTTATTCATTAAATTATAACTGTCAAACCGGTTGTCGGCTGAGAATGATTTTTTGGGTACTAAAAGTGAAAGAGTTGAAAAATCAAAGAAAAATTCCGTCGATCAAAAAGAAATGTTGACACAACAATTAATTAAAGTTGACGCCGCATCGGTTCGACTGGCTTGGCGACACGCTGGCGGCACGGCGAGGCCGACGTGGCGAGACCAACGCGGCGTCAACTTCAATTAATTGTTGTGTCGTCAATTTTAAAGTGTCGTTATTTTTGTTTGTTTGTCGTGAAAGAGAGGATATCGAAGTATATGCTTGCTGTTTTTCAGATTTTTAAAAAGTGGCCAGCTATGAAAATACGACATTTGTTTAAATCAAGTGCAAATAAAATTACTGAAACATTTCTTTTTATCGACGGAATTTTTCTCTGATTTTTCAACTCTTTCACTTTTAGTACCCAAAAAATCATTCTCAGCCGACAACCGGTTTGACAGTTATAATTTAATGAATAAAAAGCAGCGTTATTTTTCAAGTGGCTGTAAAATCAACAATTTTCAAAATTTGAAAAATCCTTCGAGATACGCTTAAACATCGACCAGGACTACAATATATCCAAATTTGAGCAAAATCCGAAATGTTACTCCAAAAAGTGTCCGATTTGGTATGGAAGACCCAAATCTAATTCTATCGATACAGCTTTATATTTAACTTCAACTTTAATTATGCCCAGCGGAACAATCACAGGTCCCGGATGTAATTTGAAACGACGACTCGTCTCCTGGAGATTTAACTTTTTTAATTCCGCGTTTTCCGACCAATGTTTTTCCGAAATAATAGCTACGTCCGACCCTGTGTCGACCTCGCATTCAGTACCTATTCCCTGAATCTTCACAATAATTTTTATCGGAGCTATATTGTGAATTCCGTTGTTTGATCCTCGGTTAACCTCTAACTGTTCCTCGTCAAGGTGAAATAGACGGTCGAAACTAACACCTAGATCGTCATTATCGCAAGAGTCTCCTATATAATTTTGCCTTGAATTATTCCCCTTCTTATTAGACTTACACACTCTCGCAAGATGTCCCTGCTTTTTACATACATTACAAGAATACTGTCTATATCTACATACAATCGCTCGATGATTGCTCTTGCCACAACAGTAGCGTCGGATGTTCTTGCTGTCGACTTGACTGGATTTCGATTGCTGCGACGATTTCCTAGATCCCACGAAGTTGATCGATTCCGGTTGCTTCCTCAGCGTCGATCCAATGTCAGCAGCATCCTTAGCTGCAGTTTCCAATAACTGAGCCAAGTCGACTGCTCGATTGTAAGTCAGGTCCTTTTCTCCGAGTAGTCGCTTCTAGATTGAGACTTCCCGCAGTCCCCATACGAACTGGTCCCTTAAATGGTTATCGAGATCCTTCCCGAATTCGCAGTATATTGATAATTTATTGAGGTTTGCCAAAAATACTTTTATTTCTTCGCCCTCAATTTGGCGGCGTTGCTTAAATTTAAACCTCTCGGTTATTATACTCGGCTTTGGCCGTAAATGGTTTGAAAAGATTGTAATCAATTCTTCGATTGTTTTTTCCGCCGGAACGACCGGTATGCATAGGTTGCGGAGTAGAGCGTAACCTTCACTGCCTAGTAGCGTGATTAGCAGCGATACCTTTTTTGTATCCGGAATGTCGTTGATGAGAAAACATTGCGCTAACCTTTCTTGCCACAGCGTCCAATCTTCATGAATGTTGAATTCCTTTAATTCGCCGATCCTCGATTTGAAAATTTGTTGCAGCACGCCTTGAGATGCTCCGCTTCCTTGGTTAATTTTCCATTCCGCCTTTTGCGCCAAGAAGTTTTGATGACCTACTGCCAGTTGTTTCCGCTGCTCCATAAGTTGCCTTGTTTTCTCCGCCAAGTCCGCTTTTCCTTTTTCGAGCTCCTTTACCGACACGTGTTCACTTTACGTAATCGAGTAATATCTTCGCGATCCTGTATCGCACACGTTAACTTTTATCCCATCACGCCTTCTTTACGTAGCCGACGAATATTTTTCGCGATCCTATATCGCACGTGGTAATTTTTATTCCAACACGCGCGTTCTTTACGTAATCCACGAATATCTTTATAATCCTGTACTTTACACGTTAACTTTTATCCTCGTCGCCAATGTAATGTCAATAAATGCACGCACTATTTTTAGAACAACAGGATTTAATAACGAAAGTTAATAACGAACATGAAAAGTAGAAAGCCGGTGTGATACATGTGGATAGCTTCACGATCGGTAAGAGACAGAGAGTCGACGATGTCTCGTCGGGTACGCGTCGAACTAGCGGCGCGGCGATCGCGATACCCGTACATTAATAGGGGGCGACACAGTAGCATTTCCGGGGTTTAAACTACTAAAGACACTACATAAACTTTTCATCTATCTCGCTCCATTTCGGAGATAGCTCAAGGGGGGGTCAAATTTTAGTGGTCCATTTGATCCCCTTAAACCAACATTGGGCAGCTACAAAAAAATAGAGGTCTCTTATTTTTCAATAAACTTCGAATTTAAAGAGTTTCATCAAGATCGGAGACGGCAGCCTCGAGAAGTTTCCTTGTTAGAGCCTATTACGGCATATCGCCCTATAAATACCATCCTTGAAATATCAGATATATAAACTTGTCCTTTCTACGGAACTGGTTGCTTTCAGGTACGCTGGGCCCCAGATACAGAGGAAGGGAACTTAACATTTTATAGTGTCAGCATCGATGGTAAAATAAATCACTGGATCCTAAATCAGAATGATTTGGGCGTAACAACAGTAATGACATTATTTTTGAATCGATCACCTATTCCTGGTCCAGACGGAACTATGATTCCTCTCAAAGGTAATATTACACGGCCCTTAACTAGTAAAAGTTCCTTTACATGTGATTAAATTTAGTAAATAACCTTATTATGTTCTAACATTTTCAACATAAGTAGTTTTAGCCTTTTTATATGAAGAGTCCAGGGGAAAAACACCGTCATCGGCTCAAAGATGATTTAGAGCAAAATGAATTTTAAAGTTGACCAACTAATGGTGATTAGAAAAATGATTTTAAAAATACAAGAAATGTAGTATTTGAACCTCTAACTATGCAGATTCACAATGTTTCCCAGATAACCGTTTTTCAAAATATTGGATGATATTTTATAAAAACGTCTAATTTAAAATGCGAATTTTAACTCTTTCACCCCTAAACCAAACGATGGGGAGAAGAAATGATTTTAAAGAAATAAAAAATGTAGTTTAATGTCCACTAAATATGTACTTACAGAACAATTTTCTTTTGCACAATTTTTACACTAATTTGTTTACAAAAAATTTACCCAAAATTTACAAAAAAAGGTTATTAGAAACGCAAAAAAATAATGTTTCAAAAATAGAGAAAAAGTCACCGACGTTGAAATATTGGCGGATTCACTCGTCTTCTTCAGGGTTTGTAGCGTCAATTGGAGGGTCGTCGATATAATCGTTGGCGTTGTCGTCGTCGTCTTCAAGTCCGCCAGACCTCAAGCTTTGGTAAAAACTCCTCGCTTCTGATTTTTAAAAAATTGTGAGAGGTGAAGGAGATTTCTGAGTTTGGCAGCTTTAATAGGGAGTTTCCCATCGTATAATCCCTTCAATTCCACGACTGACTCCGGAGGTTCCTGTTTTCTTTTTTTTCGAAGTCAAAGTTTTCGTAGGCGGCAGTGGATTCAATAATGTAGAAATTGTATACGGGCCAGAGTACGTTGCGCTTTGTAGTAAACTAAATTCTCGCTGGTGGCACTTATTTTGAGCATTCTTATTGGTCTGGTGGGGAACGGACACTTTTTGAAATAAATGAACGACAGATGTTCAGTCCAATTTGGGAAAATATCGAGGTTCTGGTCACAATCTACCACTTGAAAAGGAGTCGGTTTTATACGGGCGTTCCTGAAAACATCTTTCCAGTCTTCAGGAGTTTCAGAGTGTATGAATTTTGTTTGATAATACTCATATCACGGTCGCACTCCATGTAAGAGTGGTCTCGAATCGGGAAAATAACCTTGATGGTTTCCAATTTCCCTTTTTGGGTTACCCAATAGTGCAAAAACTTTCTAAATGTAAAATTTTTATTTTGCCCTCCGCATGAGTCGCAAAATATTATAAGTTCTTTTACTGTTGGGGACAAAATGTTGCATACGAAATGATGCAACATAGAGCAAACATCGTCAGCTCCTTTTTTTACTATAGACTCATCGTATGTGTAGAAAACTGCCTGTTGCATTGAAAGGACATGGATGTTGAAACTAATGAAGTTTAGTTGACGTCTGTAGTAGACGTCATTAGTAGTAATGTTTGGGAAGGCCTTCATGACCCGGGCGCAACAGGGCCTTAATCACAATGACGGGGTTCTTTCCCACACGCGCTGTCGATGACGGGGTTCTTCCGCAGTACAGCTAATATTCAACTATACCTAACGATGAGATGACAGGGTTATTCCCCAAATCCGATTGCATCATCGGATTCTACGCCTCAAAATCCTTTAGAAACCATTTCGAGCTTGTTTCACCCCAAAATGTCGATGACGGAGTTTTTCCCCTGGACTCTTCATATGTAATAGGGTAATGGCGGGTAAGGCCGTGTTCTCACCAAAGCAACTAGCAACGGCAACGCGACCGCAACGCAACCACCAGTTGGATTACAGTTGCTCTGTTGTTCTTTGAACGTCAGTTTCAACGAATTTGATGCGGATCAGGATCAGCTACTAGTCGATATTAATAATATACTAGCATCAGGAATACGAAATTATTTAGACGCGCAAAGAATGCGAGAAATACTGTGCGAGTATTTTATGACACCAGCTGGATCCATACTATACCAATGGAATAAAATTGTGTACAAAATTGTTGCAATAAGTAATTTACCTGTGTCTCCAATTTTTTAAAATATTTCCACCCACGCTCTCTCCTTGACGTTCACATGGGAGTAATTTGTATGTTTTGCGTCATATAGACACGGGTACAGTTCCACTAGACCCACAAATTTAGCGGTTATCGCAGCTTCTTCGGCCATTTTCTGTGAAAATTTGAAAGAGACTAGCGACTGCAATGCAGCTTGCACAGTTGCCCCACTACGGTTGCTAACTAGTTGCGTTGAAGTTGTGTTGATTTCAATTCAGTGGAAACACATATTTAAATACCAATGCCTCGTCGCGTTGCCGTTGCCAGTTCCTTTGGTGAGAACACGGCCTAAGAGTACGCATCGTTCAAGAGTATGCACTGCCCTTATTGTTAGTTTAGCCCCCTATTCACAAGTGGCGTTATACGTTTAACGATGTGTTCCTAGAATACCGAGCTTCAGTGTAAGCAAATTTTTTCTCGCGTGTAACACAGCTGTAGGGTAAAAAGCAAAAAATTCGATATTTACCCACTCTGATGTAATATTTGCAGACAAGTTTATATTAGATATATATTTTCTGTGGTATATTAACCAAATTATGTAAGTATTTTTTAAAACTAACGCTATTGAGACTTTAAATGGCATGTTAAGTTTGTAGGTTATTTTTGAACAAAAATGTGCTTGTGTAAATATATTCTTTTTGTGCCGAGAGGTTAAGAGTACGCGGATTAAGAGTACGCACGCGTAACCTTAGCCTAATATGCGTACTTTTAGCTTGTTAGATTTTTATCGGCAAAGTTTAAGAATACGTTTTGTTATTTTAGTTTAACACGGGAAAGTATCGACACAAGAGTAATAGAAAGTTAGTATTTACTGTAGAGATAATGGACGAAATACGGGAAAAAGTAAACGATCGATAGCAGAATCTTTAGGTGTTCACGAAAGTGACTGGATTGAGTGCAACACTTGTAAAAACTGGTTTTATGAGGATTGTACGGTTTATTCTAGAATGGGAAAGTTCATGTGTCATAACTGTGACGACTCGAATGACTAAACTCCATGCGTACTCTTAAACGACAAGTCTGTTAAAAGTACGCATTTTGGCAATGGCTCGAAAAAAATTTTTTTTCTTATATAATTTTGCTTCCTATTTATTTTTCTCATGTGGAATAGTTAGATAGATACTGTGAGTTTACGCGGAAATTTTGAAACTCGTTTAAATTTTCAAGTTTGGCTAACAATAAATATTTCAAGAAAATGTGCGTACTCTTGCCCGCCATTACCCTACCATAGATTTATAAGTTAATTTATTCGTAATCAAATTAATCTATTTCTCGGTATTCAACTTAAACAATTGAAGCGATGACACGAAAATGTTTTGCCTTTTGCAAGGACTAAAAAAGAGCGCAGCATCTGCTCAAGGGCGAGACTCGGGAGGCTGTATACCGTATGTCCAACGGCAAACGGATCGCTTGCCGAGACCTTGAAATTTGACTTCAGCAGTGTTGGGACGGTGCTCGAATCATTTGGCTTCATAAGAGTGCGCTGCGTAAGAGGGAAAAGTGTCAAACGTCTGATTTCCCAGTAGCTGTCAATTCAGGAGATCGAAGCGTCTAACCTCAAAATCGTGAATTTGTGAATAATGGTGAGTAATTTTTAGAAGTGAAAATAAATAATCATTCTGGTTTCTTCGATGAAATTCCCGAATAATTATTTCTTATTACTTCTAAAAATTACTCGCCATTATTCACAAATTCACGATTTCGAAGTTAGACGCTTCGATCTCCTGAATTGACAACTATCGGGAAATCAGACGTTTGACACTTTTCCTTCTTACGTAGCGCACTTTTATGGAGCCAAATGACTCGAGCACCGTCCAAACACTGCCGAAGTCAAATTTCAAGGTCTCGGCAAGCAATCGGTTTGCCGTTGGACATACAGTATACTCCGCGTATAGTTTATACCTGTAATGAGGTCTTTACTTCTCAGTAAGACGTTTCGAATTATGAAATTAATATTACATATAGACTGGGACCGACGCTTTCAATCGAGATTATGCAGCACTCAATCGATAAACGGGTTCTAGAGATATGATTTGATAAGCCTTGCTTATCTGTAAGAACAAAATTTTCGTCATAGTCGTTTTCATACCTTCAGGGGAAACTTGATGCTAACTTCAAAAAATCCGGTTGCTCCTTTCTCCACTAGGTGACGCTAATAATTATATACCGACCGATGTTATAAATGAACAATCTACTCTCGTTCCAACCACAGGATCGAGTTTTCTTTTTTCTATATCGCATAGTTAGAGTTAAATTGACAGTTACTCCGATATATTTGTAGTGAATTTACAGTGATTCTGAAGATGTGGATCATAGGACCGTAAGCTACGTAGCGCTTTGTAGACTGTAAGTTATACGCTATTGGTCGAAGAACGCTCCACGATTGACTGTGGTCATAGGACGGTATGCTATAACGCGTTTTGTAGACTGTAGAGTTATGCGCTATTGACCCAAGGGAGTTGTACGATTGGCTGCGATGGAGTGCTGTGCTCGGCAAACGCTTCGAAAGAAGATCCCTAGTATCTGAGTCAGGCGATCAGATACTAGAAACTTTCTCCCGAAACAGTTGCCAACACTGCTTGCATGTCATCACAACCAATCATCGAGGTGCAAACAGTGTCCAGCAGTGTCTGATCGCCTACAGTCTCCAAAGCGCTACATAGCATATCGTCCTATGACCCGCATCCTGAGAATCATTCTGTACGTAGTCAAGGAAATAAATGTATGTAGTGTTATTTTAAAACATTGAGGTAAAAAGTCAAAATTAAGAATATTAGGATAATTATAATAAGCAGACATCAAGGGATTTGAGAAAACTGTCAGATCGAATAAGTTGTTAATATTTCCGAACTTTCAATAATGAAAGAATTATCAATCAACTCAAATCCTTAATGTGTATAAACAATGAATTTATGTAAATATTTCGAAAACGGTGAGGGATACGGCGAAACAGACAAAATTTGGGAGCATCACCTAGGGAGTTGAACTTTCAGGCGTGATGGTATTACTACACATAGCGGGTCGATATTTTGTTTAATAATTTGTTTAGAAAATAAATTTTTGCAAATATCTTGATAACGGTAAGAGATTCGATGAAATGGAGAAATTTTTAGGATTATGAAGAGAGAGTCTGAACTTTAAATCTTATTATTATTACCATAGAAAGTGAATCGATAATTTGTTTAAATAATAAACTTATTCAAATATCTTGGAAACGGTCAGAAATACGAACAAATGGAGAAAATGTTTACGTCTCAGGGGAGAGGGTCGAACTTTTACGCGTGATAATATTAACGAAGAGAGCGAATCGATAATTCGTTTAAACAATAAGCTTATTCAAATATCTCGGAAATGGTGAAGGATACAACGAAACGGATCAAATGTTAAGGTTGCGAAGGGAATGGAACTTTTAGTCGTGATGGTATTACCGGACAAAGGAAGTCGATAATTTGTTTAAACAATAAAGTTATGAAAATATTTTGGAAAAAGTGAGAGATATGGTAAAATGTAGAGAATTCTTTTACTATAGAAGGTCGAATCTTTAATTGCGACAGCACTATCTAACAGCGCGATTCTGTTATTTATTTAATTAAACAATCAGTTTGTGCAAATATCTCTGAAACGGTGAGAGATATGGGGAAATGGAGAAAATTTAATCATTTTGTTTGAAATTGGTTCTACTTTTTGTCCTGAAAGAAGCTGGAGAATAACAGATCCAATTCCAAAAAGCCCTGCGAGTGAAAGTAAGACTAAATACTGCAAACGATCGCTCTGTATCCCATAAACACTTCTCGAGAGACCACGCACATAGTGCTATGCAGTCATCAGTACGATAATTTATACCTTCACTTGGTTGAATTGCTTTCTGATTAGATCCGGATGATAGCCCTTACGAAAAAGTATTACTGCCGCACAGTGGTCGAATTTCCCAGTTTAGGAGGACATTTCCAGTTAATCATTGTAATGAACTTAATTTTGTTGATATTACGACTAGTTGGTTCTTTCTACACAGTTTAGATAGTTTCACTTCTACTATAAAGTTTATTAAAGTTTTTATGTTCATATAATACAGATAAATAAAAAACGATATTTTGAATGATATATTTTATTTTATGTTTTGTTTAGAAAATATCGTCATCACTGTCTAGAGAATCGTGGTCACTATCCGAAGAATCTTGTGAGGATACTTGTTCCTTATTCGCTGTATCTATGTACGTCTTGGCTTATTGCAGGGACATCGAGTAAATTTATTACATCTTGAGATAATTTCTTTAGTTTTCGCTTTGGTAGCGGCCTTATATTCGATATAATCATATCAGAAGAAATTAAGAAAGCATGAAAAAGATCTTCTGTTTTCTTTTCTTCCTGATTTTCGCGTATTGTGCTCGCGAAAAAAACGACATTCCCGATGAAAAAAAAATAAAAATAAATAACTTCCGCACATCTACGCACTTTACGGGTGATCACATTATCAAGCAAAATAGATGTACAATTAAGTAAAACCAATTCTGGCCCGAAAAATAGGGTACTATTTTTTTTCTAACCTACAGAAGAATGCAAATGAAAAATATAATCATTGCGCTCAATTTGCGAGGCATTAGTTTACACACTATTCCAAGAATTTCTTCTACCCTTACTTAATCGAACTAGGTACATGTTTAACTATACTTGGGCATATTTCCTTTCGTATTTCTAAGAATTGAATTTTGAGCTAAATGACCCCCTAATAAGCGAAATCCGACCACTGTGTGCCGTCTTGATTATGTGCATGACCTTAAAGTAAGCTGGGATAGGAGATGGGAGCCCATGGCGGCAGAAGTGTGTACTACCGGTAGGTCTGCCGGGCTCACCAGCGCCTTACCTCCTCTACTATCTATGCGCCTTGCGGAGTGAATGTAGTGTGTTTGTTTATGGATAGTCTGTCAATCGATAGGATAACATAACCTATAAAACACAAAAAAGTAGTTTGTACTCGTATTCTGAATGGTATGCATCCCGAAAAGCTTCTCTTTAATTGCCAAATATGACAACTGACGAAACTAGTCGAAACATGCAACGAAATCACGCTTACATTTAAATTCAGAAAACAATTATTAGTAATTTCCGTAAATGGGTTTATAATATGGACCTATCTGTCATTAAAAAAACGCCATGAGATGGCGCCACCCTGTAGAGGCTCGGAGTCACTACGTAGTTACTGAAATTCCCTTAATCCCTTGTAATCTCCTGTAGTAATCGCGCAGAAATCCTCGCAGTATTACTGTTGTCGGTGTAGTCGCTACTGCAATACCTGTAATTGTCTGTGGTAATCACGCAGCAATCGTCGCAGTTCTACTGTCGGCTGTGTAGTCATTGGAATATTTATAATCCTCTGTAGCAACTATGCATTAATCGTCGCACCCGAGAAAAAATATATATAGGTAACTAGAGGGGGCATCCGCCCCCTGCTCGCTTCGCTCGCCAACCCCTAGGAGGCTATCGCCCCCGAGCCGCTATCGCGGCGCTCCACCAAGTTTCTAGGGGACGGCGGTCGGTCAACGGACTTAAGGTTGGGACACACATTACCGGGCCATGCCAGGGTCGAACACGGCCGAAGAGGAAGAAATGGTCAGAACCCTTGTACGGCGCATCTATCTAGGAACCACACATATCCGTCAGTCGTCAGTTGTCTTCGAAACTGCTAGGTCGGTTCATATTAATAACACAGGCACACAAAAAAAAAAGGTCTTGTTCCCAGAACCAGACCAGCATATCTTTATGTTTTTGGGGTCGCTGAATCCGAATCCGGTGTCCGTTTGTCTCCATCACGTCACTTTTTTTTTAATCTCAAAAAACCATCAATAGATCATGATTTTCAAAAAGTTAATGGACTTAAACCAAATTCGCTATAAGGGGTTTTTTTGGTCGCTGATCACGAATCTGAAATCGGATTTCAAAAATTCAAGATGGCGGATCCAATATGGCGGACGAGATTTTTGAAAATCGACGGATTCATGCCGAATTTGGTATAAGGTTTTTTGGGTCGCTGATCATGAATCTGAAGTCAGATTTTAAAAATTCAAGATGGCGGATCCAATATGGAGGACAAGATTTTCGAAAATTTTGAATTTTTGTAAATATAACTTCATATTCGTCATTAGCGATCGAAAAAAAAACCCTATACCAAATTTGGCATGAATCCGTCGATTTTCGAAAATCTCGTCCTCCATATTGGATCCGCCATCTTGAATTTTTTAAATCTGACTTCAGATTCATGATCAGCGACCCAAAAAACCCCCTCATACCAAATTCGGCATGAATCCGTCGATTTTCAAAAATCTCGTCCGCCATATTGGATCCGCCATTTTACATTTTTGAAATCCTATTTCAGATTCGTGATCAGCGACCCAAAAAACCCCTATAGCGAATTTGGTTTAAGTCCATTAACTTTTTGAAAATCATGATCTATTGATGGTTTTTTGAGATTAAAAAAAAATGTGACGTGATGGAGACAAACGGACACCGGATTCGGATTCAGCGACCCCAAAAACATAAAGATATACTGGTCTAGTTCCGGGAACGAGGCCTTTTTTTTTGTGTGCCTGTGTAATAGCAGATATGTTCGCCAATTTTAGTAACAGTGATTTAGTGATAATAGCTCTTGCATTAGAGAAACAGGAAGAAATGGTCAGAATCCGCCAAAGGAAGGTGAAAATGAAATAGGTATAACACGCTTGGAAAACTAGACCTATTAAGGAGGGAGAAGGTTCAGAATATCGGACTCTGTTTCCCCATTTGTTGGACGACGAAACAAAATTGTATGAATTTTTCGTGAATTTGGTCATAGAGAACAGGAAACTTTCGCACCTATTCTATGAGTCGTTTGGTATCTATATTCCACAAACACGTAAATTAATAATTAATACCTACTAATATTTTAACCCCTCAAGTACGGCGCGCTTCTCACGCTGTGTGTCCGCTGCGGCCAGCAGCCTCACAACGATTCTCGACTCTGCAATACAATATGCGATAACTTCCAGACCAATGTTCGGAAAATTATGAAATAAAATTGTCTTGAAGCTTTGGACTTTCATAAACAAACCACAAAAATTTCAGATTTGTTCATCATTTATTTTTTAAGACTCGAGATAGCCTATCATACGATATTTATTTATAACAAAACACATATTTATTTAATCGAAATTTTAATTGCGTTGTTAAATAGAGGAACCTTCAAAGTAATTATGGTAAAAATTTTAGAATTTTTAACAAATATTTTCTCGATAAACGAGAGCGTTAAATAAATTAGATATGCAATTTCAATTCTTAATATTTGACAAAAAAAAATATTATAAATGCATACAAAAATTTGTTTGTTTTTATATCATTAAAAGAATTTCATTTAGTTTCTAAATCAATTTGCAAAATTTTGATATCTTTATTAGGACCAGAGAAAATGATTTTTTTATTATTTACGGAAAGGGTCTATCCGTGGGATAGACGCCGGCCGGTGGGACAGGCAAGAGGGTCTATTCGTGGTATGGACGCCGTACTTGACGTGAAAATTGAGAAGCGCGGCCGGACCGTCACCGTAAAAAACTAAAACTAAACTAACTGGCCCGGCCCGGTGACAGTCCGTTGGCGACGCCCGGTCACGGCCCGGTGAAGTGAGAAGAAAAGCATTTGATTCTATTGGACAGATCATCTGCCGGACGACGGACGATACTCGGCCGTGCTCCGGCCATGGCACGGCCCGGTAATGTGTGTCCCAACCTTTAGCAGCAGAACGCACGAGCCGTGAACTGCGGCGGTTTGTGGTCGTGCGGATGTTAATTTATATAGGAATATATGACAAACATAACGCACTGGCATCCGCGTAACCTCGCGAAATTCCTTTATAAGGCCTAGAACGCACGAGCGGCGAACCGCGGCGGTTGGCGATCGCGCGGGTGTTAATTTATATAGGAATATATGGCAGACAACGCACTGGCATCCGCGTAAGGCTGGGTTCACATGGACGCGGAAGGCATGCGGAGTGCGGCATGCGGATCGATACGGATTGGCAGGCAGTACGCACGTGGAAGAGCTGATTGGCTAATGGTGTTTCCGCATTCCGCAAGCCTTCCGCGTCCATGTGAACCCAACCTAACCGCGCGGATGAGCGGACGCCGGCATCGGACGCGGCGAACGCGGTAACCGCACTGACTTTCATAGTAGCAGTCACTGCTACTTTAGCGACCAACCCATCCGCGGCGGTTTCCGCAAGAGCAATCCGAGCTTCCCCGCGGCAACCGCTTCATCGCCAACCGCCGCGGTTCCCGCTCATGCGTTCTAGGCCTAACGCGACCGCCAACCGCCGCGGTTCCCGCTCGTGCGTTTCTGCTCTTATTTCGCGACGCTTCGCGTCGCTCGAATTCGACAAAACGCCGGCCAAACGGGTAGACGGGCCTCTGCTCGACTGGCTTGCACCGCACCGATCAACGATCGATAGCATACTGCATCCCATTAGCGGTCGGCGCGTGGTGGGGGGACGCCCCGGTAGGCGATTCGCGTGAACCGATGCGTCAGTAGGGTGGGGTAGGAGGTATCGAGTCGATCGGTCGGTCGGTCGTCGATCCGAAAAACTATTTTATAGAATAGAGAGATATACATCACAGTAAATAATCATTTCACCATTTATTTGTTTGTTGCAATACATGTACAAAGCAAAATTTTAATTGAAGCTACATATTATGTGGCTTGAATCAAATTTTAAAAGTAATGAAATGTACTATTAATAGTACTATTACCTCAGTATCACACAGTACCAGATATGCGAAAAATTAATTGCAGCCGCATTTAAATGAGGTTGCAATAAATGTTTAGTAGTCAGGTACGTGGCAGTAGTACAATGTCACAGTAGTACAGCGGCAGTAATATAATGGCAGTAGTTGCGAAAAAATTACTGCCTGTAGTATCATGTAATACTTTTCGGCAGTAATACTTTTTCGTAAAGGGCCTTCTAAACGGGCAATATTTTACTGCAATATGTGGCTGCAACAAAGTGGCCGGCAACATTGCCGGCAATACCAGCCAGACTATGCAATTTAGGATAATATTTTTAATGTGTCCCGGCCATATAGCTACACATTTTTGGTATCGTCGCCCGTTTAGCGGCGCCTGTAAACATGGGCCATACTGTTGCAGAAAATATTGCCGAAATATATATTGCCGAGCCATATACTGCATTAAAATGTTTTCATGATGGTTGGGCTATAGTTGCCAATATTGCAGCCACATATTGCAGTAAAAATACCAACAAAAATTGATACGTAAAATACTCTCCAAAAAAGATTTGAAATCAATTAAGATCGCCATGTTCAAGATTTATGTATAAAAAGTAAAAGGCATCATTTGAAAGGAAAATTATTGTAACTCGTTACTAAAAGATTCGACTAAAAAAATTTAGGTATAAACAAATTTTCATAAAAAAGAACTTGCCGCGTTTAAGTTTTCATATTTTATCCACTATACCGAATAATTTGCAGTGCTTGGACGGTGCTAGAGTGATTCATAAATTGCACTGCCGAAGTCAAATTCAGAGAAATTCAGAAGGCCCCCGCCTGATCGGTTTCTCGTGCGACGTTCGGTATACTGGTGGTATCATATAAGAGTGTATGAATTTATTAAAAATCTCTCATAAGTGCATAAACATCGAATGTAATTCTCTGTAAATTTTTTATTTTGAAGGAAAAAACGCGGCGTTCTTTTTTATGAAAGTTTGTTTATACCTAAATTTTTTTAGTCGAATTTTTTAGTAACGAGTTACAATAATTTTCCTTTCAAATGATGCCTTTTACTTTTTATACATAAATCTTGTACATGGCGATCTTAATTGATTTCAAATCTTTTTTGGAGAGTATTTTACGTATCAATTTTTGTTGGCACTGAATGAACATGCCGCCTTTTTTTTACAGAGAATCTGTTTTTGTGGGGGGATTTCATTACTTTTTGGAATTTATTCATGAGGAGAATACGTACCTATACATGTAGGAGAATAGCTTTTTATTACCACCAAATTAAAATCTCACATTTTATACCGATACGAGCTAATTAATTATAACCACGTTACTTTTGATTTATTCTCGTGATATTTTGAAAGGGATTTATAAACTAGAGTGCCCTTATATTTTTCACTTTGCTTTAGTTTTCTGGAGAAATAAAACATACCGCTTTCGAATTTACAGGCCATCGGATTTTTCTTATATCTTGGTCGTCTTCAGAAATCCATGTAGACATTTTACCTTTAACTCTCTAACAATAAGTATACTCTTCCATTAACCGTGACGAATTGTTTCATTACATGTAAAGATACTACTTATGACAGTATATATGTTGTTACATATTAACTCGAGACGTTGGAATAGTTTTAAGAAATCCTTTTGCATGCACAACTGAAATTTTGCCCTTACTCGTAAATAAATTTCTCAAGTCACTCGCAAAGTTACGTATACGCATCTAAGCGAATAGACCAATCAAGATCAAGTATTCCGTTGTGGTGGGGGTCCTGATTGATCTACTCGCTAAGATGCGTATACGTTCCCTGATACGGAATACTTGATCCTGATTGGTCTATTCGCTAAGATGCGTGCACGCAAAGATACGAGCGAGTTCCAGAAAGGGGCCTCTGATCTGCCGGTAACTGTCAATTAGGTTGGCTAGTGGTCGAGGAAGTAAACTTCGGCGCCACCGAGCTAAACACCCTTTTTGACCGCCTGATTTGAAATATCGATATATCAATATGGCAGCCTACTTCATACTAGGCATTGCAGGAGTAAAGAATGAAAATATAACCTTAATTTATGAATCTATATGTAGTGAAATTGAAATAAAAAATGTAATATAAAATGGTTTTTTCGTGTGCAGTACCGAGTTGTAAAAATAAATCAAGGTTCATGGTTCCTTCTGTAAAAAAATCGAAAGATATTCGTCAAAAGTGGCTCGATTTCTTAAAATATGCACCTCATCATAGAAAAGGATTATGCGAAGTTCATTTTACTTCTGATCAATTAATAACTTTTAGCGGTGATGCAGGTAAAAATGAAAATTATTTAGAGCGTGTTCACATAAATTGGCTGACAGTACTGCATTCCCATTCCGAAGTATGGGAATGCAGTACTGTCAGCCAATTTATGAACATTTCTGATTTAATTAAATATGTATATTTATAGTACATATGGGGATTGTATTTGAATTTTATTTTGTAATTCATTTTTACAATTTTTTTTACCAGTCACATTAGTCACATTAGTGCAGCATTAATAATATATTATAACCGTTTAAATTTGCCCGCGGGTGTTTGGCTCGGTGGCGCAATCTGCTTCAGTTTTGCCCAGCCAACTTCATTCGGGAGATCGAAGTCTCTAACCTCGAAATTGTTAATTTGTAAATAATACTGAATAATGTGTAGAAGTGATAAATAATTATTCGGGTTTCTTCGATGAGTTTCCCCAAGTGTTTAAAAATCGGTGTCCATAACTGTGGCTTCAACTTCCAGCGATTAAGTAAGTAATTATTACAGAACGAGTAGGTTACAAGATGTTCATGAAGTTTTTGATGGTTTTCTTGCATGTCCCCTTTCATAAGGTGCAAACAAAGAGGATGTAACTTCTGTCCTATCCTGAAGAAAATGAGTCGATCGACATCAGACATTGTCGAATTTATCACCGAGCGCCTTTCACCCACGGTATTTTCATTGCAATATGCGCTTTTCGTTTCAACTATTCCTGCTTTAAATAACTTTCACTTCTTTCAAAGTATTTACCTCTTGTACGAATTGTTGATCGTAGGGGGCAGAAATCAATGATTGTGACTAATCTTAGACAAATTATTCCTGCGATGATGTTCCAGTTGCGAAGCATACACTAGCAAGTCAGCTTACAGCGTCCGATGTTTAGTATCAACTTTACCTCTTTTGGAATACCCATCACCCGAGCATAATCACGATTATGTTAACGTTAATCGCAGAATAGACCGTGAGCTTGGGCACATTATCGCAGTAGTAGTTCGGCACACTTGTCTACGACGAGTCGCTATTATTGATCGCTGCCTCCTACCACGAACAGTTCATAAAAGGTTATTAGCTTGAAAGAAGTAAAAGTTATTTAACGCTGGAATAGTTGAAACGAGAAGCGCGTATTGCAATTAATGTACCGTGGGTAATAGGCGCTCGGTGACAAGTCTGACATTCTCCAATGTCCATCGAGTCATCTTTTTACGGACAGGACACGAGCTAGATCCACTTCAGTTGCACCTGTACGAGATGACATATCAGAAAATCATGAGTCTTCATGAAAATCTTCTAACCTACTCGTTCTGCAGTAATACTTAATAATATCACTGGAAGTTGAAGCAACAGTTATTGGCAAAAATCAAATTTATTGGTTGATCCATCCACTATCAACAATCAAAGTCGTGGCCGGAAAATAATGAATACGATGGAATTCGATTACAATAATGGAGTAACTACTTTGTTATTATTTTTTCTTTGTCGATATATTTCCTTTTTCGTATTATACTAACCTCTAATATGCCGGAATTAAAAATCTCTAGAACTCTGCGGTACAATGCCACGGTAGGAATATCAAATTCTACCGACATGACATGCTTCGACAAGGTCTGTATCAACTTTAGCATTATATTGGGGGCACTGCACTAATCCTGTGGCACATTTTTCTATCTGGGAAAGCCGTGGTAGAAAAGTAGGAGATACGATAGAATTGGATTACAATAATGAAGTAATTATTTTATTATCTTTTCTTTATCGATATATTCCCCCTTTCGTATTATCAAAAGTTCCAATTATATATTATCGGAACGCTGTACAGCTGTACTACCATAATAATATGCTTTCCCAGATAGAAAAATGTGCCACACAGGCTTGATAGTTCTGATAGATATAGGTAATGAATATTTATTACAAAGAAATAGAACATGTGTCTCTGTTACAATCTGCTTGCTCATGCCGTGATGTCGGCTTCCTAACTGACTCTCCCATGTGTCCGTCTGGTGGTGCCCTCTGTACTCTTACACTCTACTTATACTATCTGTCACATCCCCCTTTCAAGTATGCACTCATTTGTAACTAACAAAATCATCAAATCGTCCGGGAGGTTTAATACTAGCTCTCGATCGCAATGAAGGTCCACAATAATCTGTCGATGCACCGGATGCTCTGTGGCCGGCCCCGGAATCCTGCTCCCCTTCGATTGCCGTTGTTGATTCAGATGGTGCCTCCGTATGAGACGGAGACTCGTGTCCCTTAGGTATTGCAGGTTGCTCATCCTACATGAATGGATCATGAACTGGATCCATATAGAACGTCAGTGATTCAGATTTTGGTTTGATCAGTTGACTGCGAATTCGACGGTATTCACCACCATCAGACGTTGTCACGACAAATAACCTTGGGGTTGGGTGCTTTGTAGTCACTTTTGTCGGTTCAAGTGTTTTGTCTCGTTTTAACAACACTTTATCACCAACCTTGAGTTCTGGGAGATTTCTGGCAGACCGATTTTAGTAATACTTTTGAACAGCCTGTTTACCCTGTAACTCTTTCTTGACACGCGTAGGTAGCTTTGGACTCAAATGACTAGTGAGTACTGGTATCTTGGTACGAAGTCTTCGTCCAGCGCACAGCTGACTTGGACTTACACTCATACCCTTCACCGGTGTGTTTCTATAATCCAGTAACATGGTAAATAAGTCGGCATTACCTGTAGCCGCTCTGCGAAGCATATTTTTTGCAATTAGGATACCGAGGATACCGAGGACTGGAGGTCGTTAGCTCGATATCCCACTCTTTGGCGAAAGTCTTGAACTGGTAGCTGTTGAATGGCATGTTGTCAGATACCAACTCCTCCGGTACTCCCAGCCTTGAGAAGACTTCTTTCAATTTATAAATAACAACATCTGCTGTTTTTCTATTAAGCTTGAGTAACTCCAACCACTTGGAATAATAGTCCACTATTACCAAGTACGATGTACCACCGAAATCCAGAATATCAGTGGCAACTTTCATCCATGACCTCATAGGAATCTCATGAGATATCAACGGATCTTTCCTGTTGCTTCGTCTGAGTTGTTGACAAATTGAACAGCCAGAAACCATCGACTCTATCTGACTGGACATGCCGGGCCAAAAAAGTAAACTTGTTGCATTTTTCTTGCATTTTTCTTCTCCCAAGTGACCTTCGTGAAGAATTTTCAACATTTCCAATCGCATAGACGTAAGGACTACTAAGCGGTCCTCCATAAACACCAAGCCGTCATCGACTGAAATTACCTCCCGGTAATTCCAGTACGGCTCAGTTCATACTGCACAATTAAATTATATCTCATCAGCTTTAAAAGCATTAATTGCATTCGGCCCAATACTTTATTAATGTCCTTCACAATTGTTACCAGTGGCTTGTGGTCAGTATGTATTGTGACCTGTATACCGTAAACATATTGATGAAAGTGTTGCATTCCAAACACTATCGCTAAAAGCTCTTTCTCAATTGGCGCATACCTTTGTTCAGTTTCAGTGAGCGATCTAGAGGCATACGCAATGGGATGTGAATCTTGTAACAGCGCAGCTCCAAGCCCGTGTTTCGAGGCATCTGTCTGTACGGTGAGAGACTTCTTTGGATTGTAGAATGCCAGAACTGGAGCTGTTGTCAGCTTTTCTTTCAGGATTTTAACTGCATCACTCTGCTCACGACCCCACGTCCATTCAGTATCCTCTTTCAGCAAAACTCTTTTCGGTGCAGTTATGACTGACATGTTTGGAATGAAACGTGCTAAGTAATTGACTGTACCTAGAAATCGTCTTAACTCGTCCTTATTTGTTGGCTTATCCATGTTGGTTATTGTTCTAACCTTTTCCGGGTCTGGTTTCAAACCGTCTTTGGAAAAAATATGACCAACATAAGGTACCTTAGTCAACCGAAGTTTCATTTTCTTCTTGTTAAATTTTACATTATTTTCTTTGGCTCTTTGAAGCACCCTCTTCACTACTTTGTCGTGTTCCTCTTCATTTTCAGCCGCAATAATTATGTCATCAGCGACACATGACACTCCTTCAATGTCACCGAACGTTTGTTCGACTCTCTCTTAAAAAACTTCTGGCGCTGGCGCTAAACCAAACGCTAATCTCAAGAACTTGAATCTTCCAAACGGAGTATTAAACACACATAAGTCTGTACTGCGCTCTGTTAGCTTCAACTGCCAAAACCCATCCTTCATGTCAAGTACTGTGAAAATTTTTTTTCCGTTCATCCTCGCAGCTACATCTTCGGTCGTTGACATTTTGTACTGTTTCCTCATTATATATTCATTAAGATCACTCGGATCAAGACACAATCGCAGAGATCCGTCCTTCTTTTCAACAATGACTAGACTATTAACCCATTCAGTTGGTTTATCAACTTTGGCAATACTACCCAGCTTTACAAGTGCTTCTAGAGTGCTCTTCAACTTGTCATGTATAGCGAATGGTACCTTCCTGGGCGGGTGAACTACTGGTTTGGCATTCGGCCTTATCTTGATATCGTATTCGAAAGGAAACTCCCCCACTCCAGTAAATACCTCCTTAAATTCTTCCTCGATTGACTCTAACAGCTTATCACGCTGCACAATATCTACTCTCCTCACTAAATCCAACGCACGGCAACCTGGAAAGCCTAGCAATGGGGTTGACGCAACATCTACCACTACAAAATCCAGCCTCTCTCTCTCTCTCTCTCCTTCCATTGTCCCGTTCGCACATCAAATTGACTTCCCCGATCGGTTTGACTGTGAATTCTCCAAACGACGTTAGCGTGGTCCTTGTTTTACCCACATCAAGGTGAAACTCATCCAAAATTTTCTTCGAAATAATATTGACTTCAGCACCCGTGTCCAACTTGAATTTAACGTTTGTTCCTTTAATCTTTAAATCCACGTACCAAGCTTTTCCATTCTCCTCTGACTTCTTCGAGATTTCATCAATAAAAAAATGATCCGCCTCAAACTGTTGGTTATTGTCGGAGCTTCTGTAGTTCTCTGATACTTCATTAACAGCACTTTTTTTGCATACCTTAGCAAAATGATTCAGTCCTTTACAATTCCTGCATTGTTGTCCGTAAGCCGGACATTTTCTCGGTTGATGCTTATAACCACAGAACTTACATTCAAAAGTATTCGATGGCTCTGCTTGCTCTTCACTTTTCTTACTGCTCTGATGAGGTATCTTTTTAACTGCACTAACCTCTACTGTTTCTTGCAAAATTTTAACTTGTTTATCACTGATTTCATTTACTCTGCACATTTCTATAACTTTTTTCAATGTTACATCTGTCTCTCTCAGTAGTCTACGCGTTGCAAGGCTCTATCTCTTATTCCACAGATTATCCTCTCTCGAACTAAACCGTCCTTTTGTTCGCCAAAATCACACGTCACTGCTGCTGTTCTCAATGTAGTCAGGAACGTGTCAAAATTTTCACCTTCTTTTTGTGCCACTTGAAAAAAAATTAAACCTCTCTACAGTTTGATTAACTTTTGGCAAGCAATATTTCTCAAATTTTTGCAGAACATCTTTCAAGACTTCAGGTTTTTCATCTTCTGCATATTCAAACGTGTTAAAAATTTCCATTGCATCATCACTCAACAAATTAAGTAAGATGACGACGCGTCTTTTGTTTGTTACCGTTTTGTCAGTGAGTCCAGTAGCTTCCAAATAATTTTCAAAACTTTTCTTCCAATTTTTCCACACAATATGCAGATCATTCGATCCTTTCAGATCCAACGGGGGTGGCGGTCTTAATGACGCCTCAATTCCAATCTTCGACATGTTTCCTCTCTTTTCCTGCTTCTTGTTCCTATAGTCTGATTAACCGTGCTACTTATTTAATTTCAGTCCTCCTTGTATCGGTGAGACTTCAGTTTCACTTCTGACACCATGTGATAGTTCTGATAGATATAGGTAATGAATATTTATTATAAAGAAATAGAACATGTGTCTCTGTTACAATCTGCTTGCTCATGCCGTGATGTCGGCTTCCTAACTGACTCTCCCATGTGTCCGTCTGGTGGTGCCCTCTGTACTCTTACACTCTACTTATACTATCTGTCACAACAGGATTAGTGCAGTGCCCCCAATATACCGCTAAAGTTGATACAGACCTTGTCGAAGCATGTCATGTCGGTAGAACCTGATATTCCTACCGTGGCATTGTACCGCAGAGTTCTAGAGATTTTTAATTCCGGCATATTGGAGGTAAAATGCATGTATACTGTCAGTACGGGAAGACGGTATATTATCGGAACGCTGTACAGCTGTACTACCATAATAATATGCTTTCCCAGATAGAAAAATGTGCCACAGCATTAGTGCAGTGCCCCTAATATACCGCTAAAGTTGATACAGACCTTGTCGAAGCATGTCATGTCGGTAGAACCTGATATTCCTATCGTGGCATTGTACCGCAGAGTTTTAGAGATTTTTAATTCCGGCATATTGGAGGTAAAAAATGCATGTATACTGTCAGTACGGGAAGACGGTATATTATCGGAACGCTGTACAGCTGTACTACCATAATAATATGCTTTCCCAGATAGAAAAATGTTCCACAGGATTAGTGCAGTGCCCCCAATATACCGCTAAAGTTGATACAGACCTTGTCGAAGCATGTCATGTCGGTAGAACCTGATATTCCTACCGTGGCATTGTACCGCAGAGTTTTTGAGATTTTTAATTCCGGCATATTGGAGGTAAAAAAAATGCATGTATACTGTCAGTACGGGAAGACGGTATATTATCGGAACGCTGTACAGCTGTACTACCATAATAATATGCTTTCCCAGATAGAAAAATGTGCCACAGGATTAGTGCAGTGCCCCCAATATACCGCTAAAGTTGATACAGACCTTGTCGAAGCATGTCATGTCGGTAGAACCTGATATTCATACCGTGGCATTGTACCGCAATTCTAGAGAATTCTTTTCTACCTAGGTTGATTTTTGACTGCGAAGAAAAATCAAATTTCCATCAATCCGTCCCGTTCTCGTATGGCGCTGAAAACAAAAAATAGAATAACCACAAAGATATTTGTTCTGTATAAGGGATGAAAATGAGGTTAAGACAGTCAGTTAGGAAGTAACTTATCTGATGCCACTTCTTCCGAGATACAGATGTCTCCTTTCCTGCTCTTCATGCACCAGCAACCAGAGAAAAATGACACTGCTTCCGTGCACTATCTTGATTATTTAAAAAAAATCCAAACGATTTGATAATAGCTAGCTATCAGAGCGTCTGTCACATTCACCACTATTGAGATTCACTACTCCGATTACACTGAATTTTTACTTTTTATTAACAAGCGCGTCCGAGGATCGAAAAAATGCGAGGAAAATCGTTTCGCGAATGGAAATATTTTATTAATTTTGAAAAACAACTAAACATTCAAGGAATATATTCTCTCACACACTCTCACATACATTTTTGATGGCGTATGCGTGTGGCCGCATCTGTGTACACATTTCCGACCATGGCCGAATACCGCCGAAGACAGGCGGAATTTTTGTGACATTTTTACATATATATATCGCCCGGGAAATCGGATTCTCGACTTTTGAGGGGCGAGGGGCGTGGCTTCGTGTTTCTAAGGAAAAATCTCTGTTAATATGTAACTTACAACATTTACTCTGGTCTCTATCGATAGAGAATAGTCGATTTATATGGCGTAACTAAGCATAGTTTTGGTTATAACCGTATATTTATTGAGAAAATTCGATGTTAAAATTGAGGGGTGAAGGGGGCAGACATTTTTCCTGTAAAGATACACGGGTGCTCGCGGCGACAGCGCTGGCGGCGTCGTTCTGACGACTTGAATGAACATGCCGCGAGACACTACCGTGTCTCTTGATTACCCGTTTAGACGCCCCTTAAGAAAGGGACGTATCCGTTCTCGGAGGAGATAGACAAGCTTCTTCCACTGAAGCCATGGTACGTCTCTCATTTTGACTGTGTACTTAAATCCTTCGGATTAAATATGACTCAATAGGAAGTAATAAATTAATATATGGGTACTGATAATTAAATTTATTCATTTCCTTAAATGTATTGTTAAACTATTGAAATATTCTTAATATCGCTCAAAATTGAAATTTTAGGTATCCTTTTTTCTTATAAAAGCAAGCAGAGCGTGCACGAATCCATCAGCGTGTTTACATGACATACGCCTTCGACTTGATGGTGAGTGCAAAGCAACTGGAGAATTGAAAGTGGAAATATTACACAGACATACAGAAGCCTTTTTTGTTGGTAGAATAGTCGTTCGTAAGATAAATTGTGATATCCGCACATTTTATGAAACGAAATCTGTAACCAAAATATGCATTTTTTAGTAGTACGAGTTATACATACATTATATATCGAGGGTGCTATAACAGAGGGGCGTAACTACGGAAAAGTAAATTTTACAGGAGGAACGAAAAACGATTTAAAAATCAGTTTTTTTATTTAAAACAAATGTTTACTCATATAGAGCACATTTTCTACTTATGGGTAAACATTTGTTTTAAATGAAAAACCTGATTTTTAAATCGTTTTTCGTCCCTCCTGTAAAATATACTTTTCCGTAGTTACGCCCCTCTCTTATAGCACCCTCGATTGTATGCAGATTCTTGTAGACCATAAAATTGAATAATTACATGCCTATTTCTATCATAGAAATTTGTTGTTATAAAAAAGAATCTAAAAATTTCAGAAAATCATTTCTAAAGGCATAATCACAATTTATCAATATTGAACGCTATGGGTCATTACAGACCTGAGGGCCGTACGTGGGATAAATCCTGTTTAGTATGATATGTAATCCACAGAGGAGGATAGCTTTTTATGAAAGCGTATGAGTAATCATCCAATTCCTTCATAAATACCAATATAAGCACCACAATTAATTTAAAAGATGGCCCCATGCTTTCTACCCCCTTTTTTGGCGGCTTAAGCAGTGGAATATCACCCATCGTCCTCTGCTTAACAATTCAACGGTTGTCATTTTAAAGAAAATGAACGCATATTAGAGGGATGTATTCGTATATTTCGTCGGTATATTTTTCGTTGGTTTTTATTCACGCAATTTATCATGTCGTACATAATGGCATAGTCGCTTCTCTCTCTATAGGTCCGCTTTGTGGGCTATAGAGAAATAGAAAATGGTAAATCGAGGTATTCCACTACTGTGCTCATAGCTGGAGCTCGTTCGCACTTTCTGCAGGTGCGAGTGGTGTCGGTGAATATGATAAGTGCGTGAATCGGTAATCTGTTTACGTTTCACTATACTGAATTCGCTCACATAATCATTTCCATATATTGAGAAAAAGTAATTATTGACTTCCTAAAATGTTTAAAATCGAAAATGTGCAATAAAGGTTTTTTCGAGTTATGTACTATACATACTTTATACATATAATATTATATGAAAATAAGAGCGATGAAAGTATACACGTATGTGCAGTTTCAAAAAAGCATACAAATTTTAACCGTGGCTTTATGAGAAGAGTCCTTGATTAAACTCCGGGGTTGCTTTCTAGTGACAAAAGCTTCTATTGTATGATCTACAGAGTGGAAAAGGACCCATAGATAAAACGATTTTAGGTATATTCTCTATCGTTAATAACTAAATAATCTGTAAAAGTATTTTCGGGGTTTTTTGAGTTTGATATTCTCTTATTTAGAAAGTATCCAGTTATAGGGCGATTGGGTAACTGCACAAAACAGATAGAGTGCCATCTGTGGCACGCACCAAGCATTAAGCAGATGCCCGTGGTATAAGCGCTGTTTACACATTATTTTGGATAATAATTGAAGTGTTTTACCTATGAGATTTAATCAACATGGCCTCAATTATAATAGAATGTGGATTTCAAAGCATTCAAATAAATTCTTTCCTTGGAAAATCGTTATCAAGAGGTAAATACAAGCAGCGCCACCAAGCTGGGTTTCTTGGCGAAACTTGGATGTACATTCTCTATATGTACACGTGTAACACAAACAAAAGCTACGTTTGTGGAAGTACGCTAGAGCCCTATAGGCGCTTCTTTATTACAATTATCGACTCTTTTTTTTTTTCACGAGGAGTTTACTTCTGAGAAGAGCAAAGATAGTTGTGATACAGTTGTGTATTTCTCAAGTCCAAGGATATGAAAATACAATCAGAAGAAAAGAAATATTTAAATTAGATCCTACTTATGAACTACTATTAGCTATTATGACTAGGGACACTATCTCGATTACCCTGCTTTATTCAACATTACTTTCCATACTGCGACATTCTACCATATGCTGAGGATAATATTTTCTTTATTCTCTGATCGTCGAATTATTACAAATCTAAATCTTATTTCTATATATTCAGTTTTAATCTTGTACAAAATTATTTGTTACTTTTTTGTAATAAAAATGAAAGGCTCATTAATCCTTATGTATGTAATTTTCTTACAGGTTGCGGGACGTGTATTGCATTTCATCCAACCGATAAAAATATATTTCTAGTAGGAACCGAGGAAGGAACGATATATAAGTGTAATACAGCTTACAGCAGCGTTTATATGAAAACGTACAACGAAGCACACAATATGCCCGTGTACCGCATCGTCTTTAATAAATACAACTCCAATATTTTCGCAAGCTGCTCGGGCGATTGGAGAATTAAGATATGGGAAGATGAAAGATTGTAAGTTCTTCTGAATTAATCCATTCGTGGAAAAAGATGCTTGAGTGAAAAGTCTTAATTGAATTTGTTTTGTTTATAGGGATCCTTTATTTATGTTCGATCTTGGTGTTCCGATCGGCGACGTACAATGGGCCCCATACAGTTCAACAGTACTGGCCAGTGTCTCGAATGATGGAAAAGTTTCAGTGTTTGATCTGAACATTAATAAATATCGGCCGATCTGTAGCCAACCAATTGTTAGTAAAAAAAGAAACAAACTGACAAGGCTAGCATTCAATGATGTGTTACCTTTCATAATCGTTGGCGATGACAAGTAAGATTTAAACCTTATTTATGTCTTTCCATTCAATAATTTTGCTATTTTTACTTACATGTGTAGGGTTATTTTACTTGCGAATCACCTTTTACGTGAATAATTTTATTTTATGAGAGGATAGATGAAATAATAAATAGTATAGATCGATTTCGCACAGTCGTAAAGTACAGGGAGATTAAGAAGTAACTTTCTTTTTTAATTCAATATATTCTAAATAAATCGATGGAAATTAAAACAATATTAACTACTTAATGGTGAAATTACGAGGTTTCTTGTCAATTCTTTGAAATTTGTTTAGTGGATTAAAATCAAATGTGATGTTATGTTCCTTTTGGTCATCAATATTCATTGTATTAAAATGGGATGCCTATTATTTCGGCACTCACGAGAGGACTGGCGAAATAATAAGATATGTGTCTAGAGGCATGGCTGGTGAAAGGTAGGAAATATGCACACTTCATGCTCAATGTGTTGGCGCCCAAGACGGAACTGCATAGAAGTGTACATCCACAAAGAGCCATACCAACTTCGCTTCTCCTCACTGTAAGGAATGAGAATGGTGGCAAGAAAGTAGGGAATGATTAAATAATCGAACGTATAAATAATAAGCGTCCTACTGTATATTTAGTTTGAGAATTTTTATTCCAAATTCGGAACCAACGACTCTAGAAAGATGTTATCTAGCATAAATACAGGGTGAGCCGCTCCAGATGTTATTATTGGGTGTAGTTGACTTCGTCAATACTTATTCTGTGGGCCAACGATGTATCAGAAAGTATACAAATTGATCGACAATGCCTAATTCAAACTTAGGATAATTATTATTTCATCAATTCATCATTAGTTGGCAGGACAAGTATTGGCAATTTCAGCAAATACCCTGTTTTATCTTCTGGAGCGGCCTACCCTGTATATTTTGAACCAGGTGACCACAATGGTTACGGGTAGCTATTTTGGCAATGAATTAAAGTTCCGAGACTCGAATACTTAGTTATGGTGAGAGTATTGTAAATATTTGTATTTGAGTAAAATATCACATTTATATCAATTTCTTTCGACGGAGTTGGCAATCTTCTAGTTTCTAATTTATTTTAGAATCAGTTAATAATAAAATTATTGTAGAAGATCGTCATTGAGCGAAGTCAGGACGATTCACTGCAAATGTATATCCAGTATGAAGTGTACGTGTACGAGTATTTCTATCATTCACTAGCAATGTTTCTGCATGCAACCTCTCATATACGTTATTTATCTTATAAATCTGCTTAAACAAGTATCAAAGCTCAGTACTCGTGAAAATGTTTGGCTTTTTATGGAATTTTTAAAGCTGTGTTGAAATAATTTTCAATTTAAATCGAAATTAGAATACTAACACTCCATACCTTCTAAGCAAGACGTAACGAATTTAAATTTCATGACGTTTAACATTTAAAAATGTAAGGCCATTTATAGGCTTTTAAGGTATGATATTACTGATTATTGGGCTCGGTCTCGTATTAGAAAAAATAGCTGCACAAATTGTAATTTTTATTTTCGATCGTTTAATACTTACTATTGTTATGTAGTGCTATTTATGGATTGGGCTATTAGTCCAGGCAACGAAGACCGAAAAAGGCCAAATAGCGGAAAAAATTCCTGCAGAAGCGAATTTTGGTACAGTTGTAGGGGAAGGTGTCATTAACAATATACTAAAAGTACTGATGGGTGGGAGTGGAGCTAAGGGTGTGGGGGGGGGTCTCTAAAGGTCCCCTTTTTCAATTTTTCGTTAATAACTCGAAAACTACTGCCTCTAGCGAAAAAAAAGTTCAGTAACAAATTAATTTACATACAATTCTCTACAAAAAAGGTCTTATATACTTTTTCGATAGGATTAATACTCCAGGAGATATGGAGGGGGAAAAATGGAAAATTAAAAAAAAATCGTTTTTATTGTTAAAAATCAAGGTTTAATGATAAATTAACTATGTGCTCAGACCACGTTATAATGACTTTACTGCGTGTAAGTTTAATCATGTAATATATCGACGTTGTCAAGTTAAAACCTGCTATATGCCGCTTGGCAGTTCTTAACTAGAAATAACTATCTTTGATTTATGTGACATTCCTTCAAAAGTAATCGTAACTGATAATCCTAATTACCTCCGGGGGATCTTCCGATAATCACGTTCCGGGAAAGGTATTAACGACCTATGTTCGCCGAAATAAACCCGCTTCACCGATCGAAAGATGAATCCTAGGGTCGCGAGGTATTTGCGATCGTGATACTAAGCGGTATGAATTAATACTCAAGTGGTATTGGAGTGGTTTTTGCAAGTGGAGAGCAGAGCACATTGATTTCCTGGTATCACGGAAAAAGAGAGATTCACGAGATCGAGCTAAGATTCACGAATGGTTCAATAACCATCCCCGTTTTCCAAAGTTGAATTCGCTCATGTCGCTGTCAATGGGCATCCTGGGAAACGCCAAAGTAAACTGCCACCAAGCCCTGGATATTGGAACCAAAACCATGCAAAGTTTCATTGGAAGCAAATTTGGGAACATGAAGCAGTGGAAGAAGAATGTGGTTTTGTCACTAGCCAGTATGAGTAGTATTATTAAAATCAGTGGTGAGATAGTTACTGTTAACCCTCTGACAATTTTCCAAAGAACTGTCATAGCAAAAAAGAGCGACGAAGATGTTGCAGAGCTTTTGACATATGAATTAACTCCATTCCCCTTGGCTCTGTTCAACGAGGGCGGAATGCGAAAAGGAAAGAAGTCATCCCTTTACGATGTTTTGCCAGTAGAGAACAACGCAACTCTCGATCCCACCCAAAGCACCAATGTAGTAGACGGTGGTTTCCTTCTCCACCGCATGAAGTGGAAAGAGTCCTCCTACATTTCTTCAATTTGCCATCAGTACATTGCCTATGTACAGAAACATTACGGTGAAAATTGTACGGTGGTTTTTTATGGTTACAGTGATGTCAACAGCACAAAACGAGCAGAGCAGAAGCGAAGAGGGCTCACAAAAACTTCGGTTGACATCAACTTTAATGAAAGCTCGACCATCACAGTTCAGCAGGAGCATTTTTGCTAATGAAAGGGACAAAACAAGACTGATCCACTTGCTCACCGAGAAAATGACAGCAGCAGGAATTGAAATAACTGTTGCTACAGGAAATGCTGATAGCACTATTGTGAGGTGCGGGTTGAACAAAGCTGCTCTACATCCAACTGTAGCAATAGTTGGGGAGGATGTGTACTTGATAGTTCTCCTCATTGGATTGGCACCGCCATCTATCAACATGTACTTCATGAAGCCAGGCCGTGGGAAGGCGGAGACCAAATTGCTTTTAGTGCGACAACTTCAAAACTGAAAAAGGGGACCTTTAGAGACCCCCCTCCCCCCCTTAGCTCCACTCCCATCCATCAGTACTAGTAGTATATTGTTAATGATACCTTCCCCTACAACTGTACCAAAATTCGCTTCTCTGCAGGAATTTTTTCCGCTATTTTTCCTTCGTTGCCTGGACTATATAAGCTACGCGTAAGGTAGGGAAATGTAAAAGGCTCTAACTGCAAGCATTTATCTCTATTAGTAGCCAATATTTTTATCTATCAAATACCTCGTTTATTTTCGTTATTTGTTATTTTACGAAGAGAAATTGAGAAATCGTTAAAGAGAACATACATACAGGGTGTAAAAAAAGTCCCGGGACGGCCGAATATTTTGAAAAATATGCGTCGCATAGAAAAACAAAAAAATACGTATTCAATAGTTTTAAAAGTTCTATCTAGCCATATCAAACTCGACCCCCTTCCCCCTTCCCCGCGGGGGGGGGGGCGAGGGGTAACTTCCAAATTTTAAATGGAAACCCCCAATTTTTATTTAAGATTCGGAGTTTGCGTTAAAAAATAAGAACCTTTTGTCTGAAATATTTTTTTGTATCTTGGGTAGATGGCGCTCCAATCGATGGGGGAAACATAAAAATACGAAATCTAAAAATTAATGTAAAAAAACTTCAAAACGGAAAACAAGAAAACACGGTTTCAATATCTATAAAAGTTCTATCCAGTCATACCAAACTCGACCCCCCCCCCTCCGATTTTTAGGATTTCGTATTTTTATGTTTCCCCCATCGATTGGAGCGCCATCTATCCAAGATACAAAAAAATATTTCAGACAAAAGTTTCTTATTTTTTAACGCAAAACCCGAATCTAAAATAAAAATTGGGGGTTTCCATTAAAAATTTTGAAGTTAACCCCCCCCCCTCCGCGGGGAAGGGGGGAGGAGGGTCGAGTTTGGTATGGCTGGATAGAACTTTTAAAACTATTGAAACCGTATTTTCTTTTTTTTCGTTTTGAAGTTTTTTTACATTAATTTTTAGGATTTCGTATTTTTATGTTTCCCCCATCGATTGGAGCGCCATCTACCCAAGATACAAAAAAATATTTCAGACAAGTTACTTATTTTTTAACGCAAGACCCGAATCTGAAATAAAATTTGGGGGTTTCTATTTAAAATTTTGAAGTTACCTCTCGCCCTCCCGCGGTGAAGGGGCGGGGGGTCAAGTTCGATATGGCTGTATAGAACTTTTAAAACTATTGAATACATATTTTTTTGTTTTTCTGTGCGACGCATATTTTTCAAAATATTCGGCCGTCCCGGGACTTTTTTTTACACCCTTATGTTATATTCTATACCGTATGCCCCGGGCAGAACCGCACAGTTGCAGGGACCTTGAAATTTACCTTTGGCCGGGCTTAGTCGGTACTCGAGTCATTTTTTACCGGTAGAAGTCGAGTCGGTAGTTAGAGTTGGTGTCAATTCGGGAGATCGAAGCGTCCAATCTCAAAATCGTGAATTTGTGAATTATGGTGAGTAATTTCCATTATTCACAAATTCACGATTTTGAGATTAGACGCATCGATCTCTCGAATTGACACCAACTCTAACTACCGACTGGACTTCTACCGGTAAAAAATGACTCGAGTACCGACTAAGCCTGGCCGAAGGTAAATTTCAAGGTCCCTGCAACTGTACGGTTTTGCCCGGGACATACGGTATACCGTATGTATCATGCCAAATTAAACAAGCAGATATACCGACATTGCCGAAACTTTACCGACGGTCAAGAATTTTATAGTTAGAGTTGGCTTGAGAAGAGTGCGCTGTGTGTGCTGCGTGAGAGCGAAAAGTGTCAAACGTCTGATTTCCCGATAGCTGTTAATTCAAGAGATCGAAGTGTTTCGTGTATTATTCAATACTTCGATTTTCCGAATTGACAGCTATCGGGAAATCAGACGTTTGACATTTTTCGCTCTCACGCAGCACACACAGCGCACTCTTCTCAAGCCAACTCTAACTATAAAATTCTTGACCGTCGGTAAAGTTTCGGCAATGTCGGTATATCTGCTTGTTTAATTTGGCATGATACATACGGTACCGTATGCCCCAGGAGAATTCGAGCAAGTGCCGATACCTATGGCCGATAACTTGAAATTTGACTTCGGCAGTGTTTGCCGACGGTAGTTAGAATTGGTTTGAGAAGAGTGCGCTGTGTGTGCTGCGTGAGAGCGAAAAGTGTCAAACGTCTGATTTCCCGATAGCTGTCAATTCGGGAGATCGAAGTATTGAATAATAGACGAAACACTTCGATCTCTCCACTTGAGAGCTATCGGGAAATCAGACGTTTGACACTTTTCGCTCTCACGCAGCATACACAGCGCACTCTTCTCAAGCCAACTCTATCAAATCGACCGTCGGCAAACACTGCCGAAGTCAAATTTCAAGTTATCGGCTATAGGTATCGGCACTTGCTCGAATTCTCCTGGGACATTCGGTAAGGCACTCCATATAAATTCAACCACTCAAAAAATGAATATACCGTATGTCTCGGGCAGAACCGCACAGTTGCAGGGACCTCTTCGGCCGGGCTTGGTCGGTATTCGAGCAACTTTTACCGGTAGAAGTCGAGTCGATAATTAGAGTTGGTGTCAATTCGGGAGATCGAAGTGTCTAATCTCGAAATCTCGAAATCGTGAATTTGTGAATAATAGTAATTATTCACCATAATTCACAAATCCACAATTTCGAGGTTAGACGCTTCGATCTCCCGAATTGATACCAACTCTAACTACGGACTCGACTTCTACCGGTAAAAGTGGCTCGAATACCGATCAAGCCCGGCCGAAGACGTCCCTGCAACTGTGCGGTTCTG
Source organism: Xiphydria camelus (assembly GCA_963678675.1). Taxonomy (NCBI): domain Eukaryota; kingdom Metazoa; phylum Arthropoda; class Insecta; order Hymenoptera; family Xiphydriidae; genus Xiphydria; species Xiphydria camelus. The sequence continues at coordinate 15,948,310 of OY783197.1, read as the reverse complement.
CCCGGGACATACGGTACATACCTACTCATCAAATTTTTAAAAATCAAGTTCTGCTTGAATATTTACAACCTTTCTGTCAAAACCAATCCACATATAATTCATAGAATAATCATATTTTTCTTACATATTTTTTTAATTCATTACCAAGCTATATCTACGGTGTGTTTTGTTCTTTATGTTCGACAAGTAGAAAAAAACACACGGGTAGCTGTATCTTTTATACAGCCGTAAAATTTGACGTGGACATGTTTATATTGATAGAAACAGATGTGTACGGTAAAATATATAACATTAATTAATTTTTCAAAGTAACTTTATTAAGTATAGGCCGATGGTATGAGAAATATGAAATATAACGAAATAATTGAACATTGATGTTGCGAGTAAACGTCAAATCCAGTCGGGAATTACCCAAGGTCGTCGGGTGAATCTTACAGTACTCTAAATTTAATTTTAACATTTACTTCTCTCACAAAATTTCCAACGAAATACTTTTTTATCATTTTTATAAAGATAATAGAATTTTGAGGAATAGAACAACTTTTTTTACAATTATTTTTATAATTAATTTGGAATTTTACCTGTGCAATAATTTTTCCCAATTCGTCGGTTACGTACGCATTGATATCTGAAGGTTTAAAATGTTTTTCACAAATGAAGAAATTCTTTTCAATACAATTTGAAGTAAGGCATATATAAAAAGTGTCCAGTTGGCTGGACCGGGAGACCGAAGAGGATAAATAAGACCGAAAATGAAAAATGAAAAATTACGGGGTAAATAATTTTTTCTACAGCTTTTGAATCTGCAGTAAACAAATTTGTAGGAAAGCCGAATTACGTTTATACTCAAAATGTAATGCAAACCTTTCGTTTTTGGTCTTGGAAGACTCATGAGCAGTAGGTACCAGAGAGGTAGCTGCTTCTGCATCTGCCTATACAGCGTTCATATGTATGCTATGCAAATAGTGTAATAGCAAATAATATATCTTACAGCAGAGAAATATGCAAGGCGTCTTGCAATACGGTCCTTTACGACTCGCTGCAGATCCTATAGCTGGCAGCGATGCTCATTAAAAAGTTTTATAAATAGATCCTTGCAGGAATTCAGAAGTACTATTTTTTTAATAGGTGAGCAACACTGTCAGCTATAGGATCCGTTGCGAGTTGTGAAAAACTGAATTGCAAAATACCTTGCATATTTCTGCAGTAAGCGTAGCGCACATTATTGAATAATGTAGATACAATACATAAGCCATTTGCAAGATATACGCACGGAAGCTTTCGTAAATACATATCCTGTCGCAAAATCCATAAGCAGATGCAAAAGCAGACCACTATGGGACTGCTGATAACGTAACATAACCCAACAAAAGAAATGTTTTTTTTTGTTTCCGGAGTCAATGGTTTTAGGATATTTTGATGCTCTGAATTCAAAAACGACTTTAGGACTTCTCGGATTGCCTTTGATTTTTAAAATAATAATAAATTTGTTGGATTTTTATTTTATTGCATACGTCTTGTACTTACTTCTGTACAATTTCTGAAAAACGCTGTCTGGTTGATCGAAAGCTTGTTATGGCATGTTTTGACATACTTGCGCTTAAGATTTCACGACCCTTTGTGCAGTAGTTCTATGCGAATCGTAAAAGCATCGTACACGCATGACATTATTACATTCATTCGCGGAAATATTCCATTGAGAAATCTTTTTATCAATTTGCAGCAATATGAGTTCATCAAGAAGACATTACTTAAATAGTTTTTATGTATTCTGCTACATTTATGGAGTATTCACCAGGGAGAAAGACAAAAAATCACTGTCTGTAAAAAAGAGGGATGCTACATCTAAAAAAAACGTGTGGCCGCCACACGCGGAAGAAGTAAAACTTCGATTTCAGTTTCTCTGAATTTGATTCCGGTGGTATTAGTTTCAATTGGCTCTATACAAGTCTTTTACAATGCTTCTTCGTAGAACCAATTTAAACTAATACCACCGAAATCAAATTCAGAAAAACTGATATCGAAGTTTCACTTCTTCCGCGTGTGGCGGCCATATGTTTTGTGTTTTTTATGGACACAAAATGTAGTGTAAGGAATATCATATTCACTGGATGTATTTTCACCGATATTGGATCCTCCAGGAACTTGAAAATCTGTTACATTCTCCAGGGTTTGGGACTGGTGTTGATCTGCATTAGCAGATATAGCAATATTTGATTCTGTTAATTGAATTCTCTCTCTCCATTTTCGACTTCGATCTGCATCAGTTTGAGGTAGTGTCTTCGTCATTGTTTTCTTTACACGTTGCCTGTCACGAAACTCTTTTAACCGTTCTGTTGTTTTTTTTACAACAATAATTATAAATTAACACACACACACACACATACGAAAGAATGTACAGTAATGCATGGTGGTTACTCGAGAAAGGTCACGACTCCGATCGCAGACTACACGAGCTCCGTATAGCCGGCCATTCGACGCGGTAAAATCCGGGAAACTAAAAATGTACAAACGAAATACAAACAACTCACAAGTAACTCTGCGCCCTCTAGTCTGGCTTCTCGTATCATCTTACGGATACACCCAAAAAAGGGTCCTAAACCCTAGATTTATGGTGAGACTAAACAGTTCTCTTAAGGTGGAGGTGCGACACTGCGTCGCCTCATAATACGAACAATAGCTTTCATCCCCCGAAGAAACCAGACCCAGAAGCAACACAAACCAGACCCCCTCTGCACAGTCTAAACAGCGATTGATTTTTGCGTCATTTTTCTTCAGTTTCAAGTTAATGACCATAACATGTGCGATCAAGAGTAGATCTTCTCGAGGTCGTAAATCCCGAAGGCACTACTGCGTGACACGAATAGTGACCGAAAACGTAGAGTGGTGGATTTAACCGAATCGGTTAGTTGAAATGATTTAACACTGCACTCACAATATTACTGGTGATTATATTGGATTCAAAGAGATATAGTAATTCCGTGATGTAGCCGTGGTTTACAATTAGATACACTGAGAGGTAGTTTTGAGGGAAATGTGTGGGACTGCGAACGCATTCGTAACCTCCATTCACCAAAACATACCGCCTTCCTCGCTGTTGCGACCGATGTACAAATGATATCTAGATTAGTGCGTTACTTAGGTTGCGATAATAGTGAGCCTCGCCGCGTGAGTGATAGTGGCACGGCGGCCTGGCGCTCCAGCCTCGCAAAATCGACACATGGCTTGCCTGGCAAAGGCGATAGTCTACGTACGGTAGAGAGCGGTAGAATGGGGCAGGGTCGATAGCGGTGGAATGGGGCAGAGTTGAGAGCGGTGTATTGGGGCAGGGTCGAGAGCGCTGTATGAGTGAGGCACGATCGGAAGCGCTGGAGTGTGTGGGTTTCGTAACGGTCTCTCGTGTCGGCGCGCGCGATTTTAGTACCCTCAGCAAAGAAGTTTCACTTCAACTAGAGTCAATCTAGAAAAATCGATAGCGAATACGAAATGAGTACGATACCATAAAGACACCCTTAAATCGTACCCTTATACATGACAGCAAAAACAGTGTTGACTAGTGTAATTCTTGTGCAAGGTTACATAATGTCATACTACCTGGGTTATTTTAAGAATTGAAGCACTCTGTAGATTGTTCTAGTATTTAACGTAAAAAATAGACAATACACAAGTATTATCCCAATCATCTCGAAGGCCAATATGTTTTAAACGGTGTTTAACTTACGAGGGCAGACTGAAAAGTCCGATACTTTTCTAGTAGATGGTGTTGCGCCCCAAAGTCTGTAAAGTAGCCCCCTGCTACGGCGATAACATCTTCGTTTGATGAGAATTTCTTTCCAGCTAACCATTTTTTCAAGCCTGGGAAGAGGAAGAAGTCGTGGGAGCCAAATCCGGTGAATAAGATGGATGCGGCAGCAATTCGAACTTTAAATCAACCAATTTCGGTGTTGCAACGACAGACGAATAGGCACGTGCATTGTCGTGGTAGAACAGAACTTTTTTTTCGTTCAATGGGGCGTATACTCATCTTCGCAATCGCACCACCATCTATCAAAAAAGTATCGAACTTTTCACTCTGCCCTCGTACGTTATTCTTTTAAACATCTTCTCACTTCAACCCCGGATAATAGCCGAAAATGTGGGATAGTAATATATTCTGAAAGAGAGAGAGAGAGAGAGAGAGAGAGAGAGAGGGAGAGGGAGGGGGAGAGGGAGAGGGAGAGGGAGAGGGAGAGGGAGAGAGAGAGAGAGGGAGAGAGAGAGAGAGAGAAAGTTTGCATGAAGTATCTTATCCTTAACCAAATTTAATAGAAAACTTGTCCCGACGGATTTTGATGTTAAACTTCTTTGCTGAGGGTAGTCAAATTGCGCGAGGAGGAACGAAATACTGAAACGAAAATCTCCCACTCTAGCACTCTCGACCATGCCTCACTCGGCGCTCTCGACCGTACTTAGCACGGTCACAGAGTACCAGAGGCGATACTCCATAAAATCCCTTTGATATTTGCCGCTACGGCGCCGTGACCTTGGCTCTTTAAATGGGATATTCGTGCTGTTGCCAAATTTCACCGAATTACCTATGTTGAGGAAATGCGCGGTTGCCTTTTACCAAAATATCCAGTAATCTTAAAATATTATCAGTTTTACTTTGTCAAAATATCGAGAAGGCATAATAAAAAATAAGTAAGAGAAAGAATTAAATTTTACACATCGAAGATCATAAAATAAAACCAGTTTATTATATTGTTAAAAAAAAATATATATAAGAAATTGAAATTATAAAATAACTATATCTAGTATAAAATAAAATACTAATTTGCTTTGTGGTTTCTCGCCGAGAAAACTCGAGAATATAATGCTACCATGATAGCATAAGGTCGTATGTACATTTCTTGCCTTTTGGACATATTTACATAGATTATATTTCATATATTTTTTTCAGTTTTGTTTACAATAATGGATTAAGTTATATGGTAAAAAACTACCTCCTCTATAAGCAAAAATAAAAATAATATTGGACTTATCAAATCTCGGATTTCTTTTAAGCTAATTATATAAAAACTACCCATAATTCACATATGACATTCTGCCATTATGGTAGCGATAAGAACCTGTCAAAATGTTCTCAGGCGAGAAACTATTCATATTCACGCTTCTCGGGGGTTCTCGGGGCTTCTCGGCGTAAATCCGCCCTTTAAATTGTGGATATTGTATGCATCTCTCTCGTAGTCAAGTTTGCTTGTCTTATTATCGCTTCTGTTACTCTGTGGCGCGGTCGCTACGGTCATAAATTTATATTACCGTAACGGCGAGGCAGGCGGTATGTTTTGGCAAACGTGGGTTGCGAATGCGTTCGCAGTCCCGCACCTTTCCCTCAAAACTACCTCGTAGTATATCTAATTGTAAACCATGGTTAAATCACCAAACTACTGTATCTCTTTGAATCCAATATATCACCAATAATATTATGAGTGCAGTATTAAATCATTTGAACTAACCGATACGGTTGAAGCTGAACGGCTGAAGAATAAATGAAGCAAAAATCAATCGCTGTTTAGACTGTGCAAAGGGGGTCTGGTTTGTGTTGCTCGAAAGAGTTTCTTGGAGCGATGAAAGCCATTGTTTATATTATAAGGCGACGCAGTGTCGCACCTCCAATAAGAGGACCAAAGAAAGGAAACCAGTCATCGATGGTCCAGATCATGATCCCCGTATGCCCTTTTAGTCAGTTCCCTGGAGAGTGTGAAAAAGTGAAGACGTATCTTCCAAGCGTATTCTAATGAAGAATATTTTTGGTAGTGAAAACACAGTGTTTTTACTTAATTCCGAACTCCTATTTCCAATAGCACCACGACCGAACAATATGATAAATAAACATTTAATAAATATGAGATTGACTTTTAAATAACGAAAAATAGTAAAACAAAAAAACCAAAACGTGTGGCCGCTACGCGCGGAAAGAGTGAAACTTCGATACTGATGGGTAGAAAAGAAAACTAAACAAGTAATCAACGATAGTAATACCATGACATTTCAAGATAGTGTACCTAGTTCAGATATGATTTTAAAAACAATAGAAATACCATGGCATAATAAAAATGTCATAGTAGTACTATTGTTTTTAAAACGACATCTGAACTACATTATCTTGAAATGTCATGGTATTACTATTGTTGATTACTTGTTTATTTTTCTTTTCTACCCATCAGAATTGAAGTTTCACTTCTTCCATGCGTGGCGGCCACACGTTTTTTCCAGTATTTTTAACATTTTTAAAAATGCAGTGCTTTTTAAACTGGCCTGCTATTTATATTTGAAATAGATATACAAAGTGATTCTCCGAGGATAGTAGTCATAGGATGGTACACTATATAGAGCTTTGTAAACTGCAAGCTAAATGCTATCAGCCCAAGGATGCTGTATGATTGGCTGCGACGACATGCGGTATCCGGCAAACGCTTCGAAAGATGATTCCTAGTGTCTGATTCAGGCAATCAGACACTAAAAACCTCCTGAAACGATTGGTAGACGCTGTTTGCACATCGTCACAGCTAATCATCGAGGTGCAGGTAGTGTCCAGCAGTGTCTGATCGTCTATAGTCTACAAAGCACTACGTAGCATATCGTCTTATCACTACAATGCTCGGAGTCACTCCGTTAATGACGCGGCAGTTCTCGGCTAATTGTGAGAGAAAAATTATATAGAATCAACTGAATGTTTGTCTGTGTATTATGAACTAAATATTTTATTGCCTCATCTAATATTTATTTATTCCAATAGAATATTGTATTAGCTTATGTTGATATAGTTTATGTATTAAATAAGACAAAGTATTCGTCTATAATAAATAATTTCACTTCAGCAAAATAGGAATAAAGTAGGTCGTCCCGTGGAAAATATCGATATCTTGCTAGAACTTCATTCATATTAGGTATAGAAATAAGCTTTAGGACACTTCCATTCCGTGTCATAAAAGTAATTCAAAGTTACCGCTCACATATGATATGGTGGAACTTGTTATGTAGAGTCGAAACATAAGGGAGTCATAGATATAACCTTTAAATTCTGTGAATAAAATATGCAGACTGATAAGCTCTTTATTAGGCACTGTATTCGCTATGAATTCCATCAAGGAAAAAGTGTTAGGAAAGCATGTGAATCGATCTGTTCTGTTCTTGGGGACGATATTGTATCTAAAAGTACATATGAGTATTGATATACGAGATTTGAAGACGATGATTTTGATATTAGTGACCGTGAACGTACCAGGTCCTCTGTAAAGGGGGACGACTAGGAACAGCAAGCGTTGCTGAATAAGAACTCTTGCCAGATGGAAAAAACAACTTTAAGAACAGCTAGGAGTAACTCAACAAACTATTTCCTATCGTTTTGAAGCAATGGGGAAGATTCGAATAGGAATAAAGTGGGTGCCACACTCTTTGACTCAAGCAAATAAAGATAGCCTTGACATATTTTTTAATCTTTACAACAAGCGCAAAGAAAGTCTTTTCTGTGAGAAATTGTGACCGGCGATGAAAGGTGGATTTATTTTAATAATCCGAAACGCTGATGTCATTGGGTTGACTCCGGCGAGCCGACGACATCGACGCCAAAGCGCAATATTGACTGTAACAAAGTCATGCTGTGTGTATGGTGGGATATGAAAGGCGTACTCCCCATTATGAACTTGTGAAACCTCGCCAGACAATTACTGTTGATCGCTATCGTTAACAATTAACACGATTGAACCAAGAAATTGACCAAAAACGTCCATTTACTAACAAAGGAATACGTCCAGTAAAACTGCTCCATAACAACGCCAGGCCTCACGTGGGTACACCAGTCAAGGATACGTTAATGGCTCTTGGATGGGAAGTTGTACCACACCCGGCGAATTCATCAGACTTAGCTCCAACTGATTTTCACTTATTTCGGAAAATGCAAAACGAATGAGGTTGGATGGTGGTCAAGGAAGTAAACTTGGGCGCCACCGAGCTAAACACCCTTATTTACCGCCTGATTTGAAATATATCAATATGGCAGGGGTCAATGCTTACTTTATAAAATATAGTAGGCATTGCAGGAGTCAAAAACGAAAATATAACCTTAATTTATGAATTTGTATGTAGTGAAGTGAGAGAATTGAAGTAAAAAATGTTCCCACCAGCGATAGCGGCCGACCCACGACGAGCGACGGTGTCGCCACCACCAGACGACGGAAGCAGGTCCTTCTCCCTCGCGAAGAGGACCTGCCACCTCAGTTGGAGATCCATTGAATTCCTTTAACTGTTTCACTTTCATAATTTGTTTACCAGTCACATCAGATACAGTCCAACGTGCAACAATGCAGCATTAATAATATATTATAACCGTTTTAATTTGCCCGCGGGTGTTTGGCTCGGTGGCGCTACCTGCTTCAGTTTTACCCAGCCAATCTAATTGTCTGATGTGCGATTCAAAACATTTGAAGAAGTCCAAAAATGGGTCGATGACTTCCTCATCTCGCGAGATGAAACTTTCTTTGAGGTATTTTTTGACGATTAAATGTATTTTACTTTTTCCAAAAATAAATTTTGAATTTTTGCAAAAGTGTCTTAAAACTCATTTGTACATATAATATTAGGCTGGGGAAAAAGAAATCCATTATTTTTACGTGAACTTCAAGACTATTTAATATTTTTCGGATTGTCTGATTTGGGTCAAATATGCACCGTTTTGTTCTCTAATTTGTTGCCATTTTAAGGGTAGCTTCATAATGCCTCTCTCATAGAAGTTGTGACGTAGCGTTTCGCTAAGGGTCCGCGATGCCCTCCGCTACGCCACTAAACGGTGGCTCCGATGCCACTCGCGGAACGAGAAACGATGGGCGCCAGGTGCGGATTCGGCCGCACCACGTGGAGAGACGATCGGCCTCTCCTACGAAGACTGGTAGACGGGAGATCGACGACGGTCCGATCTCGATCGGGCTCGGCTATCTCCAGCTAATGGCAGAGGGGCGGTTCGTTATACGCGGGCTTGGACACGGAAGGACGGGACTCGCGGACGGATGCGTGGACGAACGAAATGAGAACAGCCGTCGACTATCACAAAGAACCACAAAAAAAAACTTTATTTCCTCGGGGAACGGGACGGCCGTCTTCGGGTGACGCTCGCAAGCGCGACAACGATTCTCGGGGCGACTCCGGTGCCGCTCGCACCACGCTAACGCGGGAACCAAAAGAGTGCGCGAAAGCGACGGGCGCGAACACGAAACGGAACGCGTGCACAAATACAATGATCGCTAATCCGAAACGAGGGCGCTACATCGCAACGCGGACGTGAATCCGACGACGAGTTGCGCACCGGCTCGACGTAAGCACGTGACGCCGGGGCGAAAGCGAGTCGGCGGTCGAACGCGAGGATAACGGAAGAGCGTACCGGGGATCTCATGGGTTTCGTTAGCCTCTTCGGGTTTCTTCTAGCTCCCTTCGTCGGCCCCGATCTCGTTCGGCCTTGCCGCTCGTCCTCTTCTAGATCGCGGATGGCCTCGGCTTCGGCAGGTCTCTCGACGCTCTCGGTGGGGCTCTGCGGTCGTGTTCACATCTACCCTCGCTCGCACTTCGTACGCCAGACAAAAGAACCGTCGTTCGCTCGTGGCACGTCTCGTGCTAAACTCAACTGCTCGTGACGACTCCGTCGCAACGAATGCCGGCTCTCCGGACAAGGCCGTCACGTGGGCGCTTCGCGGTCCTCCGGGTTGTCCCTCGAGCGCACGAGGTGGTTCTCCGATAGCCATCGGCTATCGGTTCGGGTGTTTCCTCGTATCGATGCGGATGCGCCCCATCCGTATCGACTTCGCGATCGCGCGCGATATCTAAAAGCCGCTTGACCCCTTTTTGTGACGCGGAGCGATTCTCCACGTCACAAAGTCTTGGTCCCTATTGGCGAAAAACTCTAGTAATCGTGGTCAAAGCGCGGTGAAGCAGCTCAAACGGTGGCCAAACCAGGACTAATGGCCAGGAAGGTTCTGCTGTGCATTTGGTGGGACTGGAATCCATGATCTCTACTGTCAACAACTGGAGCGTTTGAAGCTAGTGATTGACCAGAAACAGCCAGAATTGGCCAACAGAAAAGTGTTGTGTTTCATCAGGACAACCCCAGGCCACCCACGTCTATAGTGACTCGCCAGAAACTCCGGGAGCTTGGTTGGGAAATTTTGATGCATCCACCATATAGTCCGGACCTGGCACCAAGCGATTACCATCTTTTTCTTGCATTGCAAAACTTTCTCAGTGATAAGAAATTGGCATCAAGAGAAGACTGTGAAAATCGATTACTAGAGTTTGTCGCCAATAGGGACCAAGACTTCTATGAGAAAGGCATTATGAAGCTACCCTTAAAACGGCAACAAATTATAGAACAAAACGGTGCATATTTGACCCAAATTGGACGATCCGAAACATATTAAATAAAGTCTTGAAGTTCACGTAAAAATAATGGATTTCTTTTTCCCCAACCTAATATAAATTCTTGCGTAAATTAGTGATATAAACGGACATACCTATTCTTCATTGACAGTAGTAACAATATGAAAAGAATGATTTTCTAGGAAAAAAGTGCCTTACAATTGGCAGTATTTGCATGCGACTATGATAGAGCATAACAGTGTGATTTCAAATAAATCTGAGAGTTAAATATAATGAAATTATCATGAGGTACATTGTAAGAATTGAATTACAATAGGCGTACTACAAATTCGTTCGAGAAGGATGAATACTCATGATTTAAAATTACTATGGCTCGATGCAAAAAAGTTTCTCGAACCTTTTCCAGCCGCTTTAAGTCAATAGAAAATAAAATTTTTAATTTTAATTTTTAATTAAAAATATGCAAATAAACGTTAGATTAATTCTACGAAATTTTTCTCTCATAATCAGTATGTAGCAATCTGTTAAGAATGAAATATAGTCTTAGTATAGGACCCTGTTTATCTGAATCAATACGGGGAGAGCCTACCTTAAATGACATATAATAAATATCGAATAATACTGAGAAGTGTAAATAATGCGAACATTTTTGCCATTTTTATGCATTTCTTATAATTTTTTTATGAGATCTGTATGATTTTCCGTCTATTTTAACCGCAAAACTATTCTAGTATTGCGTTCAGCTCTTGCAAGCACTTACAAGTTTATAGTTGTTGAAGCGGAAGAGTGCTATAACAGACTATATGTATAGACTTAGCGAATAGGCACGGTTGCTCCATCCGTTTTATCATATGTTTTCCGTGTTATCCGAGCTTACGCTTCGGTTAATTCGGAGGGCTCAAATAACGTGAATACCTCGGATAATGTGGAGCCCCGGATGATCGGGGACCAGATAAGCGAGGATCTACTGTAATTCAATTTTTATACTTATATCTGTACAGAATATCCGGTCACTTATGGGCCAATCGACCTGACAATATTCAGCGTAAAAGGGTATAGCCGGATAAGCATATGAAATCAGGCCCGGCCTGATTTTTTTTCCCCATTCAGATATATTTTGTGTTTATACATAAGTAAGCTCTCTCTAAATTTTTAGACCAAAATATTGATTTATAATCAAAAGTTATCGCCAAAAAACCAAAAAACGAAAATATTGTTTATCTCGAAAACTACTCTACCGATTTTGCGCAGCCAAATATATATTATGTACCGTCATGTAGCTATATTATAAAAAAAGTATTGGATTGTTTCGCCCATAAATAAAGAAAAACAAGTTTGAATTTTTCAATAATTTTTATTTTGCATATGAAAAATAACACCCCCGTCGTTTTTTTTAATACAGATTCAGGCATGACTAGACTATGATATATAATTTTTACAAGATGATTGGTGTGGGACAACAAGTCGAAATAAATTAAAGAAAATAAAACAACTTTGCTTCCGCCGTTTTCTTAACGTAATAGATAGCAGAAAACGGCGGAAACAAAGTTGTACACCTATTAATTCGAATTTTTACTTAAAAAAAGTAATAGCATTTATTTACAATTACTTATTACTAACGAGAATACAATCTACTACTTGTAATATATTATGTGTACCTACATATAAATCGAAATTAAATCAAATTAAAGGTACTGACATAGAAGCTTCGTTTCAATCTTCGTCGCTTTCGTGATTTATTGTTGGTTGAATATTTTCTCTGTGGAATAGTTTGCTTAATGTTTCTACAGGTTTAATAAGCTTTGTTTGATATCGCGCAAATGGCAAGTAATAAATAATTGCAGCTATATGGGAACAACAACCGACCGTTCTCTTGCCGTTTGCACACTCGCACGTGTTTCGTAAGATCCCGGAATAACCAATAGAATCAGGTTTATATTCAATAAAACAGCGATCTTCTTTACGGTTTATATGTCGTGATTGAACTTGCAATTTTAAAATGCTAGAATTGTCTTTTAAATAGTGAATATTAATCGTATTGTCATCATGTATTATCTCTGCTAAATAGGAAATGGCTTGAGAATATTGATAAGTACCCGTAAACAATACCCCCCACAAAAACAGATTCTCTGTAAAAAAAGGCGGCATGTTCATTCAGTGCCAACAAAAATTGATACGTAAAATACTCTCCAAAAAAGATTTGAAATCAATTAAGATCGCCATGTTCAAGATTTATATATAAAAAGTAAAAGGCATCATTTGAAAGGGAAATTATTGTAAATCAGGTTACTAAAAAATTCGACTAAAAAAATTTATAAAAAAATTTTAATAAAAAAGAACTTGCCGCGTTTAAGTTTTCATATTTTGTTCACTATACCGAATATTGGCAGTGCTTGGACAGTGCTAGAGTGATTCATAAATTGCACTGTCGAAGTCAAATTCAGAGAAATCCAGAAGGCCCCCGCCTGATCGGTTTCCCGTGCGACGTTCGGTATACTGGTGGTATCATATAAGAGTGTATGAATTTATTTAAAATCATAAGTGCATAAACATCGAATATAATTCTCTGTCTGAATTTTTTATTTTGAAGAAAAAAACGCGGCAAGTTCTTTTTTATTAAAATTTTTTTATAAATTTTTTTAGTCGAATTTTTTAGTAACCTGATTTACAATAATTTCCCTTTCAAATGATGCCTTTTACTTTTTATATATAAATCTTGAACATGGCGATCTTAATTGATTTCAAATCTTTTTTGGAGAGTATTTTACGTATCAATTTTTGTTGGCACTGAATGAACATGCCGCCTTTTTTTTACAGAGAATCTGTTTTTGTGGGGGGATATCACTACTTTTTGGAATTTATTCATGAGGAAGATACGTACATGTAGAAGAATAGCTTTTTATTACCACAAAATTAAAGTCTCACATTTTATACCGATACGAGCCAATTAATTATAACCACGTTACTTTTGATTTATTCTCGTGATATTTTGAAAGGGACTTATAGACTAGAGAGCCCTTATATTTTTAACTTTGCCTTAGTATTTTGGAGAAATAAAACATATACCGCTTTCGAATTTACAGGCCATCGGATTTTTCTTATATTTTGGTCGTCTACAGAAATCCATGAAGACGTTTTACTTTCAACTCTCTAACAAGAGAGGCTCAGGCTTTCGGGTCACCGATTTGGCCGAATCTTTACTCATTTATAGAGCACCACTAGTATAGTACATCACCACAACCCTAGGGTGCAACACTCAAAAAGAAGAGAAAAAATCACCTCTAAAGTTGAGCTTGTAAGTATTTGTACAAGTTCTCAACAACGAGTTTCCAAGAGGCGGCGTGGCCGAGCGGTTAAAGCGCTAGTCTACTAACTCGGGGATCGCGTGTTCGAGGCTCCTCATGTGCTTCTTTTTTTTTTGCAAATAAAATGTTCATTTAATCATAATTTGATAACAATCAACGTTATTAAATAATATTTTTTTTCCAACGTGAATGAAGTATGCTTTCCTTTAAATAAATTGAAGACTCCCTGCGCTTGCAGCAATACCGGTTTTATCTCCTGTAGTCATTGTCAACTTAATTTATGTTTTGAGTGCTTTTATGACAATTATCATCCCACAAATTGTAAGCCTGAGCTCACCGAAAGCGAATAATAACTGCTATTTTTCTACAATTTTAATTTTTTTCAACACAGCTCCCAGAATTAAAATATAATTGAAATTAAAAAAAAATATTGATTAGTAACGTTGATTGTTATCAAATTATGATTAAATGAACATTTTTATTTGCAAAAAAAAGAAGCACATGAGGAGCCTCGAACACGCGATCCCCGAGTTAGTAGACTAGCGCTTTAACCGCTCGGCCACGCCGCCTCTTGGAAACTCGTTGTTGAGAACTTGTACAAATACTTACAAGCTCAACTTTAGAGGTGATTTTTTCTCTTTTTTTAGAGGTATTATTGCAGAACGAGTAGGTTAGAAGATTTTCATGAACTCACGATTTTCTGACATGTCATCTCGTACAGGTGCAACCGAAGAGGATCTAGCTCATGTCCTGTCCGTAAAAAGATGACTCGATGGATCGGAGAATGTTAGGCTTGTCACCGAGCGCCTTTCACCCATAGTACTTTCATTGCAATATGCGATTTTCGTTTCAACTATTCCTGCTCTAAGTAACTTTTACTTCTTTCAAAGCATTTACCTTGTACGAATTGTTGATCGTAGGGGGCAACGATCAATGATTGTGACTAATCGTAGACAAATTATTCCTGCGATGATGTTCCAGTTGCACACCAATTGCCTTTTAGTTTTAATAGACGAACTTGTCTACGACGAGTCTCTATTATCGATCGCTGCCTCCTACCACGAACAGTTCATAAAAGGTTATAGATACTGGAGAGGAAGGCGGAATTCTGCTGATAGAAGAAGAAATTTAAAAAAATTTCTGTTTATTTTTAAAAAAAATACAAACACCCGCGCGCGCACGCACGAACACACACACACACACACACACAAACAAATGTACCAAATAAAGAATTTTATTTTTAAATTGCTTAGATTATTTTTTGAAATACTTATCTCGCGCTGATACTATGGATGTGTCTACCGTGCATTTACCTACCTATATGTTGTTAACGATAGAATTAACAACAGGTTTTCTATATTACACGCTATTCTTTAGTTCAGTTCGTATGCTACACGCTATTACTATATTTGTATATTTTATACCGATCACTCGCGAAATGGCAGATCCGAGCCCTCTGGAGATCTTCTAATAGCTGTCCATTCGGGAGATCGAAGCGATTCGTGTAACCTTAAAATATAAAAGTTTTGAATTAGTATTGAATAACTTGTAGAGGTGGTGAAAAATAATGATAAGTAATCTTCCGAATTGACAGCCATCAGGAAATCAGACGACGCTTGTCGCTTTCACATATATACGTTCTTACGAAAAGTGCGAAACGTCTGATCTTCCGATGGCCATTAATTTGGGAGATCGAAGTCGAAGCTTGAAATTGTGAATCTTTGAATAAATGGTAAGTAATGTTTAGAAGTGAGAGGAAATAATCATTCGGGTTTTTTGATGTCCAACTGAATGACAAGCCTTATACCTATTTGTTTCAGAAATTATTTCCGCGCGTGTCTAAGAAGTATTTAAAACTGGACGGGAGCGTCAGTGGTGAACGAGTTCTACAAAGTGGTGTGAGCGATACGTAAGGTACGAGGAACAGGATTGAGAATGAATCGTCGGTTGGTGAGTATCAGTCGACATATCAGTTGAGAAAACAGTAATCAACGAACCTTTCTTCTCGCACAGATTTGGTTCACCTTCCTTCATTTTCTGATTACATCGAGCCTCTGTTGGGTTGACGGTCAAAACCAGAGGCGCCGATACAGCCAGCCAGCGATGCCAGAGTGGTCGGACTTTGCCTCGGCGACCGAAGAGGCAGTTAAAATCGCTTTCCTGGCGACCATGTTGACGATAACCTCTTCCTTCACGGCTGCCAGCGGCACTAGCTTCTCTCTGCAATTAGGTATGAGGTGTGTAATTCGGTTATTAGGCATCGAAAAAATCCGAATGATCATTTCCTCTCACTTCTAAAAATTACTTACCATGGCTGTGGACGCGATGCGTTTTACTTTCAGCGAGCGAAACTCCTCGAAGCTTCTCGCGCGAACGCTGCCGTCAATCATCCGAGATAGGAAGATAATCACCCAGGCGACATAAGGATAGGTTATGGAAGATAACCTCGCAGCGATCGTCGCTCGGACGTCAACGAGGAGCGCGGAGAGACTTCCTCGAGGAATAAATTTCCGTCGGGGAGAGTCCACCATGCGGTCGCGGGTGCACGAGCGAGGGCCGTGGGAGGAAAATCACTAGGAGGCGGGATAAAACCGATTCCTCGAGCAGTCGCTTCCACTTTTCCGCCGTCGCGTCGAGAGCGAAGCGCGAGGAATTGGAGTTGGAAAAATGATAGGGAGGCACTATTCACTCCGATCACTCGCGAAATGTCGGATCCAAGCCCTGGAGACGCTCCTCGGGTGCACTCGCGGTGACACATCGCGCCTATCGGTCGCACTTTTGTACACGCACTTTCGATCGATCATCACCGAACACGATCATCACTGAACAGTCGATCGACGATGGAAGCCGAAATATATCCCACACATTTGATGGCGCTTGTATGTGTTTCCGACCATTGCCGAAGATAGCCGAAAAAATTGTGACATTTTGACATATATATATCGCAGCCAGAAAGGAAATCCTCGACTTTTCGGGGCAAGGGGCGTGGCTTCGCGTTGCTAAGGAAAAATCTTTGTTAATATATAACTTACAACATTTATTCTGGTCTCTATCAATAGAGAATAGACGATTTATATGGCGTAACTAAGCATAGTTTTGGTTATAACCGTGTATTTACTGAGAAAATTCGATGTAAAAATTGAGGGGTGAAGGGGGCAGACATCTTTCCTGTAAAGATACACGGGTGCTCGCGGCGAGAGGCGAGAGCGCTCTGGCGTGAATGAACATGCCGCGAGACACTACCGTGTCTCTTGATTTTCAAGTCTTTTTCAGTCATTTCGGGAAAATAAAACAAATTAGATGAGGTTATTTGTTGAAACGGTACTTTTCTGCGCTTCCAACCATCTTTCTCGACTTGAATACTAAGAGTATCGTTTAAATTACGTCTCGATTTCATATACTCCACGATTTCTTCAGATAATTCAACATCGCTATTTAGACGTTTGCCAAATTGATTATGAAAGAAACAAGCCGTCTTGCAAATTAAACTGGTTTTTGGAAGTATTTTATTGTCAAGTTTTTTATCTAAAAGTTTGAATTTTTGTTTGATAATCCCATGTATAGCTTCTACTGCCACCGAACTTTAGTGACATATCGAGAGTGATTTGATTCTTTACACGACAATTGAGCACGTTTTCCTTTTAATGCAGGCATGTGTACTTCAAAACCTTGCTCTTCTAAATATTGTATAATATCCCGAAAGCCTTTATCAAGGACCAATTTATCTCCTCTACGAAGCAAGTTTCTTAATTCCGGCGAAGAATTTAAAATATCATCCAGAATCTTTGCATCATTGACATTTGCCAAATAAGGACCTATAACATATCGACAATATAACCATTTGTCGTGCAAATTGTAAATGGCTTGCATAAAGGTACCTACTTTTTTTTGGCCAGAGTATGATTTGCACTGATACTCATTATTAGAACTTTTTTGATGTCTAATGTACGTACCGTCACAAATAAGAATTAATTCGCGGTCTGAATTCAAAAGTTCTTTAGCAATTTTCGAAGTCTCATTTTCTATGAGATTATCTCTCTCTTAACACTATTCAAACCAAAATTAAAAAGGAGAACATCTTTTTCAAGCGATGTCAAAACTTCGTCAAAATAATCGGAGACAAGTTGTTCACGTTGTAACTGTAAAAAGGAAGAAATCATACTATTTGAATTTCCACTTCTTAATTTGATAAGGAAAACAACAACAGCTTGAAAGACTGATCGATTATTATTACCGCGCATAGAAGAAAACATATTTCGTATTTCATTTATATTTTCATATGAAAAACCAGTCAATAACTTCACTTGATCTTCAGGATAAGAAAAATTACCTATTTTTTCTATAAGTGTAGAATCGCTGTCTACAGAAAGATTTTCTAACAATTTTTGTAGAGATCGGAGATTTCTACAAAACTTGAGTTAGAAACCACTTTTAAAAGGCGTAGATCGTCTTCGTAGAACTTTTCTTTGATCAAATGATTTTTGCAGCATCGATTTCCAATAGGAATAAATATTCTTCTTTTAACATACGCCTGCTTCCGAGCTTCAAAAGGAATGACAGTTCTGTTATCTGTTGATCCGCAAGCACAGCAATACTTCTGCGTAGAAACAACTGTTGCCAATGATAATTCAACGCGACGAAGATTGAAACGAAGCTTCTATGTCAGTACCTTTAATTTGATTTAATTTCGATTTATATGTAGGTACACATAATATATTACAAGTAGTAAATTGTATTCTCGTTAGTAATAAGTAATTGTAAATAAATACTATTACTTTTTTAAAGTAAAAATTCGAATTAATAGGTGTACAATTTTGTTTCCGCCGTTTTCCGCTATCTATTACGTTAAGAAAACGGCGGAAGCAAAGTTGTTCTATTTTCTTTAATTTATTTCGACTTGTCCCACACCAATCATCTTGTAAAAATTATATATCATAGTTTCGTCATGCCTGAGTCTGTATAAAAAAAATGGCCGGAGTGTTATTTTTCATATGCAAAATAAAAATTATTGAAAAATTCAAACTTGTTGTTTTTCTTTATTTATGGGCGAAACAATCCAATACTTTTTTTTATAATATAGCTACATGACGGTGCATAATATATATTTTGCTGCGCGAAATCAGTCGAGTAGTTCTCGAGATAAATAATATTTTCGTTTTTTGGTTTTTTGGCGATAACTTTTGATTATAAATCAATATTTTGGTCTAAAAATTTAGAGAGAGCTTACTTATGTATAAACACAAAATATAACTGAATGGGGAAAAAAAATCAGGCCGAGCCTGATTTCATATGCTTATCCGGCTATACCCTTTTGATTACTGTCCAATTTGTCCGATACCCAAAAGTTGTTGCGTATCGAGAAAAAATTCGACTGTAGGTAATTCAAATTATGACTTTTTTGGACGAGCTGTGTAGAATGTCTTGACGCTATCTCTAGTGTGATGATTTCACGAGTCAAATGATGATCAGCCTGATCATGTCGTAATGACATCTTGGCTAATGGCTTATGTAGTAATATTAATCTTATTTCGTCAATATTGTAGTTTTGAGAAGATTTTCTATGAAATCAGCCGTTAATCAGATGTAAACACTCAAAGAGTAGTCAATCCTCCTTGGTCAAATTTTTCATAGGGTGACTTCGCCGGTTAGCCGACCACACCCCGTTTTCGACCAGCTTTGAAAATAAGAATATCAGCGCATTTTTTATATTTTTGACTACGCCACTGCATAAATCCACCATTCAACTACACTTATAAGAAGTGGCACCCCCTTACGGTTTAAAACTGACCTTAGGAAATGGGTGGTCGAGAATGGGGAAAAACAGAATGTTTTATCCTATAAGTACTTTTTTAATTTTCAGAAAGATTTAGATACATTTTTAACATTTAGGTCAATTCTATAGTTCCTTTGGATTCGATATGTATATGTTTTACTTTAAACATCTGCGTATATGTTGGATTTGCGCATTGTGGAAAACCAAACTAATGTAATCTGGTCGAAAACCGGCGAAGTCACCCTATATACATTGTTATATGGTTGCAGATATATGTTCCGAAAAACATTGTAAATTATTGTCGACTACATATATGTTAAATATCATCAATAGAATATTCTTTATTATAAATACTTCTATGTTATTATCTACCGTTTTAATCAGAGAAGACGATTTGTCCGAAACATACCTATGTAAGCACGTCATTTCTAGCACGTGCAATGCACCACATGCAATGAAGTTACAGATATGCTAGCCTTATAATATTATAATCAGATTTTTAATGTTTCTAATGTGTTAAATATGCCTTATTTGTAACACATTTAAAAAATATGTTTTCGAAATGTTAAACATTTATTATTATTCGCGCAATGTTGGAAAAACATTACATAAATATTCTTTCCGACACATAAAGTTGTTAATTTTTCATCAAAATATAATGTTTGCAATATGTTTTATAAATATTCCAAATAAATTATTATTATTAGGTTATTGAACGTGCGTTTATAAAACATTTCATAGATATCTATTATAAACATTCATAACTTGTATATCTGCTAAAACGTAACGCTTTCACTATGTTTCATGTTTAGTAGGCAAACGATCATATCTAATGAACGTAGTCATTTGCATGTAGTATTTCCGTGAAAAACCTAAAACGATATTTTCAAAATATCTATAAAATTTGCCCATTGCTACAACAGTCACGTGTGAATAAATACCTAACTATAGATCGGTAATTACCTCGTATTCGTAATCGGCCATACTAAACGGTTTACAATTTATTTTACTACATAAAAATTATTAGCCAAAATGGTCTTACCACATGATCGGGTTGATCATCATTTGATTCGTGACGTCATCCCACTAGAAATATCTTCAAGACATTCTATAACACTCCTCCAAAAAAGTCACAATTTTAAAGAAATTTTAATAATGTTCTCTTCCCTGCAACACAGACTTTCTGGGTACCGGATAAATTGCAAAATAATTATAATATTACCAGATCAGTTGGTCTATAAATGGACGGACACCCTGAATATTACCTTTTCCAAATTTTAGTTCGAAATTATACTGCTCGACAAAAGTCGAACTTTTTTCTGTACAACGAAGATGTCTAAAAATTTCTAAAAAATAAAAATTAAAAGAAAATATACGCGTATCGCGGCGTTTTTCATACAAACGTAAAACATTTTTTTTCCTCTATGTTTGAAGTTTTCATAGTATCGGTGGTTCACCCTTTTCTTCGAAATTTGGTATCCCAGGGTTTTTCAGGTTGTTGAATCCCAATTCGAAGTGAAAAATTAAAAATTCATAATGGCAAACCAAATATGGCGGCAACAATTTGAAAAGCCTTCGAATGGTCGTGAAATTTCCTGGTTGTGAATTTTTAGGGCTGCTGAACTCCAATTCGTGATTAAAAATTCAAAACTTAAAATGGCGGGTTCAACAACCCTAAAAACTCGCAATCAGAAAATTTCACGACGATTCAAAGACTTAAAATTTTGAATGTTTCACTTGGGATTAGGATTCAGCGACCTGAAAAACTCTAGGATATCAGATTTCAGAGAAATGAATGAGCCATCAACGAGACTAAAAATGTCAGACAACGAAAAAAATGGCATTAATATACATGCTTCGAAATTCTTCTAATTTCTCTCCAGAAAAATATTTAAATTGACCTGGAAAAATATTAGGATTACGACTTTGCTTCCGCCGTTTTCCGTCGTTTTACATATAGATGGCTTATGGGAAAAACGGCGGAAGCAAAGTTGTACACCTATTACTGAAATTACGTTACGAAAGGTCGTTATAGTCTAAGATCCGAACTAGAGACGTTCTTCACCGATCTGTTTACCCGATGAAAAGTATTTTTTATCAAACATAATGCGTCAATGAATATATCGCGAATGGGTTGACTAATAAAATATGCTCAAGACTAGCCTTAAAACTGTATAAACAGGTGAGCTGATATGAGCAATTTGCACCGATCTGTTTACCCATTAAACTATATATGAAAAAAAAGATAATTTTATTGCAAACACGATGGTATAATCCTACCTGCAAAAAATCGGCCATGAATCACAGTTGTAAGGCTTTGAAATTTATCGGAGCTAGTCAAAATGCGCGTACTACAGGCAAATTTGCTATTGGGACCGTGCAACTGCTTGGAGGGGATACGTGACGTGAGCTCAGTCTGTTCCGCCTTTAGATGAGAGAGTGCGTATGCTGGTTCCTCGTACGATTGAAAAAGATAACACTACTAAAATGCCGAGAAAAAGCGACTACGATGGAGTAGGTACTGGCAGTAAATTTTTTTTACTTTTAATTATTTTAAATTAAATATGAAATATTGAAATGTGAGAGATTTTTCAAATATTTTCAATTAAATATATGAATATTGAAATATTAATTTTTCTATCAGAATAGTAATATGTTAGTGATAATTATTCGATAAATTTTATCTATTCTATAAAAATACCACAGCAAACAAACAGAAAAATTACATTTTTCAGAAAGCGATAAAAAATCATTAACAAATTGGTGGTGTAAAAAAACTTTATTATAAAACAATGAATACAATAACGATCTTTACAAATATTACAAAAATATTACAACAAATACAATAATATAGCCTTCCAAAAACATATGTTACTGGAATAAGTGCCCAGTTTTTATATAACAGTAACCTAAACAACGAAAAGACTCCAAGAAGAATTTTTCTTAAAAATTTATCATTTCAATTTATGAAATCTCACTTAGAGGAAAGGTCTAGAATTTCGTCTTTACCTTCAGATATTCAGATATTTTTAATGTGTTACAAACCTATAGAAGAGCCACAAAAACATGATGTACCAAGAAAAAAGCGGGGACATTACACTACTTATATGTGGGGAAGACAGGAAAATAAATTTACATCACTATATTGTGTTACAAATGTGATAATTTTGTCTGTCAAGAGCACAGTGGAAAAAAAATAAAAATACATATATCAAAACTTGGGGAAAGAAATTTTTGGTTATCACATGTTTCGAAAAAACTCACTTGAAAACCCGGTAAGAACGTTTTTCCCCTTTTTCTGTACTTTCGAGAAACAGCCATAAAGTAATAAATTGTCCCTTCCGGACAGGCAAAAATAAAAATGCAAAGGTAGTTGAATTTTGAACGAAAATAATTTTACCAGGAATCCTACAGTAATTGATTGAAAAAATAACGATTGAAAAAGATAACACTGCATTACATTTATGTAATAATGGAGCACGTATTTTTCCGCAAACTGAGGGATGTAAACAGCGAGTCGCTTATAGTCGCTTTTTCTCGGCATTTTAGTAGTGTTATCTTTTTCAATCGTACGAGGAAACAGCGTACGCACCCTCTCTTATCCAACAGTAGCGTCGCGCCTAGTTGCTATGTTGCGTCCTATAGCAAATTTGCCTGTAGTACGCGCATCTTGGCTAGCTTCGATACATTTCGAAGCCTTACAACTGTGATTCATGACCGATTTTTTGCAGGTAGGATTATACCATTGTGTTTGCAATAAAATTATCTTTTTTTCACATATAGTTTAATGGGTAAACAGATCGGTGCAAATTGCTCATATCAGCTCACCTGTTTATACAGTTTTAAGGGTAGTCTTGAGCATATTTTATTAGTCAACTCATTCGCGATATATTCATTGACGTATTATGTTTGATAAAAAATACTTTTCATCCGGTAAACAGATCGGTGAAGAACGTCTCTAGTTCGGATCATGTACTATTACGTTCGAGGGAGATCTGAATGAAGACAATTTAGCATCCAATTTCAATGAAATACCATCCTCAATTACAATGCATATAGATCCCAGATCCATCAAATGTCCCGTTAGGCTCCTTCGACCCCGATTATTTTATTTTGCGTCATATATAGTCCAGTCCCATATTTCTATTATCATGCATTTACAAGAACAGAATGTCCCCACTGTCATAAATACATTCATTAGAAAACTATATCTGTAGTAGAGAGGTAAATAGTCGTAACTCCAATTTTACCTAATATTGAGTTAATATAATTTTCAAACTACACTCTTTCCACTTGCTATTGTAGTAAAAAAAATCGTGAGTCCCATTTTATTGGTTGCCAATATTTTTAGTTTTGAAAAGGTAGTATCTCCATGTATCAGTGGAGTAAAGGTAAAGTTGTTTTGCTCACTACTGAAAACTTTCTTTTATGGACATACGATTGTTTACCTCTCTGCTACAGATATACATATATACAGGATGTATCGTTAATGCCATACTCGGATCAGATACCGTGATTCATTATGAAAAAATAGACAATGAAAGTACAGATCAGAAACTTTCTTTTATGGACATACGATTGTTTACCTCTCTGCTACAGATATACATATACCGTATGTCCAATGGCTAGTCGAGCAGGTGCAGCGACCTGAATTTACCTGAAACTTGACTTCGGCAGTGTTTTAGTTAAAGGTGGCTTTGGAAGATGGCGCGCATACGAGCGAAACGTTTGAAATATCTAATTTCCCGATAGGTAAAAGCGGGAGGTAGATAAATGCGGGAGATCGAAGTGTAACCTCAAAATTGTGAATGTTGGAATAATGGTGAGTAATTGTTTGAAACGATAAGACATAATAATTCGGGTTTTTTTTCGATGTTCAACTAAATAACACGACTGATACCTAATTGCAGAGAGAAGCGACTGGCAGTCGTGGAGGAAGGGACTACCGTCAACGTGATCCTCGTCAGAGTGGTCGAGCTCTGCCTCGGCGACGAAAGGTGCAATTAAAATGAAATGAAAGCCTGAGTCAAGGTGAAAATTGGAAGGCGTGGAAAGAAAACGCGGCAGAGTCGCCAACAGAAGGAGTGAGTGAAGTGCGAAAGAAAAGTGCAGTGGCGCCGAAAAACGTCGCATGTAGAAGACAGTGACGAACAGCAGCAGCAGCTGGTCGACACTGCTCAACTCCGCACCAGCTCCTGAATGATATCTCGCCGATCGCGATACGCGGCAGCTCCTGTGGACAACGATTCCAGACACTCGAGTCGTAGTCGCAGCAAGGACAGCAGCAGCAGCAGCGTCGACGACAGGGCCACCGTTGGAAAGCGAAGGCAATCCAAGACCGACTCGGATAGCTGTAAGAGAAAGACACATCGGCGGAAACATAAAATATCGAAGCAAGACTTGCAATGAGAGTGTGGTAAGAGGAAGAAGAAAAATGACAGAGACAAGGCGACGAGACGGAGGAGGAAGTCGTCACCACGAAGGGTTCCTGAAACGGTAGCAGTACTAGCACCGTGCGAACAGTTCCAGAGAACAGGCCGTCTACACCCAGTCGTAAATCATGCCGAATTCCTGTGACACCCGACAGCGGCATCACGTCAGGAGTGTGAACGGTGGAGAAGAACGGGAGCCTCACTGAAAAAGGAAGAAGCAGTGTTGGCGGTGGTAGTGACAGCTAAGGAACCCTTCGTGGTGACGACTTCCTCCTCCGTCTCGTCGCCTTGTCTCTGTCATTTTTCTTCTTCCTCTTACCACACTCTCATTGCAAGTCTTGCTTCGATATTTTATGTTTCCGCCGATGTGTCTTTCTCTTACAGCTATCCGAGTCGGTCTTGGATTGCCTTCGCTTTCCAACGGTGGCCCTGCCGTCGACGCTGCTGCTGCTGCTGTCCTTGCTGCGACTACGACTCGAGTGTCTGGAATCGTTGTCCACAGGAGCTGCCGCGTATCGCGATCGGCGAGATATCATTCAGGAGCTGGTGCGGAGTTGAGCAGTGTCGACCAGCTGCTGCTGCTGTTCGTCACTGTCTTCTACATGCGACGTTTTTCGGCGCCACTGCACTTTTCTTTCGCACTTCACTCACTCCTTCTGTTGGCGACTCTGCCGCGTTTTCTTTCCACGCCTTCCAATTTTCACCTTGACTCAGGCTTTCATTTCATTTTAATTGCACCTTTCGTCGCCGAGGCAGAGCTCGACCACTCTGACGAGGATCACGTTGACGGTAGTCCCTTCCTCCACGACTGCCAGTCGCTTCTCTCTGCAATTAGGTATCAGTCGTGTTATTTAGTTGAACATCGAAAAAAACCCGAATTATTATGTCTTATAGTTTCAAACAATTACTCACCATTATTCCAGCATTCACAATTTTGAGGTTACACTTCGATCTCCCGCATTTATCTACCTCCCGCTTTTACCTATCGGGAAATTAGATATATCAAACGTTTCGCTCGTATGCGCGCCATCTTCCAAAGCCACCTTTAACTAAAACACTGCCGAAGTCAAGTTTCAGGAAAATTCAGGTCGCTGCACCTGCTCGACTAGCCATTGGACATACGGTATACAGGATGTATCGTTAATGCCATACTCGGATCAGATACCGTGATTCGTTATGAAAAAATAGACAATGAAAGTACAGATCAGATTTGCCTACTGCAAGCAAATTTTGTACATGAACGCAAAATATCCAAGCAATTATGTACACCCGTGCTCACGGATTCTGTCGCTGGTGACTTTTTAAAATGTTATTTTTAAACGTACTAACCAATGATTAATCAATCCTCATGCTTTCATTAACGAGAGTAGATGCCACCGTAGCTAATGATGGCATGAGAATTAATTGTACATTGGTTATAGTACTTTTAAAAATAACATTTAAAAAAAGTTACCAGCGACAGCATCCGTGAGCACGGGTGTACGTTTCAGTAACAATACAAGGCGTCTTCGATAATCAGCTGATCCTCGCTTGAAAGCGTCGAGAACAAATGACGCTGAAACGCTGTCAAACTGTTTTCCCGTCAGGTTATTTAGTTAACGTTTTCAATGGTAATAGGTCGTGTAGCTAGGGAAAAACGCTATAAGTAAGATAAATAAGATAAGTAGTAATCGAGTTTCACGACTTATTAGCGACTACTACCGCTTTTAATTGTCAACCAAATTATCTGGCACAGAAGCAGTGTAACACTCAACGTCTCAGCGTCATTTGTTCTCGATGCACTCGATCAAGGGTCGGCTGACCATCGGGGATGCCGTCCATTGATATTAGAACTTAATTGGTAAAATATTTTACGTTTGTGTGGAAAATCTTCTTGCAGCAGTCAAATTTGATCTGCATTTTCATTGTATAGTTTTTTACGAGGAAATACACTACTTGCTCCGAATACAACATTAATGATACACCCTATATATGTATATTTGACATTTTTTAATTATCCTGTAGAGCAGCATCTCGCAGATAGGGTAGGAGATCATGCTCCATATCTAACTTATATTATGCATGTATTATAATTACGTATAAATAACGAATAAATTACTAGGGGCACCGTGCATACGCTGAAGCTATCTCCGAATCTGAGGATAAAAGTGAAACCAACGAAGAAGCAGCTGCACCTTTCACAAGCAGAGTTGGAAGCCATGAAACTAGAAAAACTACTGAGTTTCGTGCGAGAACCTCCTGTTTTAATACCATCAAAGGACATCAGAATAACTCATTAACTTCTTCTTCTTTTACTTAATTGGTCTTTTATACTTCTCGAAAGGAAAATTGATTGTATAATTCATTTTAATTTAATTTAATTGACCTCGAAATTTTAATTGTAATGTTTTTCGAAATTGTATTCAATGGTATTCTAGCTGTAAATAATTGTATCATAAAATATTCAAATTGTGCATCAGAAAGAGAAAGCCCTAAACATTTTTCTAGAATAATACCAGACTTCCTTTTAAAGGGTTCTGTTAAAAAATTGTATTGGATGGTATTCCATTTGTAGATAATTTTACTGTATGACGTTGTAATTATATTTCAAAGTAAATAAAAAAATTGTAAAAAAAATTATTTCCCTGCTTCTAATTTTGTGAATTTTTTGTATGTACCAATTGTCACATTATAAAAAACTTCGGAATAAAATGCTGCACAATTGTATAAATGAAAGGGTCTCATGTTTTCTACTGAGGTTGCATTAGGGGTCGAGTTTTAAATCGCTTTTACTATTTTAACCCCTTCAGACCTGATTTTTGTTTGGCTGAGGAAAATATTTTTTGCGTTTGATTCTTGTTCCTAGTGGTCAATAAAACACACTTATGAAAAAATGTAGGAAATTATGTTACTACATACCCCCCCCCCCCCCTATATTTATTTCAGAATGTACATATCTATGTGTACATCTAATTTTACACCGATTTGATAAAAGCAGAAACATTGTATTTAGATTATAAACATTTTAGCATATTTATAAAGGTGTAAGTAGTAACAAACACTCGCTCGTTTGCCGTTTAACTGTTTTTTTCTGGAAAAATAGACAACAACTTATAAGAGTGCTACATCAAGAGACACGGTAGTGTCTCGCGGCATGTTCATTCAAGTCGTCAGAACGACGCCGCCAGCGCTGTTGCCGCGAGCACCCGTATATCTTTACAGGAAAAATGTCTGCCCCCTTCACCCCTCAATTTTAACATCGAATTTTCTCAATAAATATACGGTTATAACCAAAACTATGCTTAGTTACGCCATATAAATCGACTATTCTCTATCGATAGAGACCAGAGTAAATGTTGTAAGTTACATATTAATAGAGATTTTTCCTTAGCAACACGAAGCCACGCCCCTCGCCCCTCAAAAGTCGAGAATCCGATTTCTCGGGCGATATATATATGTAAAAATGTCACAAAAATTCCGCCTGTCTTCGGCGGTATTCGGCCATGGTCGGAAATGTGTACACAGATGCGGCCACACGCATACGCCATCAAAAATGTATGTGAGAGTGTGTGAGAGAATATATTCCTTGAATGTTTAGTTGTTTTTCAAAATTAAAAAATATTTCCATTCGGGAAACGATTTCCCTCGCATTTTTTCGATCCTCGGACGCGCTTGTTAATAAAAAGTGAAAATTCAGTGTAATCGGAGTAGTGAATCTCAATAGTGGTGAATGTGACAGACGCTCTGACAGCTAGCTATTATCAAATCGTTTGGATTTTTTTTTAATAATCAATATAGTGCACGGAAGCAGTGTCATTTTTCTCTGGTTGCTGGTGCATGAAGAGCAGGAAAGGAGACATCTGTATCTCGGAAGAAGTGGCATCAGATAAGTTACTTCCTAACTGACTGTCTTAACCTCATTTTCATCCCTTATACAGAACAAATATCTTTGTGGTTATTCTATTTTTTGTTTTCAGCGCCATACGAGAACGGGACGGATTGATGGAAATTTGATTTTTCTTCGCAGTCAAAAATCAACCTAGGTAGAAAAGAATTCTCTAGAATTGCGGTACAATGCCACGGTATGAATATCAGGTTCTACCGACATGACATGCTTCGACAAGGTCTGTTTCAACTTTAGCGGTATATTGGGGGCACTGCACTAATCCTGTGGCACATTTTTCTATCTGGGAAAGCATATTATTATGGTAGTACAGCTGTACAGCGTTCCGATAATATACCGTCTTCCCGTACTGACAGTATACATGCATTTTTTTTACCTCCAATATGCCGGAATTAAAAATCTCTAGAACTCTGCGGTACAATGCCACGGTAGGAATATCAGGTTCTACTGACATGACATGCTTCGACAAGGTCTGTATCAACTTTAGCGGTATATTGGGGGCACTGCACTAATCCTGTGGCACATTTTTCTATCTGGGAAAGCATATTTTTATGGTAGTACAGCTGTACAGCGTTCCGATAATATATAATTGGAACTTTTGATAATACGAAAGGGGGAATATATCGATAAAGAAAAGATAATAAAATAATTACTTCATTATTGTAATCCAATTCTATCGTATCTCCTACTTTTCTACCACGGCTTTTCCAGATAAAAAAATGTGCCACAGGATTAGTGCAGTGCCCCCAATATAATGCTAATGTTGATACAGACCTTGTCGAAGCATATCATGTCGGTAGAATTTGATATTCCTACCGTGGCATTGTACCGCAGAGTTCTAGAGATTTTTAATTCCGACATATTAGAAGTAAAAAATGCATGTATACTGTCAGTACGGGAAGACGGTATATTATCGACACGCTGCACAGCTGTACTACCATAATAATATGTTTTCCCAGATAGAAAAATGTGCCACAGGATTAGTGCAGTGCCCCCAATATACCGCTAAAATTGATACAGACCTTGTCGAAGCATGTCATGTCGGTAGAACCTGATATTCATACCGTGGCATTGTACCGCAATTCTAGAGAATTCTTTTCTACCTAGGTTGATTTTTGACTGCGAAGAAAAATCAAATTTCCATCAATCCGTCCCGTTCTCGTATGGCGCTGAAAACAAAAAATAGAATAACCACAAAGATATTTGTTCTGTATAAGGGATGAAAATGAGGTTAAGACAGTCAGTTAGGAAGTAACTTATCTGATGCCACTTCTTCCGAGATACAGATGTCTCCTTTCCTGCTCTTCATGCACCAGCAACCAGAGAAAAATGACACTGCTTCCGTGCACTATCTTGATTATTAAAAAAAAATCCAAACGATTTGATAATAGCTAGCTGTCAGAGCGTCTGTCACATTCACCGAGCACTGTCACAATAGTTCATTCGTCAAGCTGGATCTAGCTAATTGCACGCTGAAACATGCCCAAGTTGTATTCAGCCTTGAGAAGATTTATTTTCAATATTGGACCAAAGGTACGGCAATCCTGTTGCTTCAACTTCCAGGTATATTAATTGTAAGTATTACTGGAGAACGAGTAGGTTAAAAGATTTTCGTGAACTCACGATTTTCTGATATGTCATTTCGTACAGGTGCAACCGAAGAGGATCTAGCTCGTGTCCTGTCCGTAAAAAGATGGCTCGATGGACATCGGAGAATGTCAGGCTTGTCACCGAGCGCCTATTACCTACGGTACATTAATTGCAATACGCGCTTCTCGTTTCATTAAACTATTCCAGCGTTAAATAACTTTTACTTCTTTCAAGGTAATCACCTTTTATGAACTGTTCGTGGTAGGAGGCAGCGATCGATAATAGAGACTCGTCGTAGACAAGTTCGTCTCTTAAAACTAAAAGGCAATTGGTGTGCAACTGGAACATCATCGCAGGAATAATTTGTCTACGATTAGTCACAATCATTGATCGTTGCCCCCTACGATCAACAATTCGTACAAGGTAAATGCTTTGAAAGAAGTAAAAGTTACATAGAGCAGGAATAGTTTAAACGAAAATCACATATTGCAATGAAAGTACTATGGGTGAAAGGCGCTCGGTGACAAGCCTGACATTCTCCGATCCATCGAGTCATCTTTTTACGGACAGGACATGAGCTAGATCCTCTTCGGTTGCACCTGTACGAGATGACATGTCAGAAAATCGTGAGTCTTCATGAAAATCTTCTAACCTACTCGTTCTGCAATAATACACTTAGTAATAAAAAGCTATTCTCCTACACATGTACGTATTCTCCTCATGAATAAATTCCAAAAAGTAGTGAAATCCCCCCACAAAAACAGATTCTCTGTAAAAAAAAAGGCGGCATGTTCATTCAGTGCCAACAAAAATTGATACGTAAAATACTCTCCAAAAAGATTTGAAATCAATTAAGATCGCCATGTTCAAGAGATATATAAAAAGTAAAAGGCATCATTTGAAAGGGAAATTATTGTAAATCAAGTGACTACAAAATTCGACTAAAAAAATTTATAAAAAAAATTTTAATAAAAAAGAACTTGCCGCGTTTTTCCCTTCAAAATAAAAAATTCAGACACAGAATTATACTCGATGTTTATGCACTTATGATTTTAAATAAATTCATACACTTATATGATACCACCAGTATACCGAATGTCGTACGAGAAACCGATCAGGCGGGGGCCTTCTGAATTTCTCTGAATTTGACTTCGGCAGTGCAATTTATAAATCACTCTAACACCGTCCAAGCACTACCAATTATTCTTTATAGTGGACAAAATATGAAAACTTAAACGCGGCAAGTTCTTTTTTATTAAAATTTTTTTATAAATTTTTTTAGTCGAATTTTGTAGTCACTTGATTTACAATAATTTCCCTTTCAAATGATGCCTTTTACTTTTTATATATAACTCTTGAACATGGCGATCTTAATTGATTTCAAATCTTTTTTGGAGAGTATTTTACGTATCAATTTTTGTTGGCACTGAATGAACATGCCGCCTTTTTTTTTACAGAGAATCTGTTTTTGTGGGGTCTAACCTACACGATCTGTGTCTGATGAAACTTAAGAGGGGCTAATTCAACCGTTTGCCACCAGATGGTACCAAAAATGCTTTAGTGGGTAGAAAACATGTGCACTAACACGTACATAAGGTCTGTGTAGATTATTTTAATAAAACAAATAAATTTATGTGTAACTAAAACCATGTACCTACATGTAGATGTGGGTCATTCTCACGAAAAGCAGTCCTTCCTTGTCCGTTACAAATTACGGTATCATCGTTCGGCTTAGAGTAAATGGGTGTTTCTCTGTAAACTGGGCAACTGGTTGTCTCCGACCAATATTATATAAAAAATTATAGATTGCTGTATATCTAGTGGTTAAGTTTGAAGATAATTACCTAATCTATCTCTGCTCAGCGTACAGTATCCATTTATATTAACTTTATTATAAAAAAAGCAGTTTAATAACGCCCGAAAAACAGTCCCCTGGCGTGTCACCGAAGCAAGTGAGTACTTTAGATTAAATGAATTGAAATAATAACTTTAGGAATCAATGAAATTATCTGATAATTTCAACAATGTTACATCATTGTTAGTCACCCTACTCATTTTTTCATTAATATACTTATGTGAACCTAAATAAAGTATTATTAAAGTTTGTCTCAGAATTTTGTGAACAGTCGCCCTGTCTATATTGTAAAGTACACCTCACGTAGTCTACAGCTTAAACTATTACCTTTTAATGCGTGTTACGAAACGTAAACGATCTGAAGTTTGCATGGTTGTGCAACCAGAAGCGCCCGGACGCTGTTTTTTCTAGTGCTGCACGAGCATCGCTTCGTGGAACCCGCGTCGCAACCTGCCAGCTGACAGTCCCCTGGCATGAATTATATTTATGTGTTATTATGTATTTTATTTATATCTTGGAAAATTTGTATTGTTATAATAGATACAATTCATTGTGTACAGCACAATAACATAAAGTTATTACATTTTGTGCTACCTTCCAATGAAATCAAATTAAACAGTCCCCTGGCAACAGTCCCCTGTGTCAATTTTTCAGAAAATTCTCAATATTTGTTAAAGTAGGTAATGAAATATTTTTCGTTCATCTGCTATTTATTATTAATTAGGTATATAGCTATTCCCTTAATAAGATTTGTTTAATATATA
The DNA here is from genome assembly GCA_963678675.1 of Xiphydria camelus. NCBI lineage: Eukaryota > Metazoa > Arthropoda > Insecta > Hymenoptera > Xiphydriidae > Xiphydria > Xiphydria camelus. The sequence goes on along the minus strand of OY783197.1, from coordinate 15,915,304 downwards.
AGAAAGAAAGTTGCCTAGACAACTTTTACAAACGACTTGCCCAGTTTACAGAGAAACGCCCATGTATTTTATTTATATCTTCAAAAATTGATATTGTTATACTAAATAAAATTCCTTGTGTACAGCATAATAATATAAAGTTATTCCATTTTATGCTACCTTCCAATGAAATCAAATGAAACAGTCCCCTGTGTCGATTTTTCAGAAAATTCTCAATATTTGTTAAAATAATGGGAATATTTTTGTTCATCTGCTATTTATTATTAATTAGGTATATAGCTATATTCCGTTAATAAGATTTTTTTAATATATAAGAAAAAAGTTGCCTAGACAACTTTCACTCAAAACTTGCCCAGTTTACAGAGAAATGCCCAAATAACATCAAAGGTACATATATATATTGAACTGCATTAAGCCATTATATACTTTGAAATTATTTAATCCTTTTTTTCTCATGTTTTAACCTACCAACGGAGGGTGAAATCTCACCTCCGTGAACCGTCCGCCCATACAGTAGTCAATACTGTGTTCCATGTATTATATTATTATATAACTATATGTACTATATATAGAAAACTAAAAACCAATTATCAATTTTAGAATATTTATAAAGTAAGTAGAATAATGTTTAATTGCAATCACTCAACAATTTTTTCTTCAATCTTCATGAAAATTAAAGAATTTTACTAACTCGTCTTGTCCGCCAAAACAATCTAACCTCCGTTACTTTCTTGTTAAAATACAATAAATCTCGTAAATACTCCTCCATCTATTCAGGATATGCGAAGGTATCAATTTATACAGGGTGTTCATTTTAAAACTTACCACCCACGTTATCTGCGTAAAGAGACATATTTCTGAAAATCGCCGAGACACGTCAACAAAATTATTGAGGGGGAACATTTTTTATAAAAATTCGACGCCCCCCCCCCCCCCCCCCTCAACCACCTGACTCCGGGGGCGGTAACCCCAATATTCTTAAATGGAACAGGGGGTCGAGTGATACCTCATTTTAACGTCAAATTTGAAAAGTAGGATGTCAAAATGTACACAATTAAAAGCCCTTTAAAACGAGGTATCACTCGACCCCTGTTCCATTTAAGAATATTGGGGTTACCGCCCCCGGAGTCAGGTGGTTGAGGGGGGGGGGCGTCGAATTTTTATAAAAAATGTTCCCCCTCAATAATTTTGTTGACGTGTCTCGGCGATTTTCAGAAATATGTCTCTTTACGCAGATAACGTGGGTGGTAAGTTTTAAAATGAACACCCTGTATGTATTGACGATTCAGTAATGTTAATATCATTGGTAAATCTTGAAGTGGTTTGTGATAATTTCATAAAACAGGTAAGAAAAGATATTTGTTCAAGATCATTTCTCACCTCCGTTAGTACATTATAAGAAGACATTATTTATTTAATTTGCTTGTTGACCTCGAGATAAGTAGAATACATCTACAAGTTTTCCCTTAACACCACGCGAACTTTTGATAACCTCAAAATGCTTTACTGTGTAACGGAAATTATCCTCCGTGAATACTTCTGTTCAAAAATGTTTAACTGACAAAACTCTCTCCTGTGCAGATCGAAGCACTTAATTTTAATTATACTTCTAATAGTGCTGGATCCTCCTCGAGCTCTAGAAGTAGAGTAGCATGCGGCAAAAAGATTAGAAGAAAGAATAGAGCCAAACTAAATTTACAAATTAAGTATCTTGAAAATAAATTACGTAAAGCAGAAAGATGAGCAAGAAAATATAAAGCACGAGCTCAACGATTAAAAAAAGCAAATAAAAAGATAATTCCACGAACGAAAGTAAATAATTTAGTCAGTCCCTCACCTCCGTGAAATCCAATTTTAATTTTTTTGTTAATTTGTGCTTAAAGATTATCTACCATCTCGGAAATGTAGTTGTATGATGAAATATTAATTTCATGGATTTGAAAAAGGAAAATCTAAAATTTTTCCATGAAATTTTTGTTTTAAATTAGAACTTAAATAGTTTGCCTTTCGTGAGAATGACCC
>OY783197.1:15876657-15913082 GCA_963678675.1 Xiphydria camelus | reverse complement strand
CCCCCCTCTCCCTCTCTCTCTCTCTCTATCTCCCTCTCCCCCCTCTCTCTCTCTCTCTCTCCCCTCCCCTCTCTCCCCCCCCTCCTCTCTCTCTCTCCCCCTCTCTCTCTCTCCTCTCTCTCTCTCTCTCTCTCTCTCTCTCTCTCTCTCTCTCTCTCTCTCTCTCTCTCTCTCATCCTCTCTCTCTCTCTCTCTCTCTCTCTCTCTCTCTCTCTCTCTCTCCCTCTCCCCCCTCTCTCTCCCCCCTCTCCCTCTCTCTCCCTCTCTCTCCCCTCCTCCTCCTCTCTCTCCCCTCTCCCACCCTCTCTCTCCCCCCCTCTCCCTCCCCTCCCCCATCTCCCCCCTCTCTCTCTCCCACCCTATCTCCCTCTCCCCTCTCTCTCACTCCCCCCTCTCCCTCTCTCTCTCTCCCCTCCCTCTCTCTCTCTCCCCCCTCTCCCTCTCCCCCCCCTCTCTCTCTCTCTCTCTCTCTCTCTCTCTCTCTCTCTCTCTCTCTCTCTCTCTCTCTCTCTCTCCCTCTCCCCCCTCTCCTCTCCCCCCTCTCCCTCTCCCCCCCTCTCTCCCCCTCTCCCTCTCTCTCTCTCTCTCTCTCTCTCTCTCCTCTCCCCCCCCTCTCTCTCCCCCCTCTCTCTCCCCCCCTCTCCCTCTCTCTCTCCCTCTCTCTCTCTCTCTCTCTCTCTCTCTCTCTCTCTCTCTCTCTCTCTCTCTCTCTCTCTCTCTCTCTCTCTCTCTCAAGGGGTTCAATATCTTTGTAGTATTGGCATATTAAATACTCGGAGTTCTAGATGAGGTAATGGTTCTGTGATTATGTCTGTTTGTATAAATTCCTCAGAAGTTCTTTACCGACATATTCTAAAAGAATCTAAATTTGATTTATGGCCTTAGAGTTCAATGGCCTTCGTTTTATTAGCTGCACCCTAGCGGAAATTTTTCTCTACCAAATCTCTGCTAAGACTGTAAAAAACTCTGTGAAAAGCCTACCATTTCTTTGCGAATGTTCCAATTTTAAGAACTGACAGATAAATAGCAGAATCGGTAGAGACTTTGACAGAACTGGCAGAGAATTTAGCAAAGTTAGGACAAATTTTGTCGAAGTCCGTAAAGTCGGCAGAAATTTTTCAACATCTCTATCAATTGTATGAACTTTAATGAAATTCTTACGAACTCTACCAAAATATCTGCCAGCTCTACCTGAAGTCTCTAGCAGCTCTTAAAATTAGAAAATTTGCAGAGAAACAGCAGGCTTTCGGCAGAGTTTTTTGCAGAGCTTTGATAGAGATTTAGCTGTCAAAAATGCCCACTGGGAAAATTATCATCAGCGGATATATGTAAAAACTGGATCACTCGCAATTGCATCAAGAAATGTTTTACGAAGATTAAAGTTACTGATATGTTCACTCAATATCGCAATCAATATCGATTAATGTCATCCGCTTTGACTCGTGAACGTTTCCATGAGATCAATAATAAGCTTCGTTCGGCGGGTGAAATTAAGAAAATTTGAATTGATAATAGCTTCGTATACGTTTAGACTATTGTTGACGTCAGTCCAACTAAAATCTAGAGTGTAGCTGATTACATGGTCTTCCAAATAGCCACTTTCCATCTCCGAGGACATCTGCATATCCAATCGTCACCTGCTGATGTTGGTTTCTTCTTGGATCCACTAACCCAACATTATTGGTAGTATGCTGGGAAAGGGGGATAGAAAAAGAGGAAGGAGGCCACCCTTTCCCTATTTATATGGAGGAAAAAGAGGAATATACATATATTATTTAAAATCTAGCATATAAAAGACTAAAAAATGCGGCGTCTTTGATGCTGGATGGTAGGTATTTGCTTTCGTGATCGGAATAGACGTTCATCATAGACGTTCGTCGAATCCGTAGCTGTCCACTCCTTTTGTACTGAGTTTCTGATATGCGCATAATATGTACGTCCTCGTCTTATAACGATTACTACTAATAGCAGCGTGTCTCTGATAATTAGATGATTATTGGTTGATTCTGTTTATTACTATATGACCTATCGTTAATACGATAGACTCTATGTTATAACTTAATTAAGTTCTTGGTTCCAATCATCTCACCTCTTACTAGAAACAATCTATATATACTATATCATGAACTCACTCCATTTTATTGACATTATTTAGGCAATCAAGACAGGTAAGAAGAATATTATAGCCAATTTTGATATAATTAAATTCTTCGCTAATGTTCCAGTCAAAAGATTGTGAGATATTGGTGAACGCAAACTTGTAGCAGACACTATCTTACACGTATGCAGAATATGAACGATGGAAGATATTCTAGAATTTTTAAAGTTACCCAACTACTTTCAACTGAGTGATCATTATTCAAAAAGGCCAACTACTTTTAAGTAACAATAAGTTACCATATCTACACATATGAGCTCACTTTTGACACCAGTCATGGTGAGTCTATATTTGGAGTACTTTGGGCAGTTTGCATTAGAAGCGGTTCATGGATGTCCAAATATTTGGCTACGTTATGTAGATAATATATTCTTCATTTGGTCATATCGCCCAGATAGACTTCACAAGTTTCTGGGACGTCTGAGTTGTCTCAAAAAATCTAATACAATTAATCCGAGTCCGGCAAACAATTGCTTCTTTTGGATATTTTAGCGATAGCGTGCAACACTGGAGTATTGTACACTCGCGTGTACCAAAAAACTACACATACGAGCAAATAACTATGTTTGCGTTACATTTTTGGAGTGCTCTATAACGCGTCCTGGGTCATATACTCCACAAATAAGAGACCAAAATTTAAGAGAAAAATATACTCGAACTTGTTTACAATGAGGGGAAACCGAACTGGGCTAATATATCTATTTCCAGTCTAAACAATTTAATGGCATGAAATTGAGCGTTGCCAGATCACTGCGGCATAAAAAAAACGTGCCTATTTACTATACTTCATAAAAGAGGACAATTTAGGAGCATAAAACGGCATCGTTAGTTCCAACAAACTTTTAATAGCAATGAAATGCCTAAATGCCGACATACGATGCATAATTAGTTTTCCGAAATTTTGCATCCTACAAATGCTTGCATCATTAGGCAATTTTATGTCGAGAATATGCCGTATATTATTTCTATTTATATATGTCCAATATTTGCGAATAGAGCAGTATGCTAAATTCTAACAAATATTTAATGTACTACTGACGATACAATGCAAGTTTTCGAATTAGACAAAAATTTCCGGTATTTTATACTACTATAATGACATCCTAATTTAGAAATAAAATATCTGCATGTGCCATGTTCAACATTCTTGTCTGTCTGAGAAATACCGTTTCGGCTTATAACGAATCGAAATTTAATACGGTAGTTCTTGGGCCTTGATCATAACGCAGCTAACTACGGTATCGGCAATATTATTCTCGTTGAAAAACTCAATCAGCTTTTGGCAACATGTATTTAGATGAGAGAGTATATAACAAGTTGCATCAAGAGCAGGTCGATGGATTCGAGTGAATGGGAGATGCTGCATGCGTAAATTAGTGGCGCCCTAACGCCAGTTGGTAGCAAACCGATGGATGGTTCGTTTTGGCGTGATGGTGCTGATCGAAATGACTGTTTTACACGTATTTATCGGCGAAGATGATGAGGTCAGAGCTGGCTGCGATCAATGATTGATATGACGGTGCGACAAAGTTAGCTACATTCAGCACATCGACTTTCTGTTCAATGCTACTGACGTTCGATAAATGAATTATTAGCAAAGCATGAATAAGCATGTGGGAGGAGGATAGTGATGCTGTTCGTCGTTTTTACCTATATAATTTGTTTGAAATCGCGTTATCCTTGCGTGAGGCGGATGCCCTCTTATGCCAATTCAGAGGGCAGAGTCATAAAGCCATGCGCACGTTGAAGGATAAATGCTTGTACATTGCGGCTTGCGTATCATTACACCCAGCATGGGCAGAATATGGTGTAAAACCCCATTGATTTTACACTACTAAATAGGTCAAGTTTCTCTTCATGATGAGTACAACAGTTCTCGGCTCACTCCGACCGAAGATGTGTGCGGCCGCGGACGTTCGAAAAATACCGAACTTACCGACAGACGTACGAATTGTCAAATGAATCAGTCGGACGTATGTATGTCATGTGCAGGCCTATATCAGTAAATTATTAAAATTTTGGGTTCTGTCAATAATAGGTTTAAGTTTAAGATTCAATCTAAATTTTTAATATGCAAACCTAGCCTGATAGACGGTTAATATTATGAGTCCTGTCCATGATACTTTTGTCAGGTTAGATTAAGTTGGCGGACACATTATTTGTTCTTTATTGATCTCAAATATTTCGCCTATTATAATATTAATAATGTTCTGATATTTTTGATATATCTACTTCTGATGTTTATGTTCGAAACATCAGAAATAGAAAATGCATCAACCCCCTACTTTTTGTCCCCAATCCAGTTCCTCACAGCGAATGAAGCCAAAGTTGGACCGGCTCATCGCTAACATGCGTTTATATGCCTAAAATGTATCCACGTTCCGATAACACAGGCACACAAAAAAAAAGGCCTTGCTCCCGGAACCAGACCAGTATATCTTTGTTTTTGGGGTCGCTGAATCCGAATCCGGTGTCCGTTTGTCTCCATCACGTCACATTTTTTTTTAATCTCAAAAAACCATCAATAGATCATGATTTTCAAAAAGTTAATGGACTTAAACCAAATTCGCTATAGGGCTTTTTTTGGGTCGCTGATCACGAATCTAAAATAGGATTTCAAAAATGCAAAATGGCGGATCCAATATGGCGGACGAGATTTTTGAAAATCGACGGATTCATGCCGAATTTGGTATAAGGGTTTTTTTTGGGTCGCTGATCATGAATCTGAAGTCAGATTTTAAAAATTCAAGATGGCGGATCCAATATGGAGGACAAGATTTTCGAAAATCGACGGATTCATGCCAAATTTGGTATAGGTTTTTTTTTTCGATCGCTAATGACGAATATGAAGTTATATTTATTAGGTTGATGCAAAAGAAATGCAGGTTTTTCCACTTTTTCATATTTAACGCAAGTTTATACCAATAAATCATTATTTTACTTTAATGTGTTATATATCGTTTTAAAGCTTATTTTATGCTCTTTCTAGATATTTATATAAAATTTACCGTAATTCTTTTTTCTTATCAATTATTCGACTTTTGTTTGCAGATGTCGAAGCGCGATTTTCGCAGTATTTTTTTTAATGAATTTAAACTGGGGCGTAGTGCAGCTCAAACTGCCAGAAATATCAATAAAGTATGGGGCGCAGGAAGCGTAAACGAGTGCACGGTGCAGCGCTGATATTAAAAGTTTCGTTCTGGCAAGACCAGCCTTGAAGATGAGCCCCACGGTAGCCGCCCACCGGTGATCGATAATGATCAATTGAAGGTGTTAATCGAAGCCGATCCGCTTAAAACAATTCGAGAAGTTGCTGAAGAGCTTCACGTTGACCAATCAACTGTTGTTCGATATTTGAAACAAATTGGAAAGTCAAAGAAGCTCGACAAGTGGGTGCCGCACGGACAACGCTCGACCGCACGTTGCACAATCAACGCTCCAGAAGCTGAACGAGCTGGGCTATGAGACTTTGCCTCACCCTCCATATTCTCCGGACCTTTCGCCAACAGACTACCATTTTTTAAGCATCTCGACAACTTCCTGCGCGGGAGATGCTTTAGAAACCATGATGATGCTAAAAATGTCTTCGACGCCTTTATCGCTTCTAGAAGCCCGGATTTTTACGCGACCGGTATAAATAAACTCGTTTCTCGTTGGCAAAGCTGTATTAATTGTAATGGTGCTTATTTTGATTAATAAAGTTTTCGTTCAGTTAAGTTATGAGATTTTAAAGTTATAGATTAAAATCCTGCATTTCTTTTGCATCGACCTAATACAAAAATTCAAAGTTTTCGAAAATCTTGTCCTCCATATTGGATCCGCCATCTTGAATTTTTAAAATCTGACTTCAGATTCATGATCAGCGACCCAAAAAACCTCCTTATACCAAATTCGGCATGAATCCGTCGATTTTCAAAAATCTCGTCCGCCATATTGGATCCGCCATCTTGAATTTTTGAAATCCGATTTCAGATTCGTGATCAGCGACCCAAAAAACCCCTTATAGCGAATTTGGTTTAAGTCCATTAACTTTTTGAAAATCATGATCTATTGATGGTTTTTTGAGATTAAAAAAAATGTGACGTGATGGAGACAAACGGACACCGGATTCGGATTCAGCGACCCCAAAAACATAAAGATATGCTGGTCTGGTTCTGGGAACAAGACTTTTTTTTTGTGCCTGTGTAATCGTCGATGGTTATGTACAATAAAACACTGTCGCTACGCCTTCTCAAAGCCTTCCTCGAAAATGCGTCAGTCCCACTAAAGGTGAGTGTATTTCTAAGGTTTCTTGTATTGCAATGAAGATTTGTTTTTACAATAATTTATTGATTTGCAAAAAAAATATATTGCGCCCTTTTTGTGAAATAAAAAGTACGATTTTACCTCTAACGGAGTTATTGGCGATTTTGAGATATTCCACCATTTTTCAATGCGCCATGTTAGTGGCGCTAGCGGCATTTATAATACTTCTTACTTACCTTTTTTCCTGTCTATAATAACTTCTTTTCTTTTGTAATTGTAAGTGTTTTCGTTCGATTAATAAATCGATTACATTATTCCATGCTTGTGAATAAAAGAGTCATCAAACCAACTTTGTGTTGAATTTTACACCGGTTACCGGCCTAGCCCTAATATCACTGCATATACTTTTCCGTGTTAGTTAAATCGATAAACGAAAATAAAAGCATATAAACGTAGCATGTATTCCTAACCTAAAAACGATGCAATGGCATGCGGGTCGAGTATGAGGATCGACAAATTGACCAAAGGAAACTACGACATATAGAGGATTCACGCGGAATTCATCCTTATCAGGAATGGGCTCATCGATAGAACGAAACAAAAGCCTGCCAGAAAATACAGCTACATTAATATCATGGGTCAAGGAAGATCGAATAGCGAAGGCAGATATACTCTGTGTGATATTCTAGGATGGTGCTCATAGGCGATATTGTTACGTCCCGGGTTTTTAGTTATCAGGCACGAGTGGGAAATGGCACGAGACGCAAAATGTGAGATTTTTAGATGGCCAAAATCACAATATCCCCGAGGAGACTGTCATTGATAATGAAAGTTTATGCGGTGGCGAGGCTCGATGAAAAAGAGGGACAGGGGGGGGGGCGAAGAAGAACAAGCAATTTATTTGCCCTGGGACGGAGTCCCCTCAGAGCATGCACCAAAAACATGAACAAATTCAATTTCAAATACGAACATAAGGATGGAAATACAATATTTAACTTACTCTTAATTATAAACTAGAGGACAGACTAATAAGAAGTTAGAAATAAGAAAATGCTCTAAGTATTAGTCGCGGGTCAAAGGCTCCTCACTGAACAACCACTCAAACAGACTCCGCTTAAAGGCTGAGAGGGCGTGAGCCTCTCTTACAGGGGTAGGCAACCTATTCCAAAGTATAGGAACAGCCAGACGAAACGGCTTCTGGAAAACTGCAATGCGAAATGCAGGGACGTCAAGATCAGAGTCGCCACCTCGAGTGTCACGCAAACGCACCTGAGATCGAAACTTAAAATTCTGAGCGAAGCAAGATGGCCTAACTGTAGCAAGCGCACTAAAGAGTAGCGAAGCTGTAAAGTACCTGCGCCGATTTCGAACAGACAGCCACTTAAGACGACGCAAATGAGGTGAGATATGCTCACCCCAGCGCAGAGAGAAAATGAAGCGAGCACACCCGTTGGTGACTCTTTGTAGTTTAGGCCCGCTACACACGTCCGTCTTTTAACCGTGCGGTACCGCTGCGGTGCCGGAATTGCGGTTGGTGATATCAGTCCCGGTGCACACGTCGTTGCGGTGCCGCTGCGTTGCCGCAGCAATTCAATGCACTCTATAGACGGGAAAGTACTGAGAAGCCGGAGGTGCGTGTGCGGTATCGTTGCGGTGTCGTGGGGAACTGCGGCGAAAGACTGCCACAAGAGGAACGCACGGCGCCGCAACGTCACCGGGGGTGTCTGTGCAGCGCTACAATCTATCTATGGTATCACCGACCGCAATTCCGGCACCGTAGCGGTACCGCACGGTTAAAAGACGGACGTGTGCAGCGGGCCTTAAGATTAAACTCATCTGAGACGTTTCCAAGTACCGCACAACAGTAGTCCAGGTGCAGGAATACAAGACCCGATGTTAAGTGTATTCTGAGAGGAACTGGAAGGAGAGAAGTCAGAATTTCTTTTTAACTGAAAAAGAGAGAACAGAGTGTATCTTGCTTACAACTTCGCTCACGTGACTGCTTCATGCCAATAATTCATCCAGAATCACTCCGAGGTTACGCATCTCACGCGTGGGTACGGTATATCTACTCCACCAAGCCTGATTATATGTTTATATATGGGGCATTCTGTGTCAAGATAGCCACTTTTTTCATGAGGGTCTCAAAAAAATCTGATTTTTATTTACATAGTCATACTTGATGAAAAAACATTACCTGAATTTTTTTAGACTTTTTTTACGCGCCGTTAATGGTATACTTCGATTTGAAAAATAAATGTTAACTTTAAAGTTTCAAGTATACCATTAATGGAATAAACCACTTTGTATACATGAAAATTTTTTTCTCAATTTTTCAAAAAAAATATCAAAATTTTTAAGTGACATATTTTCTTACAAAAAAGTGAAAAAGAAAACAGAAAATATTTATTTCGCCAATGCGACAGTCGATTTTTCTTAAAAAAAATTCAGTATATTTGAAATCAATAAAAACTGTGTAGAAAAAAATTTGGTAGTGGGAGGGCCATTTCTTCATGAAGAAAAAAATTCTTTTAGTTTTTTCTCTTAAAACATTTTTTTTAATCAGAAAATCTTTATCCTTCTGTGCATAGATGCGTAGAAGGATAAAGAACATTTTCTGATAAAAGAAACATTTTTTAAGAGAAAACAGAATTTTTTCTTCATGAAGAAATGGCCCTCCCATTACCAAATGTTTTTCTAGACAGTTTTTATTAATTTCAAATATACAGAATTTTTTTAAAGAAAAATCGAAACTGTTGCATTGGCGAAATAAAAATTTCCTTGTTTTTTTCACTTTTTCCCTTTTTCACAAAAAAATGCCTTTTAATGTCACTTAAAAATTTTGATATATTTTTTTAAATTGAGAAAAAAAACAAAAAATTTCATGTATACAAAGTTGCTTATGCCATTTATAATACACTTGAAACTTTAACCCTTAGCGGCCACACGGGGTAACTAGTGGGGGGGGGGGGGGGGTACCCCAGGCTCAGAAAAAGTGAAATTAGAGATCTAAAACCTTTGAAATTGATACAAGGAACGATATCTGCCGGTAGTAGACAAGTGTGAGATGTGATTCCATTTCATAGGAAGCCGAAAAAACGCGTGGCGGCACTTTGAGCGTTCGTTTTCTCTCGGCGTGGGGTAACTAGTTACCCTAGTGTGTGGCCGCAACCGTTGCTCGGCACAGATATTTTTTTTCAAATCGACTTGTTTGTGGTGTCAATAGACAAAATAAAGGTACGTTTTTCATATTCTAGTAAAAAAAAATGTGTTCAATCCTAGTTATGGAATCTTGTCTGTTCATGTGAAATAATTCAGTTTCATTTTTATATGATATTGTTTATTAAATAAATCTAGTGTACGTTCATTATAAGATAACACGTGGGTTCTAGGTTATGAAAATACGATGTATAAACTTAGTTTCATATATATGAACAATTTTTATGTCTCAAATGCCCATAAATAAAAAAACTGACAAGATACTTTCCAAACAATTTTTTGACTAAAAAAGTTCCGCGTTTACATATGAGAAGTGAAATAGATTTTTTTTCCTTTGATTACTGCGTGTAGGTTTTTTTGTCATCTATTCCCGCGTAAGAATGTATACGTGTCTACGCGGGGGTAGTATACTTTCTCTTTCGAATGAACGAATACAATAATATTCGTGTACACGTGGGGCGCGCGCGAATTCATTCAAACGCATGATATCTATATTTTTTCGAACATATTATTTTATGTATAAATACATATTATCGTATAAAACACAAAAAAGGCAAATTTTATGCTTTGTAATTTTTTTCATTTTTCCCTCCAGTAATTTTCCAAAATAAATATACTTTTTGAATGATCGGCGGATACTGTTATTTTTGTATGGTAGTGGTATACGTTGTGCGTACAATCCTAAAAGTTTAGCCCCTAATATTGAAAAATGGCGGAGTAATGCATTTTTTTTCTGAAAAAAGCCATTTTTGCTGAATTTTCACATACACTGCCCCAGAAAATACACGCCAGCGTACTTGGGTTGCATATCGGTAGGCGCTATCGGATCCAAGATGGTTCCCTAAAATTCGGTGACAATACCGATAGCCAGGACTCGAACCAAATAGCAGGGACTCGAACCAAATGGACGTTTCAGTCCTAAAAACATCGGTTATCTCAATAGTGGTGAATATGACAGATGCTCTGACAGATTGATAATCATTTGCATTTTTTTTCGAATAATCGAGAGTGAACGGAAGCAGTGATATTTTTTTCTGGTTGCTTGTGCACGAAGAGCAGGAAAGGAGACGGCAGTATCTCAGAAGAATTTTGCCATCAGATAAGTTCTTTTCTATCTAACTGCTTTAACCTCACTTTGATTCCGTATGAAGGACACATATCTTTGTGTTAATTCTATTTTTGTTTGCAGCGTCATGCGAGCACGGGACGAATCAACGGATAAATTAATAAATTAAATTTTTCGTCTCCGTCAACGATCAAAGCCGTGAAAAATAGGAGATGCAAAGGAATTGGATCACAATAATCAAGTAATTACTTTTTCATTATTTTTTCTCTATCTACATTTTTCCACTTTCGTACTATCACAAGTTCCAATTTATACACCGACCTGTCAAACCTGAAGGGTGTATATGCTGTATATGATTATGTTATTTACAATTTGTTACAGAAATAAACGTGCTGCTGTGCATTTCTACCCGGAAGAACTCCAAATCGCTTGCGAACCCGAGAGGGTTTCTTTTTCCCGCAAAACTAAAGGTTACGACCAACCAGCAATTTTGCAGCTTAAAGGTGATCTTGACGAGACCCAGAAAAGTGCATAGCAGAACGCCGATGCTTAACCCTCGGTTAGGCGCGTACATTAGACCGACGCGGTTGGTCGCGCTAGGTCCGGTGGACCTAAGGCCCAATTATTACATTACGACGTAGTTAATTGAAATATCATGTACAATGTCGACGTAGTTAATTGAAAGATCATGTACAATGTTTATAGTGATTGATAAATATATCAATATATATGAGTAATAACTCATAGTATCCATTATATGCATAATTCGTATATCCATTACACAGCTCCACAAAAAAAATCGAAAAAATGCTTCCTCTGACCAGACCAGTATATCTTCATGTTTTTGGGGTCGCTGAATCCGAATCCGGTGTCCGCTTGTCTCCTTCACGTCACGTTCAAGGTCATTTCAAGGTCAAATCCTGGAAAAATAGTCAAATCGATTCAAATTATTATTCCTACATATTTTTGAGGTCGCTGAATCCGAATCCGGTATCCGTTTGGCTCCATCACGTCACATTTTTTTTAATCTCAAAAAACCATCAATAGATCATGATTTCCAAAAAGTTCATGGACTTAAACCAAATTCGCTATAGGGGGTTTTTTGTGTCGCTGATCACGAATCTGAAATCGGATTTCAAAAATTCAAGATGGCGGGTCCAATATGGAGGACGTACAAAAACATAAAGATATACTGGTCTGGTCAGAGGAAGCATTTTTTCGATTTTCTTTGTGGAGCTGTGTTATATGCATATCCCCGCTAGATCCGGAGGACCAAAATATGTTCTCCCTCCATTTAGGCGTTGATTACCTGGAAATTGTTATAAATATCGGAGTGCGGCATTGAAAAATAATTGTAAATATACCGTTCTAAGATGTCATAAAGACCCACTCCGGTAGGTCAATCTGATTTTAAAATAAAAGTAAAATACAATTGCATAGGTCCGCTGGACCTATACGCGACTAACGGAGGGTTAAAATCCGCCTTAAGGTAGGTTTGGTAGAACGAGTGTTGTGAAGATATGGAAATGGCTTTATTTAATGTGTATAATTTTTAACCATGTGGATGTCGACATGCAAATGTGGATTCTTCCATAAGGTTACATGATCTATTGAATTCGTCATTCTCCCCTTTACAATGCTCATTTAATATTTCTAGGTATAGCGGCAACTATCAGATTAGGTATGCGGGAAACGATTTATTCCGACTCATCCAGGAATTAGCCCTCCCCAGAAAGGTTTGAGACTGCGAACTCATCAAGCAACGGTACCCTTGTCCGCTAGATCCGGGACGCAGAAAATACCCAACGTCATTATCTATCTATCCGTGAGGTCATTAATTCCAGTTCTTCCGGGTAGAAATGCACAGCAGCACGTTTATTTCTGTAACAAATTGTAAATAACATAATCATATACAGCATTTCACTATTTCAAATATACCGAACTTACTCTATGTAGAAATTAAGAAACTAAATTAAGCATCGGCGTTCTACTATGCACTTTTCTTGGTCTCGTCAAGATTACCTTTGAGCTGCAGAATTGCTGGTTGGTCGTAACCTTTAGTTTTGCGGGAAAAAGAAACCCTCTCGGGTTCGCAAGCGATTTGGAGTTCTTCCGGGTAGAAATGCACAGCAGCACGTTTATTTCTGTAACAAATTGTAAATAACATAATCATATACAGCATATACACCCTTCATGTTTGACAGGTCGGTGTATAAATTGGAACTTGTTATAGTACGAAAGAGGAAAAATGTAGATAGAGAAAAAATAATGATAAAGTAATTACTTGATTATTGTGATCCAATTCCTTTGCATCTCCTATTTTTCACGGCTTTGATCGTTGACGGAGACGAAAAATTAAATTTATTAGCTCATCCCTTGATTCGTCCCGTGCTCGCATGACGCTGAAAACAAAAATAGAATTAACACAAAGATATGTGTCCTTCATACGCAATCAAAGTGAGGTTAAAGCAGTTAGATAGAAAAGAACTTATCTGATGGCAATTCTTCTAAGATACTGCCGTCTCCTTTCCTGCTCTTCGTGCACAAGCAACCAGAAAAAAATATCACTACTTCCATTCACTCTCGATTATTCGAAAAAAAATGCAAACGATTATCAATCTGTCAGAGCATCTGTCACATTCACCACTATTGAGATAACCGATGTTTTTAGGACTGAAACGTCCATTTGGTTCAAGTCCCTGCTATTTGGTTCGAGTCCTGGCTATCGGTATTGTCACCGAATTTTAGGGAACCATCTTGGATCCGATAGCGCCTACCGATATGCAATCCAAGTACGCTGGCGTGTATTTTCTGGGACAGTCTGTATATGACCAGTTTTTAGAACGCCATCTATAAATTGACCGATAAAAATCATTAGAAATGTTGAAGAACTCTTCAACAAACATGAAACAATCGGCTAGAAGTCTTAAAACGCCCATGTCTTGTACAACTAGGTTTTTCAGCGTGGGGTAATGAGTTACCCCATGTGGCCGCTAAGGGTTAAAGTTAAAATTTATTTTTCAAATCGATGTATACCATTGACGTCGCGTGAAAAAAAATCTAAAAAAAATTCAGGTAATATTTTTTCATCAAGTATGACTATGTAAATAAAAATCAGTATTTTTGAGAGACCCTCATGAAAAAAGTGGCTGTCTTGACACAGAATGCCTCATATCTTCTGGTACCAATAATAATGATAGCTTTCATTTTGCTGGAGTTAAGTAAAAGACAGTTCTCTGTAGCCCAGGCTAGCACCGCAGAAACATTTTGATTAATCGAGTCAACGGCGTGTTGAAGATTGTCTGGCCTCAATGCAAATAAATTTGTAGGTCTTCCGCATATAACGTCCTTTTGTAGTTAACTATAACACCAGGAAGATCATGCATACGCAACGAGAATAACAGAGGTCCAAGCACTGAGCCTTGTGGAACACCAGACGTAACAGCTCCCCAACTAGAGAGAGCCCCGCCGCGGCCGCGAACAACCTATTAACGTCCGCATAGATAGTCACGGAACTAATTTAGTGAGCAAGTTGCCGTACGAAATGGAGTCGAAGGCTTTAGAAAAATCAAATAGCATAAAAACCGTAATCATTCTGCGGTCCATGGCCTCACGTATGTCATGGGTGACCTTCACTAAGGCGGTCTGAGTGCTGTAATCCTTACGAAAGCCAAACTGATAAAGATTCAAACGACCCGTTTCCTCAAGGAAAGGAACGATCTGCGAGTGTACAATCTTCTCCAAAATCTTCGAGAGTGTAGGCAATATATCATAGAAACCGGTCGGAAGTCGAGACAATCGTAGGGCTATAAGACTTAAGGATTGGACATATGAAGGCCTTTTTCCATTCCACTGGATACGTGGCAGGCATGCATTAACAAGTGACTATATAGATCGAGAACAACAGGAAGGATGACAGGCAGAGACTGCGACAGTATATCCAAATCCTCGCCATCAACCCCAACCGCCGCAGATTTGAGGCTCGAAAAAGCTAATGTGAGTATCCTTTCAGTAACGTGTCTGAAGTCAAAGTTATCGCAACCGAAGTGCGCAAGCAAAAGATTAACCCTTTCGCTACGGGCCGATCTTTCGGCGCGCTACTCCTGCTGAACGAGCCGCTGCGCCGAAAGTGTATACTTGCGGAAGGCCTGCAATTGTCCGTTGTACGTTCAATACCGCGGCATCTTACGCATAGCGATTGTAATCGCCCGTAGAAAGAAAAAGGTGGAAAGATTATCACATAATGCAATTAGAAAGTATAATTCAATAATGTAACTTCGTATGGAAGATTTCAAAGCACGGGTATCGAGCGTGAATCGTTGGGTGACTATAGTCAACGTTCGTACCTGGCGAGCGTCAATCATTGGGTGACTATAGTCACCGTTCGTACCTAGCGAGCGTCAGTCGTTGGGTGACTATAGTCACCGTTCGTAGCGAAAGGGTTAAAATTAATCCATTAGGTACTAGCATTCCATAAAAGGAACACAAATTTCTCTCTTAGAAAAACGACCGAAAAAGACTTTCATTCGCAAAATTCCCCGTCAGAAAATGTTTTCATATCACGTAATACCTATCCGACTGCCTCCTTACAGTTCAGTCGTTTGATAGTCGCCGAATAGTGTGGTTTGCTTACATTTATGTAACAGTTTGTCTGAGTTTGCTTGAAAATGTGTATCCGCAAAGAGTAAGTAATTTCTACATTACTTTTTTAAAGTAATTCTGTGGTCATATTTTACTGTCTTTTAATATTTGTGTATAGATCCTTAGTTAGACGCCAGTTGAAGCACGCTAGGCCTTTTTGTTTTTCTAATATATCGAATATTTTATTGCGTTCCATATAAGGAACGCCCGCCATCTTGAAAACTATTGCAGAAAAACCTATATTTTTGAAAGACTATTGTTACTATTAATATTTGGTCCAAAAAAACGCATTTCAATCTTAATTTTTTAGAAATTGAAAAATTCAGTCCCTAATGGGTTAAACAAAACCGAGGGCCCCGTGCAGTATGTCAAAAAGTAGTCACTGAAGTTGTCGAGGGAAATGTCCGAAAGCAAGGAGGTCTTGGTATCATCCGTCTCAGCCGCTACAAAATGTCCCTAGGCCTACGAAGCTCTGAGAATGAATTGGAAAAGTAAGTCACCTTAGCCAACCTGAGCCTACTTCGCACGACATCCTGCATTTTCCTAAACTCGCTTTGGAGTCTAGGCTGCTCAGCCCGGAGAAACGCCCGATGCAGATGGTCTCGGAAGGGGAAGGGGGGGGGGAGTCACCGTGTGTTTTCACTCGCACTCACACGTTCTCGAGTACCAGATCCAGGTACTGTCTCCGTATACGCGAGGATGCGTTCTTCGTCGTCTTACAAGATTCAGGGATTTTTTTTAGAAGCGGTTACCGAGAATTGTAAGCCATTGCAATCAATCATACCGTGTGATTTCGAGGATGGTAATCAGAAGCAATATGCGAGTGCGAGTGACAATACCCGGCTGAATGCATAAGAGTTTCTCTGTCGCAAACTCGAACTGGACAATTCTAGGGAAATATGCAACAGAGAAATTCTTATGCACCCACTACATGTTATCACTCGCACTCGCATACGCCTATGATCACCATCCTCGAAATCACACGGTATGTACACCTAGCGTCAATGATTCCGATCGACCCGCTTTGGGTGATAGTACTTCAATTGAGTCGACCGTAGTTGACGGGTATGAGTGAATCTCTTTATTTTGCCATGAAGCACCAACAATTTAGCCTTCGTGGCAAAACACTAAGATTCACTCGAATCTTTTAACTACGATCGACTCGATAAAAGTACCGTCACCCAAAGTGGGTCGATCAGAATCATTGACGCTAGATGTATATTAGGCCAAAGTTCAGATGGAAGGGATATTTTTATATAAGGCATACTAGCAGATAACCTAACGAATTATTTTAGTTCTAGTTGACAACATTAGAAAGGTTACGTATCTGATGATAACAATACGTGGTCATAATAAGCTTTTCACCGTGTTTATTTATCTTATTTTCTAGTTCTTAAAAGAGTGCATTTTTCCCCTTCATAAATCGGTCGTATTATTTAGGGCGTTCAATAATGATTGACACTCGCCCCATAAATAGGTTACTGCAGCCGTTGAAATTATGTGAGTGGCGTATGCAGGAAGACATACGATAGTACTGCCTATAGCCACCAGACCACGTTCCGTTAGCGCACAGGTCGATCAGTGCAGCGTCTAATGTGGTAGGGTACAGAAGTGCTTGTGGACAGTGATGGCAATAACATGGAAAGCGACAATCACGGGCAGCGGTAGATTGTGTGGTTTCTTTGGAAGGAAGGCGTGGTTACGTCACACATTCATATAGTAACTATGCCCTGTTCGATGCAATGAAAGAGACCCTGCGATGTAGAATATTCACCACTTATGCCGAGCTCCAGGCCGTTGTCAAGCAGTGGTGCCGGAATACCCCCACGGAGTGGTTGCTACTCTACTACGGAAACTCCCGGAGCGATGGCAAAAGTGCATAGATGTTGGTGGAGACTACTTCTAATATAACCTGTATTAGTATTGCCCAAATAAATAATTACTGTAACACAAATCACTAGAGTGTCAATCATTATTGAACGCCCCAATAAAAGGGAAAGTCTAATAAAACATATTTTTCATAACATTCCTCTAGATTTAAAAAAAATTGCGGAAATTGTGTTTATTAAAACTTATTCAGATAATGAAAGATTTATTTTTTAAAATCCCTTAAGCCGATCTGAGCTAGACTCTTTCTTTGTTTTCCATAAAGCAGACAGGATTTTTTTAAGTTTCACAACGTACTGATATGCTAGTTTTCTGGCCAGCTTAGAATTCGCTCCTTAATAAACACATTATTGCTGAGGTCTTTAAATAATTTGTAGGGAACATTATTCTTAAATTATTGCTGTATTCCACTCATAAATATTTCAACAAAGTGGGAGACTTAATCTCTAAAGTTAAAATATGAAACAAAAGGTACATAACATTTCACATTGTCGTTCTTGAATAAGTATTTGTTCAAATGCAACAATAAAGATATGAATCAATAAAACAGTACTTCATAAAATGTTTTGAAAAAGCATTGGAAATTTTAATTTGTAGCACGAGAAATTTCAATTGAGTATCACTGTCAGTTCCGAAACGACAGCGGCTTGAAGTTAAGTATGGTTGAGCATGGTTATTGTTGCCACAAAACCGTAATGCTTTAGTTGTGGAAAGATTTTTCGACTTTTAGATAACTGCTATGCCCCTTTCAAGACATATCCCTTTCGTCCCACCTCTCACCTACGGGATTCTAAAAGTTTGTTCAATAAAAGTATAAAATGTATATGATATTTACTCATCAAGATTTGGTTCGTTTATTACTAGATAATGGCTGTGTTCATCCGATACTTCTTTATCAAAGCGTTGACGAAGTGCTGTACCAGTGGACACAACGATTGAAAGATTTTCAGCTGGACAGCACCGCTGAGTGCTATTGTGTTCGTTTGTGATTGCTGTGATACCGTTCGTGCAACGTTTCATCAGCGGAGTATCGCCTGAACACGAATTACATGCGATGGTAGGATAGTTTAAATAGGGAAGCTTATTGTGAATTATAGTCTATAAAGGTGCCACTTTCGCCGGTTCCTACCGCTGTTTCCACCTCGCCCGATTGGTTCAAATTTTAAAAAAGTCTCATGGTCACTAGCGATGAACCAATCATATTAAAAATTAGGGAACCAGCGTAGCTGGCGCCCTCTGGATCAGCCTGATAAATAAGCTTCCCCATCTATTTATCTATTTTATATCTATCTATATAAATAAAAATGTAACTGCCCGTTTGTGCCCTCCTATAATCTCCGAAAGTTCTTTATCTATTGCTTTGAAATTTTAACACAAGGTTGCAGTCGAATACGAGCGTGTTTTCATATACTTACTATTTATATACCTACTCCCTGAAGGGGATAAATAAATAAAAACGTGAAAGAATATTTCGAAGCACATCAAGTCAGGGACGCGTCAAGCAGGGGCGACTCATGAAGCCAGGTCAAAGCGGGGACAGTTTCCCCCAATAGGGAAGATGCACGTTGATTAGTGGCGCCATCGGTGGAGATTTTCTGCACATTATTGGTATAAAAAATTCGTGACAGTATGAGGTTATATTAGAGTTTGATAGCGATTTTAAACTGAATCATGCCTAAATCGGAGCGAAATTGTTGTCTTACTAATTGCAAAAATACTAAAAGATCTGGAAAAAACAGTAATATTAACTTTTACTCATTCCCGGGTAAATCCTATGAAATGGGAAGGCGACAGCAGTTGATAAAAGCTGTTAACCGAAAAAAGTGAGTAAAGTTTATTGATCGTTGAGAACAAAATTATCATTGCAGTATTTCAGTGAGGATGGTTCTTTATGGGTACCAAACAAATATTCAAGAATATGTAGTGCACATTTTGTCAGAGGTCAACGAAGTTCCATCCAGTCACATCCTGCGTATATTCCAACGATATTCTCTGTGACAGGCTATTTCTCGTTTTGAAAGACATATGAAAAGGACCGACCGCACTTCTAAAACTGTTTTCAGTCCTAAAATTACGCAGGTGATACAAGCTGACAATAAAGATGAAGAGGTTGAAAGAATAAGCCATCCCGTCAATACAAAAGGTAGTGTTGAAACACAGTGTTGTTTTGATTCTTACGAAACAAATAAAGAATATTTTGTGTTTGAAAGTTCCTTAGATGGAAATAACTTTTCGACTCAGTGCAATATTAACATAACAATGAAGTTGTCAAGTGTGGTTCTTAACACTAAAATACTAATATGTTTTTCTTTATACGTTAGTTCTAATGTAAGCGTCATAAAAATTACGACATATTAGTATTCTAGGGTTAAAGACCAGGAATGTGGACCTGACGTGAATGACGAGAGTTCTCACTAGTGTAAATTCACAAACATTTCACTATTTTCTGGAATTGTTCTCATTCGTACAACTGTCGACTATTTTAACTTAAAAAAATGTTCTTTTGCTGTTTCTAATAAAAATTAAGTTGGGAATTTCTTTTTGCGCGTTGGGAATTATTCTTAACATCCATTTTCAAGTACAGCAGTCAGGTTATTTACAAATGTACTTCAAATTTTGACAGACAAAACAACTAATTTAATTTTCTGGCCGTCGAAAAATTCTATTAAAAAATGTATGCCCAAAGCGTTTAAGCTACATTATCCCAATACGCGTGTAATAATTGATTGTACAGAAGTTAAAACAGAGCAGCCTTCAAAATTAGATCAACGAGTATACATGTACTCTTCTTACAAAAGCGCCTACACATTTA
This sequence comes from Xiphydria camelus, assembly GCA_963678675.1. Classification (NCBI taxonomy): domain Eukaryota; kingdom Metazoa; phylum Arthropoda; class Insecta; order Hymenoptera; family Xiphydriidae; genus Xiphydria; species Xiphydria camelus. The sequence goes on along the minus strand of OY783197.1, from coordinate 15,893,054 downwards.
AATTTCTAATGGGCATGTTCACGATTTTTTTGCTCATTCGTTAATACTTTTTGTGCTTATTAATAAGATGTGTTTGTTTTTTCTGAGCACTAATTTCTTTTTTTTTAATGTTTAAAGTTTGACTTCGATTCCAAGGAAATCCTTAGTGACGTCACCAAAGCCATTGGCAAGGGGTTTGTGAATGGTGGGGAATCTGTTGCTCGACCCTGATTGGTCAGTTAAAATGGCGGTGAAAGTGCGACGCTTTAAAACGAATGCCTTTTTTAACACCTCAAAAATAATGGAAAAACATGTTTAATGACCTATTTTTTACCTACATTACTTTAATACCCTAATCTTCCGATTCATGCACTTTAAACAGTTGTACAAAAAGTTGTGCACCTGCCCATTGGGATAACACCAAATGGTGTAATAAGTTTTAAATCGAAGTGCTATGGGGGATGAGCAAGCGATTCGTATATCACTGTTAATAATGGATTTTTAAATTTGTTAGAGCCAGGAGATGTGGTTCTTGCCGACAAGGGATTCCCTGGAATAAAGACAAACTTAAATAATGACAATATCCTAGTTGTTATGCCGCCTGTTTTGCATAACGAAAAATTCTGTGAAGACGAAATTTCTTACCTTTTAGCACTTGTGATAGTCTGCTATTATTGAAATATATTTTTTCGAGCCCATAGCGAATAATTTTGTCCATTTTTCGAAACACATGCATAAAAAATACTTTACAAATTACACTACACGAAGAAATCACCGACTTAAAAAATTTTACTGACAAGCTTTGTTTATACCAACTATTTTCCAGTAGCGCTCACTAGGGGGCACTGTTCGCCGGTTCGTGCATCTTCCCTATGATGATGTCAAGGGGGCTGGGCATACCAACAGCCCCACGCAAACGAGGAAAGGCGCATTCTGTCTTGAACCGTCGCACACATCAGATCGTGACCCAAGAGTTCTATTGAGGATTGCTTAAGGGGAAAGGGAAGGGGGGGGGGGGGGGGGTCTAAAAATCAATTTTATAATTGCCTTTTCTTATAATAAAACATTTTAAGAATATTGTGTCAAAATTTCAAGTCAATCGGAGCAACACTCTCAGTCATAGACCTTCAAGTCTCCGCTCCTCTAATACTGCAGAGCGGCAAGAATTCGGCGCTTACGCTTGTTTCTCGAAACCAAGTTTTAAAAGTCCGTGGACATCGTCATTTAAAAACTACTGCACCGATTCTTTTCAAATTTTGTACACACTTTCTACATATAAAATACCAGACCTCTACGTTTTTCTTCTCTTTTTTTATTACATTAAGGGGGTTTTACAGCAACAAAATGACGGATTTTTTCGTGAAAAATCACAATTTTTACTTCAAACCACCAAAAATTTAAAAATGGAAAAGCAAATTAAAGAAAAACTTATGGGTCTAGAAAAACATCTGTTTTAACTAAATTGCTTTGATTTTTTGATTTGAGATAATTCTACGCTGAAATATAGTTTCTACCGCAAATCATCTTTACTAAAAGGCGTCCTCGAAAATGCTTCGTCACCGGCTTATTCCTCAATAATTTTCTAAAAAAAATTACAAAATGTTGTCCGAATGATGCTTTATAACATGCGAAACATTAAAATATATTATCTACTTCAACAATAGCTCTAAAATAAATTCGTAAAAATAGAGGTTTTTTCCACCCGTTAGACCCCCCCCCCCCCCCCCCCCCCTAGAGACTCATCATTCAATTATAACGAGTATATTACCGTGTTAAAATATTCCTTACAAATGCAAATGTTCGTTTATCTGAAATCTTAAATCTCCGAAAGTTCTTCACCGCTTGTTTTGAAATTTTGACACAACATTGCAGTCGAATACGAGCGTGTTTTTATATATTGGATTGATGCAAAAGTGCGTCCCGCTTTTGACAGTAAAAAGCATTGCATCGCAAAACTGAAGTATTATATTATCTACTTGGCACGTGTGAAGTTTTGATGTTATTTGATAGTAGGAATATCAGAGAATATTTGGGGAAACAATTGTGTTATTTGGTTATGTTTTTTGAATTTTGTTAAGCATTAAAATTGGCAGAAAATAAGGAGTATTTTCGACATATTATGCTTCTTAGTATCTGAAAAGGCAAGAATGCTTCGCATACACAAAAAAATGGATGTATACGGTGAGGATGCCCTTAATGATTCTACATGTCGTAAATGGTTTAGAAAGTTTTGTGACAGAAATTTTAACGTTTAACAAAAAAAAACCTAACCAAATAACACCATTTCTTCCCCAAATATTCTCTGATATCCTACTATCAAATAACATCAAAACTCCACTCGTGCCAAGTAGATAATACTTCAGTTTTGCGATGAAATGCCTTTTACTGCCGAAAACGGGACGAACTTTTGCATCAACCCAATCCTATCTACTAAAATCCAGCACGATATAATCAAAAGTCGTGGTCACCTATCACCATTGGTTAGTTGATAGATAATCGATATCGATATAGTATTCGATAGTTAAGGCGGGGAAATTCAATTTGATAAAATTAGTGTTGAAGTAAATGTAAATGTCGTTATGAAATACGTTTTAGGCGCGCGCTTGCGCGTGCAAATGGTCTAGTACCTACTATTTATATACCTACCTACTTCCTTAAGGAGTAAATCAATAAATATGTAAATGTTCATAATCTTAAATCTCCGAAAGATCTTCACCGATTGCTTTGAATTTTGACACAACTTTGCTTTCGAATACGCGCGTTTTTTATATACCTACTATCTATAAGCCTACTCCCTTAAGGCGATGAAATAGAGAATGAGATTATTTCGTGATTCACGTGGACGAAACAGTGAAGGGAGAGCTAGATGTCACTCCTGTGACAGATAAAAACAGGTTTTTAACCCTTTCGCTACGGCAGTCCAGTCCGACGAAGTACCATCACTGAACGGAAACTCGCACCAGAAATATGCGTGGATGCCGCATATATGCGGCGCTCGAAGCGAAAGGGTGAAACAATTTCTCTATCTGCCCAGACAATGGAACAACAAAAAAATGATCGCGTATAGCTTGCAGTAAAATCGTTTGACCATTATTCAAAACACATCGAGCAGCACACATTTCACCAATGTCTGCTACATGTACTGCTAAATTTTCGCTTTGTCATATTTCCTGATCGGTCATCTATTGGAATTTGTCATTGCTCTCTTTTACAAAGCCGACTTAGAATTCGAAATATAGCGGTATCTATTAGCGTGGGTACTACAGCAAATGCCCATTCTGACCTGTCCGGTAATTAACCTTCCGGGAAAGGTGCGGGACTGCAAACTCATTCGCAACCCACGTTCGCCGAAACATACCACCCGCCTCGCCGTTGCGACCAATTAGCCCAGTCAAATGGTAGTTTGACCAAAACAAAATTGCGGAAGTTTTTTTCTCGACGGTCTTATATGTTTTTGGGGTTGCTGAATTCGAATTTATAGTTTGCTGCCTTGTAGGAGGTCGGCTTCATAGCCAAAAACACAACAAATCTGAAATTTTTAGCACTTTTTTCAGTTTTTTTGCTTATATCTAAAAAACTGTACGTTTTTTGAAGATGAGCGTTCCGTACAAAATTAAAATAAATAAAATTTCCTACAAAATGCACTGGTCATCTTTGGTTTTATAATAAGCGGTCTCCGCGCTAGAGCTCAGTGAAAACCAGTGATTTTTTTATATTTTTACAAAAACGTCAAAAATACCAACTTCTATCCCCTGCAACCCGAGAAATATATGTTAATAAACCTTTATATCACGTGTAAGTACATTACCCCACAAAAACAGATTCTTTGTAAAAAAAGGCGGCATGTTCATTCAGTTCAAACCAAAATTGATACGTAAAATACTCTCCAAAAAAGATTTGAAATCAATTAAGATCGCCATGTTCAAGATTTATATATAAAAAGTAAAAGGCATCATTTGAAAGGAAAATTATTGTAAATCAGGTTACTAAAAAATTCGACTAAAAAATTTATAAAAAAATTTTAATAAAAAAGAACTTGACGCGTTTAAGTTTTCATATTTTGTCCACTATACCGAATATTGGCAGTGCTTGGACTGTGCTAGAGTGATTCATAAATTGCACTGTCGAAGTCAAATTCAGAGTAATCCAGAAGGCCCCCGCCTGATCGGTTTCCCGTGCGACGTTCGGTATTGGGATCTGACATGGGGGAGGAGCTTAGTTCGAAAAATCCAATATGGCCGAAATGAGTATACTACTGATACAGAGTCTTATGGGAGTGAAGTCATTATTTATTGTTTTGGCACGCGCAGGGCTCCGCGAATCCTTCCCAACTTTCACTAGACTCTCGGGAGGACATGAGCACCCTTTGCCTTCCGTTATCATCCAGGGTTGCCTCCCATAAATATAAATTCAGCCTTCGAGACGCGCATATGCCTGTCCCTGGACGGGCGCATCACGGAACGTCGACGTATCTGCGCGCAACCCCGGAGTCTTTTTCACGTTTTTACTCTTCCACTTTCCCGGCAGTCGTGAAAAATTTGTTATCGTGTCCGTATCTCCTCCTGCTCCTCACTTGCGCAAGCATCGCACTCATTCTAAGTGTTCCCGGACATTCGTTATTAACCCGAAAATAAAATCTACGTATTTACCAAACTACAACCCTCTCTCTCCAGTTTCTTCGCTTCTGTCTACTCCTTCGTCGCAACAGCATTCTTTCCTGGATTCCGATTCCATTCCCTTTCTCTCCTCAAACTATTTTATGTTTGGTCTTCCGAACATTTACGAATGGTTTTAACTATGAACGCGATTTGCTTTTGGGCAGGTATCTTACACTTCCCATTTTTCTATTAATTCAACATATGAATAAGGTATAATTTTTTATAATATAATAATGTTCTGTTCGTTCCGAGGATTTTGAACGTACTGGACGCTCTTCGACCAGGAGCTTGTTGTATGACTTTTTTAGTTTTCTCTTACGACCGGAGGTGGGAGTGCTAACTACGCAACGCGAAGAAATTTCCAGGGAAATGCGGAAGGCAGGATTAAGTGTTGTAAATCCCGAGGAAACTCCAGTGCTCGGTTCCTATGTCCCGGCCGACGTACACGTACACGGGACCCTGTGGCATTGAGGAACTTTCCCGGATCTAATTTATGACTCAAAGGGTCCCAAGGAGTGTCGAATTTTTCCCTCACACCGGTCTAGGGCCCAAATGCGAGAAGCATTTGGGCGAATACACGACATATATACATTAATCCAATGCCAGTCACTCGCTAACCCACTAAACGGTATACTAGGAATAGTTTTACTTCTCGCCACCAGACGGCGTATCGAGACATGTCAGATCCCAATACTGGTGGTATCATATAAGTGTATGAATTTTTTTAAAATCATATGTGCATAAACATCGAATATAATTCTCTGTCTGAATTTTTTATTTTGAAGGAAAAAACGCGGCGTTCTTTTTTTTTAAATTTTGTATACATTTTTTTAGTCGAATTTTTTAGTAACCTGATTTACAATAATTTTCCTTTCAAATGACGCCTTTTACTTTTTATATATAAATCTTGAACATGGCGATCTTAATTGATTTCAAATCTTTTTTGGAGAGTATTTTACGTATCAATTTTGGGTTGCACTGAATGAACATGCCGCCTTTTTTTTACAAAGAATCTGTTTTTGTGGGGGGATTTCACTACTTTTTGGAATTTATTCATGAGGAGAATACGTACATGTGTAGGAGAATAGCTTTTTATTACCACAAAATTAAAGTCTCACATTTTATACCCATATGAGCTAATTAATTATAACCACGTTACTTTATACTACCAATTTTTATATACCGACCTGTCAAATGCAATGAATGCAACTGGTTGTGGTTGGAACAACAAGTGGATGATCCCTCGTTGGAAAGAAACCTCCTCGGGTTCGCAAACGATCTGTAAGAAATTGTAAATTACACAATTATATGCAGCATTTCACTTTTAAAATATACCGAACTTACTCAGCGTAAAAATTAAGAACCAATTTATATACCAACGTGTCCAATGCAATGAATGCAACTGGTTCTTGTTGGAACAACAAGTGGATGATCCCTCGTTCGAAAGAAACCTCCTCGGGTTTGCATACGATCTGTAACAAATTGTAAATTACATAATCATATGCAGCATTTCACTATTTAAAATATACTGAACTTACTCGAGCGTAGAAATTAAGAACCTATATCTGAGTTAATCAATTCTATTCTAATAATGACAGAATTATTAAAATGATATATTTCCTCTTTCGTATTATACTACGTTATATTCAGCACTTATCTGCCTAATCGGTATCAGTAATTCCTCATTGACCGTCGTTACACCGGAGACGAAGAAGAGATGAAATAGAAGTGAGGTACGTGTACACTTCAGGTTTGACAGGTCGGTGTGTAAATTGGAACTTGTGATAGTACGAAAGAGGAAATATATCGATAGAGAAAAATATTGATAAAGTAATTACTTGATTATTGTGATCCAATTCCATTTCATCTCCTATTCTGCCACGGCTTGTATTGATGATTGATTTTCTTCGATTTTTCCCGTGCTCGCATGACCCTGAAAACAAAAAATAGAACGAACATAAAGATCTTGTCCTTCCACTGAAAGTGAGGTTAAAGCTGTCAGATGGCAATTAAACTTATCTGATGGCAATTCTTCTGAGACCGTCTCCTTTCCTGCTCCTTTCTTGATGCACAGGCAACTAGAGAAGAATACCACTGCATCCGTTCACTATCTCGATATTCGAAAAAAATACAAACGATTATTAAACTATACGGAGCGTCTGTCACATTCATCACTATTGAGATTCACTACTCCGATTACACTGAATTTTTACTTTTTATTAACAAGCGCGTCCGAGGATCGAAAAAATGCGAGGGAAATCGTTTCGCGAATGGAAATATTTTATTAATTTTGAAAAACAACTAAACATTCAAGGAATATATTCTCTCACACACTCTCACATACATTTGATGGTGTATGCATGTGGCCGCATCTGTGTACACATTTCCGAGACCATGGCCGAATATCGCCGAAGACAGGCGGAATTTTTGTGAGATTTTGACATATATATATCGCCCGAGAAATCGGATTCTCGACTTTTGAGGCGCGAGGGGCGTGGCTTCGCGTTGCTAAGGAAAAATCTCTGTTAATATGTAATTTACAACATTTACTCTGGTCTCTATCGATAGAGAATAGTCGATTTATATGGCGTAACTAAGCATAGTTTTGGTTATAACCGTATATTTATTGAGAAAATTCGATGTTAAAATTGAGGGGTGAAGGGGGCAGACATTTTTCCTGTAAAGATACACGGGTGCTCGCGGCGACAGTGCTGGCGGCGTCGTTCTGACGACTTGAATGAACATGCCGCGAGACACTACCGTGTCTCTTAATCTTGAAGCTACGAGACACCATGTTCATAAACTCCCGGCTTCACGAATTCTGCCATTGGTAACTTTTTTAAATATCATTTTTAAACATAAATTAATAATTAATTCTTATACTTTCATTAATCAGAACAAACGCCGCCGTAGTTAATGAAAATATGCTATTTAATTATTCATTGACTAGTACGTTTCAAAATAACATTTTCAAAAATCGCCAGCAGCAGGATCGGTGACGCTGAGAGAACATTTCTGTAAATGATTTTTATGTGACGATATATGGACAGATTTCTGTAAGAAAACGATTAAATCGGCAAAGTGAATTTTTTTACAGGCGTAGAACTAGTACCTGTATTAACAACAAAATTTTCGTTAGATATTCTGAAGCTATTGCATGAGAGTCATTTCCAAAAATCCTTCTATTATTCTTTCCTTCTATTATATAAAATAGTTTTCGAATAAATGTGTGGACAAAAACCCAGGCAACCTTGGAACCGGATGCGCGAAGCACGAACAGTTGTTATGCCCCCCCCCCCCCCCCTCCTCTTCCCACCTTCTTCTTCCTCCTCGTCTTCTTCTTCTTCCTCCCGTTCTTCTCTTTCTCCTCTTCTTCCTCCTCTTCCTCTTCCTCTTCCTCTTCTTCTTCTTCTTCCTTCTCTTCTTCTTCCCCCTCTTCTTCCTCTTCCTCTTTTTCTTCCTTTTCTTCTTGGTCTTCTTCTTCCTCTCAGTTTTCTTTTATCAGCAACTATTTTTGGTAGTTTTTATTTGGCCTCCACTCCAAACCATTATTCTTTTTTAATTCACCTCCCTTAACATGTTGAACGTCGTCAAAATGCATATTACCTTCTTTTTCTATAACTTTCTCGATGTAATTGACCATGGGGAAATGTTTCAGCTTACTATATAGCAACATTTCGTATAAGTAACTCCTCAAAGGATCGTGTACGTAATTATTATAATTTTGTCAGGATGTCTAGCAACATATTGATGTTGCAAATGCGATTGCATATAGTCTACAATCTGCGTTATTCGGTTGCTGTTGTACCATATGAAATTCCACTTCCGGAGAAGGAGGAGGAGGAGGAGGGAGGGAGGGAGGAGGTGGAAGATAAGTCCGTTAGCTGACCAACGTCCCGTACAAGCTTGGTAGAGCGCCGCGATAGCGGCGCGGGGGCGATAGCCCCCCGGGGGTTGACGAGCGAAGCGAGTAGGGGGCGGAGCCCCCTAGTGATTATAAATACTTATAATAATATATTTTTGGAATATTTCAAACGTAATGTTTCAAATGAAATATCTCCAGAATGTTCCATTTGAAGCATTCTGCAATGTTCCAATCGAAAAATCTGTAGAATATTATCAAAATATTTCAAATGTAATGTTTCAAATGAAACATGTCCAAAATATTTGACTTGAGATATTCTACAACGTTTCAATCGAAAGATTTCTAGAATATTACCAAAACTTTTCAAATGAAATATCTCCATAATATTTCATTCGAGACATTCCATTTGAAATATCTCTAAAATGCTACTAAAATATCTCATTTGAAATATTCTGTTTCAAATATCTCTGGAATGTTATTAGAATATCTGAACTGAAATATTTCAAGTGAGATGCTTAAAATATTCTGGAGACATTGAGGAGTCATTCTACGCTGGAAAAAGATGCTTCAAAATCTAACAATAAGTACCAGAAAATATGGAGAAAAAATTCAACGTAAGAAATCTAGAAATAGTATTGTTATAAAGATGGCGAAATATTATAACGTACAGGACTTATCGCGATCAACGGGGAATAGGAACTTGATCACGCGTGATACGTAACTTGCTCGCTTATAGTTTAAGTAGTAGGTAATATCTCATAAACGCGGTTCAACGGATGAACACTTCACTTAACATTTTCCTTATTAGTCTAAGCAAGCTCTAAGACTGTTATAAGAATGAAAAATCAAGTTCCATTTACAAAAGTAACGATGACCTTTAAAACCCATAAAGAAATACGAAATATAAGAATCTATTTCGTATGTCGTATGACCCATTTTAGATCATAATATGTTATTTAAAACAATGTATGTATGTTGCTTAATTTCTGAGATACTTAGCTGCTTTTTTATAATGAGGAATTCTATATAATTAAACATTCTGCCTTAAAGGAACTTAATTATATACGTAAGAAGCTATAAAATTTAATATAAATGGAAAAAGAATTCCTACGGTACACCCAGATAAAAATGGATTTGGAATGAAAAGCACTAAGAGAGTGCCCACATTCTGGCACTAAATATCCAGAGTCTGGCATTACCAGTATGTGCTTGACTCTGTGGTACTGGAGTGATAACTCAAATTTTTGCAAAATATTGCCATACAAAATAGTATTTCGTTTTCTTCGTATGGCAAATATTAATAAGATATCACATATTTTAAACTAAATATTTTTAATTGGTATTTGTTACAATACAGCCAATGGATGTATGGAAAAAAAATAAGAAATAGGAACTGAAAAACAAGAAAAACAGTATCCTCTATACACACGTTAGCCGTATTGCAAAATATGCCAAACTATTTTAAAATATACTATATTGTACCAACTTTTGCCATATGATCAGAATGAAATGCTATTTTGTATGGCAATAATTTGGAGAAATTCGAGTTGTTACTCCTGTACCATACAGTCGATTACATAATGCCAGAATCTGGGCACTTACAATTAGTGCTCTTCATTTCAAATCCATTTTGCTCCGTGTATTAATAAAGTAATTCTGTTCAATCGGATCCATCTATTGATCTGTCGGCTTCTTATGTTTATAATGTATAATTTTTTAATCTACAAGCATGGACCAAAACTGTTACCACACATGTACAAATATAGCTCTCAAGTGGATGCAGAGATTAGTATGCCGAGCTACTCAAGAAGACAAATGTTTTTATTACGAAAAATCTGGTAGCGAGACTAAATCTAGGGCCGAGCGCATGCGTGCTGAAGGTCCTAGCGATGTGTTAGCGGAGACGGTATAGATGTTTCGATGGCAACCTTGCGGGGTGGGGTGATCTCGGAAGGGTGGAAATGCCAGGCGCCAGTCACTATGCGTACGCCGTTCGGAATTTTTGCGCTTCTAGATAAGTACCCGACTTGCTTCCTCTACGTAGCCAAGCACTTTATTTGATCCGTACAGTAAAGGAGTTTTTTGTTATTTCCCCCTTCCGATATGAATGATAACATAGCAGGATCATCACAAGTTTGTTACTATCAAAAGCTGTAAACCCTATAGTCGTGAATTTTATACCGAGCGTTTAAAGAAAATATTTGTGGAAGTGTGAAGTGATTATCGTGCGTTTCGTCCATTTTGTAGTTTTCGTATCTGTGACTCAATAGTGATGATGCGAGACTCCCAGTAGCTTAATAAACAGATATTGTCGGTCGCCATTTTTTATCTTACTAAAATTGGACCACTTCCATGGCCGCCGGATCCTAACGATGCTGCTCAGTCCCATTGCAAAATCTTAATCATTGCTTGACCAAAAAGTGAGTATTATTCTTACGTAGGTATGGGTGTATGGATCAAACCTCAAACTGTTATATTAAGGTTAAGTTTACCTATATCTCACTTAAGTGGGACAATATTGTATTGCTATATACGCTTTTATATATACATATATATACATATATATCTACATTATCAACGAGTACAGTTTGTGTAGATAGAGAGAGGTATGTATTTTCATCGCTACTAACAATAAGAGTGATGCTCTATTTTTCTGCATCTTGGGTCATTCAAATCTATTTGCTTGATAAATATGTTGAAACAAAGTTGTATAAGAATTCTTACAGAAATTTGGATAAATAAGTTAAACGTCAATTGACTAGAATCGGCTACGCCCAGTACAGGTTTTTAGAGTCTCTAATACAGTTGAGGTTAGCTTAAGATTAATGTTCGATGTGGTAGCAGTATTTATACAGTAGACGGGCAAGTATAGAGAATATTTGGAAACTATAGCAGTACTTCCCTTCATAGAAAAGCGCCACAAGCAGACGATAATAAATTATGATGAACTATTACCACCAATAGTTAACAGTTGGTTCCAAATAGGTATTCGATAGTTTAATTTCTGGTACTAAAAAATAATCATGATAAAGATATACACTTAGGACTTCCTATGAAGCAGCTGATGGTATGTACATATGGCGATTATAATATAGGGGAAGCTGTTGTACCTAGAGCATAGTATATCTTGAAACGCTTCGTATTTATGACAGATGTCGCCATTTATTGACTCAAAATTAAGGTATAATCCTCACTTGCTTGACCTTCAGTAGTGCATTCATGTTTCATGCGTTACAGACGTATTTTGAAGTTGTGCAATAAAAATGAGCTTTTTCGCCATAGAGATTAAGTAGGTAATTAGCATCGTATTCGTGTGTAGATAATTTGAGAACTGGTTACTTTGAAACTATTAAACAATTTTTGTGTGTAATAGTGTTCAATGGTGAGTAAAAACACAATGTTATTTTTCTTTGTAAACTTAGCATCGGCGCGGAGGCAGCCGTTTTTAGTAATGTTGCACCCTCTTGTACCTTAAAACATCGGCACATCTTGTACCCTGGAACATTAATAAAGAACGTTAATTTTTTATTTTAGAATTTTTCCAATTATGCCGCGTAGTAAAGAAGGTAAAAAAAGAGATCCTATCAATCCTGTCAGTCATATTTTGAGTTTTTCATCACCAAAAAGAAAAGGAACATAGTTGAACTCTAAGTTGCTTTATTTCAAGCGCTTTGTCCTTTTTTTCAAGTGCTTTTGTTAATTTATGATATCTGGTAAAATTTATATTCTTAAATAATCTGAACTTTTACTTAATTAATTTTTTTAGTTGGTTCTTATCTGTGTTTCAAGGTACATTAGGTCTGTTGTACCTTGGAATAATTTTCAACTAGTAAAAGTTATGTTAGAAAACACCTTAGCATCAATATTTGTAAAATTTCCTTTACATCTTTCATGTACCTGAATAGATATCTCACTAATTCAGCAGGAAATGCCGTTTAAATGTTTTCTCAATTATCAGTACAACAGTCTCCCCTACTATTTATGGTGAACCTATCAAATAGTGTGTATCATAATTAATAAAAATCTAACAAGAAGGTGTACAAGTCTTGCACCTATTCATAATACTTAGTTCGCCAGGTACAATGAGAAGAATTCGTGTAATTCGTGATAAGAAATATGTGTTAATATTTCTTGTTAAAAATTAAGTAGTGAATATAGGTATATACAAGAGACTTTATTCTACACGGAGAGAAAAATCCAAGAATTTTTGTCCAGAAATTGTGGCAAAAATTGCCGTGCCATTTTATATTTTGGGTCGTAACTGCAAGCACAACAAAAGTTAATAATTACAATAAGAAATATTACTAATTGGCCGTATAAAAATTATTAAGTGTCACTGTAAATATTACCTCACTGGAGAACAATAAAAATCGCCGTGCCGTAAAAGAAAAATAGCCATGCTGCAAAAGAAAACTAAACGGGGGTTCTCACGGGATCGTGAACTGGGCGAGAGCACAACCTGTTTTGCAGGTAACAGGTAGTGCTCTCGCCCAATTCACGACCCTGTAAGAACCCCCCTTAAGGGCCGGTTTTACAAATACAGTATAAACGCGGTATAGCGCTATACTGAGAATAACCATAACGCTTCGTGCTGGTTATTCTCAGTATAGCGCTATACCGCGTTTATACTGTGTTTGTAAAACCGGCCCTAAGTCTTATTTTGTTATTTGGACTAGACTTATATTAAGACAAATGCATTATCCTGTGGTGAATTACGCAACTACCAAATTTTGGAATTATATAATTATTAAATCAATATATGTATATAATAAAAGTAAGTGTGGTTAGTCTGTACGTTCCCATAAAACTCTGGAACCGCTAATCGTAGCCTCATGGGGGTTACAGAGGGTATGGTAGCCCTACATCCCCCATCAATGAAGAAGTTTTTGTTTTGGAACTGCAGGGGTTGGTTCAGAAGATATAGGGGTTAAAAGAGTGCCGCCTACCAATGGACTGTAAGTGTGGTTAGTCTGTGCGTTCCCATAAACTCTGGAACCGCTAATCGTAGCCCCAAGGTGGTTATAGGGTATGGTAGCCCTATACCCCCATCGATGAAGAATTTTTTGTTTTGGAACTGCAGGGGTTGGTTCAGAAGATACAGGGGGGGTCATTCCATACCAAATCGGACACTTTTTGGAGTAACATTTCGGATTTTGCTCAAATTTGGACATATTGTAGTATTTGTCGATGTTTAAGCGTATCTCGAAGGATTTTTCAAAATTTTGAAAATTGTTGATTTTACAGCCACTTGAAAAATAACGCTGCTTTTTATTCATTAAATTATAACTGTCAAACCGGTTGTCGGCTGAGAATAATCTTTTGGGTACTAAAAGTGAAAGAGTTGAAAAACCAGAGAAAAATTTCGTCGATCAAAAAAAAATTTTTTTTAATAATTTTATTTGCACTTGATTTAAACAAATGTCGTATTTTCATAGCTGGCCACTTTCTAAAAATCTGAAAAAAAAGCAAGCATATACTTCGATATCCTCTCTTTCACGAAAAACAAACAAAAAAAACGACACTTTAAAATTTCAAAATTTTGAAAAATCCTTCGAGATACGCTTAAACATCGAAAAAGACTACAATATATCCAAATTTGAGCAAAATCCGAAATGTTACTCCAAAAAGTGTCCGATTTAGTATGGAATGACCCTACTATTGAAGAGTGTAAATTCTAAGTGCCAAAAATCGCAAAATGAGATATTTTTTTAGTCGAATTTTTCAGTAACTTTTCATTTACAATAATTTTCCTTTCAAATGATGCCTTTTATTTTTTATATATAAATCTTGAACATGGCGATCTTAATTGATTTCAAATCTTTTTTGGAGAGTATTTTACGTATTAATTTTTGTTGGCACTGAATGAACATCGTTTCTTACCATTCATTATCATCGCAATCTAAATAATACGCTAGTCTAGAGTTAATCTTGTCATCGGTCGCAACGGCGAGGTGGGCGGTATGGTTCGGTATAGTCCAGTCATTTTAGATTTTTTTCACTAGATTAATTCCTTTTCGATGAATTATGGACCAATCGAAAGGGAAAAATCTCGCGAATAATATTCCGATGAGGTAACATAACGTAGGTGACCGCGGAGTTGTTTATTTAACAAAAACTGCGAAATTTCGCTCTTACCGACTTAGGCGTAGTACCGTTCAATTTATATCTGGGGCATTCTGTGTCGAGACAGCCACTTTTTTTCACGAGGGTCTAAAAAAATCTGATTTTTATTTACATAGTCATACTTGATGAAAAAACATTACCTGACTTTTTTTAGATTTTTTTCACGCGCCGTTAATGGTATACATTGATTTGAGAAATAAATTTTAACTTTAAAGTTTCAAGTGTACTATTAATGGCATAAACAACTTTGTATACATGAACATTTTTTTCTCAATTTTTCAAAAAAATATCAAAATTTTTAAGTGAGATTAAAAGGCATTTTCTTACAAAAATGTGAAAAAAACACCAGAAAATATTTATTTCGCCAATGCGACAGTCTCGATTTTTCTTAAAAAAAATTCAGTATATTTGAAATCAATAAAAACTGTGTAGAAAAAATTTTGGTAGTATGCGGGCCATTTCTTCATGAAGAAAAAAAAATCCAAGATTTTTCTCTTAAAAATTTGTTTTAATCTGAAAATGTTCTATGCATAGATGCATAGGATAAAGAACATTTTCTGATTTTTAAACAAATTTTTAAGGGGAAAAAAGATTTTTTGACCTTGAGTTAAACATTCCGTATAAAACAGGAGTAGGGTTGGCCGATAGAAAACAAATATAAATGCAATCACGAAAGCATAATAGCAGTTGCTTGCTTTTAAATATGCCTATATAGAATAAAGAAAATAATAAATGCCTATAATATATCCAGCTTTTGATGCCCATATAACTTCGAACCGGATAGTCGTATGGAAAAACACATAACATTTTTTATAGATAATTTAATTTTCTTTAATTTTGGTAACTGCATATTTTTCTCTAAAGTTTATAGAAATCGAGTTATTGACAAATAGTGAAGAAAAAACATTTTTTAGCCCATTTTCTTAAAATGGCAGCCAAATCTGGGCTTTCTAGGGGGGGTGCAAATTTAATACGTGCTTTTTAACACCAAACCAAACAAATTAAAATTATTTCCAGCTTGTCCGGAATTGCTTCTGTTATTAATGCACTTCTCGACTGGCCTAAATAGAGATATTCGGTTTTTATTTCTCCATTGAAATCAATGAAACAGAGACGTGCGTGCGTGCGCGCGGCGTAGCACGGCCCTGTGCGAGTAGACCTCCGACAAACGCTCGAGATACAGTCGCACTTACATTCGTCTCCCGTTCAGTGCAAAAGTATGTGAAAGTAGCCGGTAAGTAGCGTGCTCCGTTTACCACCGCAGCTCAGCGCTCGGCGAGTAACGGAGGGTTTACCATTTGAATTCTGAGATTGGCCGTGCAGCGCCACCCAGTGTTGAGGCGTGGCGTGGCTAGTCAGCTGTTCTGCTCGTGAGTTGTTGTTCAAGAAACTTTAAAAATTTATATAAAATAAAGGACACGTCCTAGAGAGTTACTTCCCGCATCAATTTTGTAGAGAATTTCGCGATCTACAAGAAGGTAATTTTTTGAATATATTATATATTCGAATATATATATATATTTGAATAGATATAAATTGAACGGTGCTACGCCTAAGTCGGTAAGAGCGAAATTTCGCAACGTTCTTGTTAAATAAACAACTCCGCGGTCACCTACGTTATGTTACCTCATCGGAATATTGTTCCCGAGATTTTTCCCTGTCGATTGGTCCATAATTCATCGACAGGTGATTAATCTAGTGATGCACATGTAAATTGGATCTAGAATGACTGGACTAGTAGACTGCGAATGCGCTCGCAATCCCCACCTTTC
>OY783197.1:15836657-15871657 GCA_963678675.1 Xiphydria camelus | reverse complement strand
AAAACAGCTCTAAGCAATAATTAAATAATTTATAAAAATTCTCCAGTGGCGTAGATACTAGGGGCCGGTACCCCCTTTCCCCCTCCCAATCTTCGGCGCAACTGGATATTTTGCAAAGAAAATTTAATTATTGGATTCCCCGTTTAATTTAGAGAAAAAACTCACCCTTGCAAATTTTTTATTTATGGCTTCGTTTTTGAGATATTTATTTTAATTTATAGGGTTGCGAGCAGGCCAAAGCTAGGTTGAACTCCATTAATTGTGATATGTGATAGAGCAACAAAAAAAAATAGATTCTCATGAGAAAATTTTGTTCAAAAATGTTTCCTAACAAAGATATAGGGTGTCAAAATTTCGAAAAAAAATGGTTTTCTCATCATAACTTCTAAACTACTTGATCGATTTCCATGAAATTTCGCACACAGGCTAATGTCGTACAGCTCTAAGTAATAATTAAATAATTTTAAAAAATTCTCCAGTGGCGTAGATACTGGGGGCTGGTCCCCCCCTTTCCCCTGCGAAATTTCATGGAAATCGATCCAGTGGCTTAGAAGTTATGATGCTAAAACCATTTTTTTTTCGAAACTTTGACACCCTATATCTTTGTTAGAAAACATTTTTGAAAAAAATTTTCTCATGAGAATCTATTTGTTTTTTTGTTGCTCTATCACATATCACAATTAATGGAGTTCAACCTAGTTTTGGCCTGCTCGCAACTCTATAAATTAAAATAAATATCTCAAAAACGAAGCCATAAATAAAAAATTTGCAAGGGTGAGTTTATTCTCTAAATTAAACGGGAAATCCAATAATTAAATTTTCTTTGCAAAATATTCAGTGGCGCCGAAGATTGGGAGGGGGAAAGGGGGTACCGGCCCCTAGTATCTACGCCACTGGAGAATTTTTATAAATTATTTAATTATTACTTAGAGCTGTACGACATTAGCCTGTGTGCGAAATTTCATGGAAATCGATCAAGTAGTTTAGAAGTTATGATGAGAAAACCATTTTTTTTCGAGACTTTGACACCCTGTATCTTTGTTAGGAAACATTTTTGAAAAAAATTTTCTTATGAAAGTCTACTTTTTTGTTGTTGTTTTATCACATATAAAAAAAATGACGTTTAACCTGGTCCACCCTGTATATCTGCACAGACAATAGAACAACAAAAAATATTGTATACCCACAAGCATTGTGAAATTAAACATATTAGAAACGTACGCTTTCTCTTTTCTTTCTTTCCCATTTAACCAGACTGAGCCACCGCAACGCGTGGCAGGGTACAGCTAGTAATTATATATAACCATTTGGATCCAGATATATATAGTTATTATTTTTCTCGGGAAATGGTTGATTTTAACTTGCATAAATTTGAGAGTTCATTTCGAGTATATCTACAGTACTCCAACCGAAGTCCAATATTGCATGAGGAGAATACACTTTATAAATAATTGCAATGAAGCCGTATGAACATTACATGTATGGCTGACAACTCAGAGAAGCTTAAAGAACTTAACCTTCAAAGCGCGCATCGCCCTTTTATAGCTGTATTCTATACTCGTATGTATTCCTACGTGGGCCCCATCAAGGTTTTCTTGATAAGAGATATGCCCCCACGTGGGAACATATGTATTATATTTCCATTTATTTCCACATGGGACCAATTTTTTAATTCATTTAGGTACCAAGGTATCGTCTCATTTTACAAGCATTAACAAAGAAGTGTCCTATATCCTTTTAAAAATATAAATTTTCTCATACCTGTCGGACCTCCTATTATTTAGGCATTTTTTATGAAAATTGAAAATGAATATTCTGTTAAAAAATGTTTAAATATGAGAAACTATGTATATGTTTATAATGCAATCATAATTACCTCATCAGTTATGGATTTTTGGTCTAAATCGGAATAGGATGCGTTATGAGAAAATTAAATTTTAATCTTCCAAAAGATTCTGTATCAATATGAAATTTTATTTCAATGATATACGAGAACAGAGTGAAAAGTCCGATATTTTTTAGTAGATGGTGGTGCGATCGCGAAGATGAGTATACGTCCCCATTTGACGAAAAAAAAAGTTCTGTTCCACCACGACAATGCACATGCCCATTTTAGATCTACGGCCAAGTGGCAAATAAGTTACCTCATCGGGTACAAAAGGTTTGAGTTTTTGTAGTAAAAGTGTCACATATATGTAGCAAAAAACCGACCGTCTGCCGGGGCTCAATGGTCAACTTCTCATTATGACAGCTTGTCAAAAAGGCGAAAGAAATCGCTAAAGTTACCTCGTGGGGTACATGCTTAACAATGTGACAATTCACTAAGAAAACTATTACAATTGTTATTTTGTGTGGCAGACGTCAGTATTTGGATGCATACGTAGAGCAGACGCCCGTCGCGACGCCCAAAATTCCGACGTTTCTTTCCTCATGAGGTACATGTGCAAACCTGGGTTCAAATCAAAGGTCTTTTTATATATAATACATCATAAATATTTTTCAAAAAAATCGGCAGACGGTCGACCATAAAAAGCAGACGCTCTAGAAAATGTAACCTTATATAGTATAGCCCAGGCAATAGGGAGGTTTGCCCTAAAAAAATTCAGGGAGTTTTGAAATTTGGTAGTTCAGCTCAGTTTCACATCCCCTGAACAATATACTAACTTTGCAGAATCGTAGCGATGACAACAGCACCGCCATATTAACAAAATGGCGTGAAAATCCGGTTTTTTTGCATTATCTTCTTTCCAGCGCCTCCTAGGTAAAAGGTAGTTATTATGAAAATTGTAGAGGATATAATTCTCTACATTAACACTCTATGCTAATACTATCCATGCCGCGTATATCTCTAGCGATACATCCTGTATATGCGAGCATGTATCGCTAGCGATACACTTGCATGGGCAATCAATACTGTTGGCCTGATACTATAAAATCCAAGTTTCAGTTTTGGCCTCCCATATGTATTAGCCACAGAACCAGAGGGTTTATAATTAAAACATTTTAATTAACACACAGAAAAGTAAAAATTTTAATGTTTTTCGTTAAAGCAGACTTTGCAGATACATATATGCGGATTTCCTACACAAGGTCACAAATGGTAATTACTACAAGACTTTTTGTCACTATTTAAAAAAAAAAGGTGACATTGAAACATTATAGGTTTCCAGTAGATATTTTTTGTGAAAATATTACAAAAACCAGTTTTGGCTCACGGAGGTAAAATTTCGAAATACACCGTAGCAGCGAGTGTTAAAACTTTTTGTTCTCAAACAAATATAATAATTTCAGAATTACTATTACGATCTGGCTCGCTCTGATCCAGATCAGTAACGGGTTCAAAGAGAAATAGGAAAGAAAGGAGGTCTGTCGCCCGTCGTGGTTGATGGGCGATCACACTCGGAAAGAAGATGAAGCCGGTAGCCGATGATCCGTCAAAAGATCTTTTCCTCACTCATGCCCATTTCGAGGCCTTTTCCAGTCTACTTTTAGACCATAAGATGGCGTTTTTCCCGCGTGACACCGACTGGGAGTCCGTAGACTATTAAAAACACTTTACTCGGACTGACGCAAATACTTAGTCGAAGTGGGTCCTTTTTTCAAATTGACGATCGCAACGTGAAATTAACCGTATCGAATCGATTCATGCGAGTCGACTGAAGGACGCACGAGAGTATACCAAACCTGTAAGTGTAAAATCAAAATATGGAGAGAAAAAGCGTCATTATCCCGAACAGCGATGAAGACGGCGACGAATTTCAAAATATCGTGAAACAAGAGCTAAATTGTACTTCGACATCGAGTGTAGAGATAAATTTACATTCGTTGAGTTATCAAGAGAATGTAGAAAGTGATAATAACCTCGCTGACGACAACAACATCTCGGAGGATGTCCTCAATGAAGCTCGTGAGGCTGAGTTTATAAAATTACTTTAGATTTTTGCTATTTTTTCAATGGGTGGGGGGGGGCTTTGCTCCCCCTCCAACCCCCCTCCTCCTCCTCCCACCACTCTTCGTAAATGGGCATTCGTGAGAAAAAAAATAGTATATCGATGGTGTCAATACAATATCACCACGATAACCCCGTATCTCCACTTTTTTTTAAAAACCAAGGTTTTTGTTGCCTTCGGTTCAAACCTATATAATGAATCGATAGATTGCGCCACAATTAACAACTGCTATATCTGTGAGAAACAAATGCAATACCTCGTATCGCCAACAAAATAGTGGCGGATGGGCTGTGAAGCGTTAAACTTGGTAAGTTTTTCATTCATTATCATTTGATTCTTTTAGTTTCTATACGTAAAATAATGCCTATTATATTATTTCATATTTATTTATTAAAGTTAAATCTTTATTTATACGTAATTGTATGACAATTATTATTGTGCGAAATCACTTATCTCCATTAAAAACAAATAGGTTTATTATTTATTAGAAAAACTTGAGAATATGTAGAAAATATGCCCATTAATCGGAAAAGTAACATAAACTTTGAAAACAACAACAGGTAAGGTTTTATACAGTTTTTTCTAATTCCTGTAAAATCATCCTCCATGGAGATACAAGGTATTGTATTGACACCATCGATATGTCATTCGGCTTCAAAATCCTCGAATTTTTCAGACTATGTTCATGTTGTAGAACGGGGTATGGCGGGAGAACGGGGCTCGCCGGGGGATGGTGCCCCGTGCTACGACTTAAACACAGTCTGAAAAAACCTCGGATTACCGCCTTATGACATAAGATACTGTTATTTTAATGAGGCCAAACTGATGATCTCTGTGACTAAACTAACTACGGAAACTACGACGTGAATTTAAGAACGGATTTAAGATGGAAAAGACCGCGTCGGTGGCTTGTTCGACCCTAATATCAACCCTGAATGAAGGAGTGGTGGAAGGAAAAACTACAAAAGGGAAGGGGAAAATCTAAGCGTATAGGTGGTGAGTCAGAGGTGGTCGTAGAAGAGAAAGGCAAATGTTTTGGAAGTGAATCAGCGATGGTCGGATGCCGGGTTTATACGCTTGCCACACACAAACCTCGATAAGCCATCAAAAATTCAAACATGTGAATAGCGCGTTTGGCTTTGTTTGTGTAAGCTTGCTAGTACTTGTCGCCGATCCGACCGAGTGTCGGTTTTTGGCACAAATAAAAGGAAGTTAACGGTAAGCGCTTGCGAAGCGTTTACACGTTTGTGCGTTTGTGAAGGCTTGGAGTTTGTGGCAAGTGCCAAGCGTGTAAACCCGGCATAAGAATCGGCCATGGTCCGAGGGGAAAAGGTCTAAGCTTTTATTTCAGGAAAGGCTTTAGATCGGAATGTTCAAGGCATTCCTGTGTATACCGTGGGTGAACGGTAATCGGTGACGTGGAAGAAGCGTAGTTGCGCCGTGCGTAAAAGTAAGTATAAACCAGCCAACAAATTGTTGGCAACATATTGGCACCATGTGAATATTGGTGTTGTCCACATGTATCCCGTCAACTAGCAACAAGTTGATGGATACTCGTCAACAGCGGGCGGCATGACATCAAAGAAAGTTGTTGCCTGTTACTTGTATACGTGTTTTCCATTGCAAGTGGATAACATCGCTCTGTCTAGACTGTACTATCAATAAGTGACGTCGAATCAGACTAGTGACGTTTCCTTTCGCTGCTTTATTACAGCTAGTAGGTACGTTAATAATATTAACTTCAATATTATATTAATATATTTGTACGTCGTTGTATTATTTGTGACATAGGAGAGTGCAGTTCATTGTTATCCCTTGCAACCAACATGATACGAACCAAAGAGCAAGTGGTAGAACCCATTGAAATGCTACATACGGTTCCTGCACTATGGGATACTTCATGTTGAGAATACCGAGATAGAAATCTGAAATATGATGAAATTTCGAAAATGGCTTCACACTTTCAAACAAATGTGGATGAAATATCAAGGAAAATTAAGTCCCTCTCAAAACTCAATTTAGCCGGGAACGGAAGAAAATTGCGGAGAAAAGTAAAAGTGGAGCAGGTACAATTTCGGAAGACAATATATGGTTTGGATAGAAGATGATGAGCTTTGTCAGCGAAAATGACATCTCTAAAGGCAGTCGCACCACTATAGAGGTAGGTATTTTTATTATTTAATTAATTAGGATGTAAAAAGAATTAAAAGTGCAAAATACACGTAAATAAAAATTTATTTTCCAGTACATATATGGCTATATACAGTGTAATAAACACTGATACACAGAAACTCACTAGAATATAACATTAATAGTATAGAAGATCAGGCAAATCTATCCTATCACGGTACTTTCCCCTTGTCTGAAATGAAGAATCGGGCTAATCCGTTTCTCAGTTCTTTTGCGTCCCTCGGACTTTTTCTCGGTATGCGCTGTAAATTGAGTAAACCTCCCTCATCTTCACACCTCCATGAACCAGGTATTATTATACCAGTATCTAAATATTCACTGTCAAATATACCAGGTGGTGTGTGTTTGTGCGGACTGTCCATTTCGTCTAAGAAATTTGTGTGAAGAAATGCAAGCAAGTACTACACTTTGAACTTTCTTCGGACCTAATGGAATAGGTCTTCTAAACACTTGGAAAACAGTCGGCAGCAAACCAAATACATTCTCAATAATACGTCGAGCTCTACTTAATCGATAATTAATCGCGCGTTCTGGAGAACCTTTTGGGTGTGGACCTGGAAAGGGCTTCATAATGTTTGTGCAAATGCGTCATCTGCTACTAATATAAAAGGAATAACCTACGCGTTGGATTCCTTTAAGGGGTTACACCACCTTGACCCACCGAAAAATTACGGTTTTTCAAGAATTTTTTTCTGAAGAACTGAAACGTTTGTATCCAAATTAAAGTACAGTAAGGTATTAAACTACTATTAAACTACAAAAAACTTTGTTTGTATTTTTTTATTTATAAAAATGGCGGCTTTAAAGGCGATTTACTGGACCGCTGCGAAAACCGATGATCGTGCGGTGGGCACGATAACTCAGTCCAGGTTTAAGTTAGAACAATAAACGAAAAAGAATTAGTTTCTGTAGCTCAAAAGCTAGCGAAATACGTAGCCGTTTTGAAAAATATGCATTTTTCACAAAATGGCATCGATTTGAATGGAAAGATACATATTTTTCCCTAAATTTCGTTAATGTGGCATAAAAAACGCAAATATCAATACTTTGAATAAACCGTACGTATTTCGCTAGATAAACATATAACGAATAAAATAAGAAAAAGAGTCAAGACGATTGATTGAAAATTAGCGGAGCTAGAGTGCCCACCGGTTTTTAAAATGTAGTTTTTAGAAAAACGCGTTTAAAGTTTCGCGAGAACATTAGCGCGCTTATGCACGTCTCTGTTTCTACACGTCAAAAATTGCTCTTTCACTTTAGATATCGATTTGTAACTAACAGCATATCATTTTGTATACCATAGAGAGTAGTTTCAGCCAAAAAAATTTGTTGATTTCTTGAAAATTTCAAAGTGGTTGAACCCCTTAATAAGCGTGTTGGATTTAAGAGTTGCAATTCATTTCTTGCAAGCTTCTTATACAATGGTGTATTCAATGTTGTGTTCTTCGCAAGCGTCACCTACACCGTCTTCAGTTTCAATCTCATTATCTAGTTCATCACCCACCCCATCCCCGTCACCGACTCCATCAACGTATTTTTTTCATATTCTACAATACCAATATCAATCAATACCACAATCTCAACCACACTCTTTTCATTTGTCACACTCTCAGACAACAATGCCGTGACAATCACATCCATTAAATACTACATCAGAAACTCGAGACCATCAACCACAACGGCATTTCAATATGTCAGAATCTCGATCCACTTTATTGGCAGAATGTAGCGAATTTCTTTTGCCCACAGGCAATTCTCGCTGAACCTTTATATACACCAAACTCTATTGACAATACATTATGAATAAATAATTGCCTTGTTTATTTTTTCCTTACCTGACAATATCCTTTGAGCACTTCAATGATGGCTTCACACACTTCGGGTACAATTTAGGAGATTGATTGCTTCGATATCTTAAACAGGTACATTAGACTCGTAAACGAATCGCCTGTAGCTATATATCGCAGAGTAACCATCAATCTTATTGATGGTGGAATCGCGGCACAGTAGCTCGTATTCTTTTTGAAGATTTTAGGAGCGACCAAACAGAGAACTTATTCGAAATCAGATTTTGTTAGTCTAACGAAATTACGGAACGAACATCGTTCAAAAGTAACTCCGTCATTAAGTTGTCACCATAGCTTGTCCCATTTTATAAAAACTGTGGCTGCCACCATCTTCTTTTTCATTTCTGAGCATGGGAGGCTATTATGATGAAACAGCACTAACACCAGCAGCAGTAGACAGTTCCATTTTTAAACGTCAACACTGCGTTTAGTTTGGACGGGCAACTGGTTTTGGTTTGGATGTGCAACACTATTGACCACATGTATCCAGACACAAGTTGATGCGTCCAATAAATATGTTGCCAACAGCCGTCAACATGTTGCCAACAGTTGCCAACATTTTGTTGGCCGGTTTGTACTTACCTTAACATTACGCTTAAGTGAACTGGGGCGCTTTTCTTAAAATTGCATTCACGTACCCTTTTCACTCTCAACGTTGCTGATTACCGATTCATTATATTTTCATAACCAATTGTACTCGATTCCACACCACCATGAGGTACAGTAAACGGTGAGTTGTTTTATTGTGGTTTCCCCAGTAGGCCTATTCCACAACTGTCATTCTAATGTGCAGTTTTCCTTCGTTTGGAGATTCTGAATGGTCCAGATTGATTGGCGTCGATTTCTTTGTTGGATTGAGAATCGCGTCTTCTTCAGTATCATTATCCTTTTCAGTGTCCTGTTCCTCATCATCGTGCTGAATGAATAATTCGTCAACAGCGATGTCGGTTTCTTCCTCGGAGTCGCTCAAAAATTCAGGAATATTTACGCAAAACTGCCCGCTGCAGTATTTGCTAACGACAGAGAACTTCAAACCAGCCTTTCTACATCCACATGCTGGGCCACATCCTTTTCCGCATTTGCAGGAGATAAATCTAAGGAGTGCTGCAGGGGCAGGATCTTTAGTTGTAACTGGAGTCAGTCCAGGCTTAAGTACTCCTAACAAACTGCATCGTGATGATACGCATGTACTCTACATTATGCACAAATGAGTACAATTGATTATGGAAACATAATGAATTGGTAATTAGCAAAGTTGAGAGAAAAGGCGGTACGTGAATGCAATTTTAAGAAAAGCGCTCCAGTTTACTTAAACGTAACTATGAAATTATTTGTTCTAGAAAAAAAATTTTAAACAAAATTTATAGAGAATTATATTCTGTACAATTTTTATAATAATTACCTTTTACCTAGGAGGCGCTGGAAAGAAGATAATGCAAGAAAACCGGATTTGGATGGTATTTTGTTAATATGGCGGCGCTGTTGTCATCGCTACGATTCCGCAAATTTAGTATGTTGTTCAGGATCTGAAACTGAGCTAAATTACCAAATTTCAAAACTTCTGGAATTTTTTTAGGGTAAAACTCCCTATTGCCTGGGCTATAAGGTTACATTTTCTAGAGCGTCTGTTTTTTATGGTTGACCGTCTGCCGATTTTGTTGAAAAATATTTATGATGTACATAAAAAGACCTTTGATTTGAACGGTTTGCATATGTACCTCATGAGGTTAGAAACGTCAGAATTTTGGGCGTCGCGACAGGCGTCTGCTCTAGGTATGCATCCAAATACTGACGTCTGCCACACAAAATAACAATTGTAATAGTTTTCCCAATGAATTTTCACGTTTTTAACCCTTAAGTGGTCGCTAAGGCATAAAAAGTACGCCAGGCGCGCTTGATCGGGTGATAATTTTAAAATAACCGCTCCCCGTTTTTGGCCCCTTACGTATCCTTCCACCAGACTGTCTTCTACGCATTAACACTTTTCCGGCCGCTGTCACACACGTACGTGTGACTTCTCTTTGCCAACCGTTATCGGCCGCTGTTACTCGTAATTACTTTTCGCCAGCGGTAATGCTTTATTTCAATGTTTGTATAGGTACACACATTGTTGCAGAGCAATGCCAATAATTATGTTGCAACTACTTATGTTACGAACGGTTGCGTAAATATCACCGTTAGCGAGCAGTAGATCCTGCGTGAACCTCGCCGGCGGCAGCGTAACGGCGATGCGGCCGGCAAAGTGTCAGCACAGTAGCGATTCTTTCAGTTGTGATTTAGCTTCGTAAGAGAGGGTGTGTTTTACGCTTGCATATCGGTAAACAACACACCTAAAGACATGTGTAACATGATTTATATCACTTTCTTAGTTCTGGCGTACAAATTACGCCAAGCGACCGCATATGTAATAAACAGTATAGTGACCACCTAAGGGTTAAGCATGTACCCTATGAGGTAACTTTAGCGACTTCTTTCGCCTTTTTGACAAGCTGTCATAATGAGAAGTTGACCATTGAGCCCCGGTAGTCTGTCGGGTTTTTGCTACATATATGTGGTACTTTTATTACAAATACTCAAACCTTTTGTACCCGATGAGGTAACTTATTTGCCATTTGGCCGTAGGTCTATTTGTCTGCCGTTGCAACAGCGAAATTGATCGATTTGAAGTTCGAATTCCTGCCGCATCCACCTTATTCACCGGATTTGGCTCCCTGCGACTTCTTTCTCTTCCCAGACTTGAAGAAATAGCTGGCTGGAAAGAAATTTTCATCAAACGAAGAGGTCACCGTCGCAGCACAGGGGGCTACTTTACAGACTTTGTGGCGCACCACCATCTACTAGAAAAGTATCGGACTTTTCACTCTGCCCTCGTAGAGTAACTTATTTATCTTATCAGTTGAAGACCGTTTTTATCTTTACATTTTGTTATTAGCATTTTTGTCTTAAATTTGCATATGACATAATCCATTAATTAAAGGTTCGATAGATTTGGGACAGTATATATAAATTAAAAAGTAATCACGATTATGACAATATTCAAGACTTCTAGAATTTTATTACGTTTAAACATTTATAAATATTCAATCATTATTCCTTATCTCGGTTATAAATCTTCGTGAACAATTTTGTTTCAAGGAACCGACTGGCAAGCAGCTGATCGATGGAAAGAAATTTCAGTTTCTTACGATTCCCCTAATTAACTATCGTGCTACCGAATGACGAGAATATATGGGTATGTATGTAAATGAGAAAACAACAAACGTTATAAGTACTATAAAATATGCTAGCTACAGATGTGGTGAATTCCTTATTAAAAGTTGAGTGCTTAAAGTGAACTCAAAAATATCCAAGATGTAAGATTTTAGACATTTAAATAGTTTCAAATTATTAACAGAAAGACAGTTCACACTGTAAGAGCATTATTAGTGCATGTGTAGTATGATAGAGCTTTTTTACGGTCTCAGAAAACAACGAAACTATAAGCAGCTATATCCTTTTTAAGAGAGGTAACTATTTTTAATACTAAAGTTTCTCGCCATATTTCGGAAAAAAGATGAAAAAACAAAACTTCTGGTAGAAGGTATTTCTCTATAAGGGAGATATCGAGTATGACTTTTACTCAATACAATTAATACGTAAATTCTTCAATCATCATTATTAGAATCCATAGATAAGATGCCGTAGAGTCCAAGATTAGCCTACGAAATCACTTGTTTCAACTCTACGGAATTATTTTCCGAAGGATCAGATCAATAAGAACTCTCTGTTATCAGAGATTTAATGTCGTAGCTGATAAAAGATCATAAGTGCGCACTAATTTAATATTAATCAATTGATTCCTGAAATATCATAATCAACTCACTTTTCCACTTCAAAAATTATGAAGCTGTTTAACAAGTTGACAGCTGCTTCTAATTTTATTTGTTTTATAAAAGTACAAGAAAGCTCTTTAACCCATTAAAAGCTGATTGTTTCACCCCTTCTAGGTAAGATTTATCCCTCCAGTAAACCATCTATTGGCCAATCGGAGTGGCTAGTAAGCAATTTAACACGTTGACTGCCATAGGGATTTTTCAAAAATAGTCCCCACAGGCCAATGATACATTATAATGTATTTTGACTTAGAAAACGCAATAATTCATGTGGATTTAATTCTCGGCAAGAAAATTTCCGAAAAAATTGAAAAAAATAAAGTTAATGAAAACTGCAATTTTTTTATTTTTATTCTGACCACAGGCATCAGTTTGCAAAAAATTCCCGAAACATCATTATACTTACAAGGGGAGGGCTCGACCCATAGGACACCGATTTGAACGGCGTTTTGGTAAAACAGTAGCCAAAAGGGTCACAAACAACCCCCTAAAGCGGTTGCTGCCAATGCGGCTTCGTTTATTTATAAACAGTATTTTAGTTTTCACGCTGTCGGACCGGACGATAGTGGTCTGATTTTAACATTAGAACTACCGAGTGGTTCACGTTTCGTTTCATTTATTTCTATATTGTGAAATAGTAATTTCTATTGCAGATATAAAAAATGTGCTGAAAATTAATTTTAAAGAGGAAATGAAAATGGGAAAAATCATTCAAACGAAAAATATTTTCTAGTATTAAATGTTTTTGATTTATTCTTATTTCTATATATAATATATAATTTAATTATTGAAGGAAAAACGTGTTTTTTACATTCAATTATAGTTTATTATTTATACTTATACTAATTATACAAAAATATTTAATCGCTTTTGTCGGTTTCTGACTCAGATGAAGACTCTGATGCGCTATGTTTACAATTTTCTGGGTGATACTTATCATAAAAACATGCAAAGCAAACATGTTCTTCGCACCAAGAACATTTAATAAAAGACACATTTAAGCATTCACATTTCTTTTTTGCAAGAGTTAAGGGGAAACAAACCCCATTAACATTAACAAATAACGGCCGTTCATCCATGAGTTTTGACGAAAGCCAAGCATATTTAATAATCATATCAGAAAAAATAGGAGCACTTAATTGGTGATGAAAAATTGAGTGTATCTTTATGGCATCTTCGCGAGAGGAAATTTCCCGTTGGTCTTTTAACAAATCAGGCGCATTCTGCAGTCTTTTGATGAGATTTTTAACTTGACGATAAAAATATACATTACAAGGCTGGCAGAGAGGAGTACATTTTGGTGGAATAATCTTGACAGTGCAAATTACTTCCCCAGTTTGATCTGTGAAGATATCATCATACAAGGTGCTATCAACTTGGCCACTCCAGGAGTCAACGAGTAACAAAAACTTGTTTTCTTGGACATATGGCTGCATGGTGCTCTTCAGGAATTACGTATACAATTGTCTGGTGAGCTTGCCCGATTTAGAACAAGTGACAACAACATTTTTGTACTCTTCTGTTAAACGTTCGATTTTTTTAATACCTGTGGGCTACATTTTTTTTCTATCTGCAATACTGAAATTACTATTTCACAATATAGAAATAAATAAAACAAAAAAAACTGCCCGCAGCAAGAATCGAACCCGAGTCCACCGCGTGGTAAGACTTACCCTCAACCACTGCGCCACCGCGCCGCTGTGGAAACTATCGTTTAAAATCAGACCACTATCGTCCGGTCCGGCAGCGTAAAAACTAAAATACTGTTTATAAATAAACGAAGCCGCATTGGCAGCAACTGCTTTAGGGGGTTGTTTGTGACCCTTTTGGCTACCGTTTAACCAAAACGCCGTTCAAATCGGTGTCCCATGGGTCGAGCCCTCCCCTTGTTAGTTCTCCTGGCCCATATTGATCCCTTCCCATAGCAAAATGCAGTCAAATTTGAATCAACGGTCTGAGAGCCGTCCTTACCTGCGTTGGTCCCATGGGACCAACACAACCGATTTAAGTACATTACTTGTTGGTCCCATGGGACCAACACGGCAGTCAACATGTGCATGGGGGATAAATCTTGCCGAGAAGACGGAACAATTGGCCCTAAATCCTATCACAATTCCCGCAGTGCTATCGAATTGTTTTCGTATAATTTTTTCCATGAAATACTGCGGTAAAAGAAAGAATTAAACATTATTGGACGTTAAAAAGATTGACGAATAAATTAATCGAATTTTGGAAAAAAAAAATAATTAATTTTTCTAAAGCCCGCTTAACACGGCTCTTGATTTGTCGCTTGATTTCCATGCTCGCTTCCCAGTACAGTGTTGGCAGGGCACTATGCTCCGGGCCGCTTACAAGGAAACGTTTCGAGGCCGCCGCTTCCGATCTTGATGAAACTTCGTAAATTTAAAGTTTATCGAAAAGTAAGAGACCCCTATTTTTTATAGCGGCCCAATTTTGGTTTAAGGGGGTGAAATGGACCCCTGAACTTTCTCCCCCTTCGAGCTATCTCCGAAACGAAGCGAGATAGATGAAAATTTTCAATGTACGTTTTGTTTGATTTTTTGAGTGTAATAAAATGCCCGAAACAGATTTCGAAAAAACGCATTATTTAAAAAAAAAATTTTTTATCTAATTTTTCGAAATTTCGGTTTGGTCATATGGATAAAAATGTAGGAAATTTTATTATAAATTCAACCATGTATGATATGATATATTTCCCTCCTACAGTTTTGCAAATTTCTAACTTTTATGTCTGACAATGAGCGGGCTACCAATATGGACCCCTGAACTTTCACTCCCTTTATTGCAAATATACGATTATTGTATGTGTTGTAAAAATAGGTAGCAGTTTATATATAAAGTATATAGAATATTATATTTTTTTATAAAAAATCAATTATAAGGTTATGTATAAATAATTTGTATAGCAGCGAATATATATATATATATCTGGAAGATTATATATTTACAAAATATTAGTATAAAGATATATATAAATAATTGTGATAATAGTGAGTATATATATAATGATAAAAGAGATGGAAAAATTTATATATCTTCTTCCTCATTGGCGGAATCCCAATCATCCGGGAATCGTGACCAATTGCAAGTGGAATGGTTTGGCTTTTGTGGATCCCATTTTCGGAGGTCTTTTAATTTTTCGGGCCAGTTAATGTTTTTCCATTCTTCTGGAGTGTATTGTGAGATGTCAAGCCTCTCCAGGTACGAGCGATCCGGTGGCGAAGATTCAATCCGGCTTCTCCATTCGTTTTCCTCCTCTATCCGAGCCCGCTGGTTTTCGTAGGCTTCCACAGCCTCATCATAATACCTCCAGATGGTCTCTTGGAATTCATTTAGCATAAATGTAGATTCATCCCATGGCTCGTCGTCGGGATATGTGCCGTCGAACAGCTCCCGGAGATGAAAAACATTTTCATCATTACTCCATATCCACTGTAGATATTTTTCTACAGCTAGCCGCTCCACTTTTTTGTTTGTCGGGTAATATGGATATTCCATAATTTTTTTTTCAGGACCGATCTAGTTGACAAGAGGTTCCGACTGCCTTCTCTGCGTATGACTATTGACTGTTGGTATAATTAATCGTTTAAATATCACGCGCCATGCATCAATAATGTATTTCGATACAAGAAGGTATGACGCGAATGACTTTTGACCGCATGGTATAATGAATCGTTTAAATTTCACGCGCCATGCATCAATATTGTATTTCCATACAAGGTCCTACCCAACATCGTTACACCAATGACTTCATCATATATAAGGAAACGAAAGAGGAAGCTTTTTAGTTTGAATGTTCAGTTTGTATTGTGCGTAGCAGTTCATATTATTATTATGGCAATTATAAATCCGATCAATGTGTTAACTTTATTGGTGGCCGTTTTCAATGTACCAAATCCAAGAGAAACTCCAATGAATAGTGCAGAAGTGCAATTGAAAGATTTATTACAAAATATTATTATACGTAGCATGTGGAGGATTCATCATTTCGAGTCGAACATGAAAATAAATTGGAATTGGAAGATTCAATCGAGGATAGTGAAAGGCATGCTGTTAATACTGACTGGCTGGAATCGGACGTCGAGAATGTTCCTCACGTAGAAACCTCTATACCTCTCCAGAACCATATCCCTGTACACCCGATGAAGAAGTGGTTAGCTTTGAATATAAACAAAGTGCCATAGATTACTGGAACAGTGGGAAGAAAGGACGTCGAACCGTAGCAGCAGTTCAACATCAGTTTAAAAAAGTGGAATCTGATAGACAATTACGAAGATGGGCTGCGCAAGTAGGACAGGGGGGTACTCAAAATGATAAATTAATACGCATAGCGAAATATACTTTTGATAAATTTGTAGAAGCTAGTAGATCGAAAATAATAGTACATAATGTAGACCTTAAACGATGGGCTGTACAAGCAAAAGAAGCAGAGAATCTTCCAACCTTCAAAGCAAGTCAAACATGGTTGAGGTCATTCAAGAAAGCATATAGAATTGTCTCTCGAAAGATCACAAAGTTTGTAACGAGAAAAAACGTTGAGGGTGAGGAAAGTTTGAAACTATGAAGCCAAGCCTTCGTAGAACAAGTGAAACCACTCATTACACAATATGGACCACAAAATGTATTTAACTCTGATCAGAGTGGATTTAATTTAGAAATACATTCTGGCCGAACTTTGGCTACATCGGGGCAAAAAAAAATTGAAGCTGTGGTACAATCAATATCTTCTACAACCCATAGTTATACTATACAACCCACCATATCTGCTGATGGAAAACTACTGTCGCCTCTTTATGTGGTATTAAAAGAGGCTAGTGGGCAATTGGGAGAACGAGTGCAACAAACCGTGTTTAGGCCGCCAAATGTATACTTCATGGCTTTCAAATCTGGGAAACTTACAACCGATCTCATGAAAACATGGCTGCAAGAAGTTTACTTCCCTAACACTGGACCTACAAGCGTCTTACTGCTGGACTCTTGGAGTGGACAATGTGAGCGAAGTGTTCGAGAAGCTACACCAGAAGACAAGACCATAATATTAATGACGATCCCAGAAGGCACCACCGGACTAATTCAACCGCTAAACGTATACGGCTTTCGAATGTGGAAGAATTTTGTAAGGAGGTTTTCAGATATTGTAACTCTTTTCAATTACGATATTAACCTTCATTCGAGAGATAATATTTTAAAACTTCAATCTCTTACTCATAATCAGTTTTCTTCACCACGGTTTACTAACTTTATTAAATATTCGTGGTTCAAGAGTGGATATATATTCAGGAGAGATCTCCTGAATTTGAACATCCTGTAGAATTTTGTTATGCACAGGACTCGGAACCACGATGCCACATATGTGGCAATATTGCCGTTATTACGTGTGCTTGGTGTAAGAAACAACTTTGTATGAAACATTTTTTCACGGAATACCATTATTGTCATAATTATGAGCCATAGAAGTTGAACTTTATTAAATAAAAGAAAAGTGGCATTAAAATACATAGAAGTAATAACCCCCGACCTATCATGTCACTACCATTGGTAGCCCGCTCATTATCAGACATAAAAGTTAGAAATTTGCAAAACTGTAGGAGGGAAATATATCATATCATATATGGTTGAATTTGTAATAAAATTTCCTACATTTTTGTCCATATGACCAAACCGAAATTTCGAAGTTAGATAAAAAAAATTTTTTTTTAAATAATGCGTTTTTTCAAAATCTGTTTCGGGCATTTTATTACACTTGAAAAATCAAACAAAACGTACATTGAAAATGTTCATCTATCTCGTTTCGTTTCGGAGATAGCTTGAAGGGGGAGAAAGTTCAGGGGTCCATTTCACCCCCTTAAACCAAAATTGGGCCGCTATAAAAAAATAGGTGTCTAGGTGTAGGGACCGACCGACCGACCGACCGACCGACCGACCGACCGATTTATTTGCTTCCGCGGCGGAAAGTGAGGTTATGCGGATCAAAAGTGAGTTTATCTGAACAAAGTTGAGGTACTTACGTCGTTAGTTCCGACACCACTTCTCAGACATTTTTTTTTTGGGAGGGGTTTTCTACTTTAAATTGATCCTTTAAGAGGATTTGATTTTCTTATGCAGTCTTACACTGTTACGCCGAGTCGAACGGTGTTAGCCGCAAACGCCACCCATTTTTCCGCCTCTTTCCTGAAGGGTTTATTGTGATACCTTGAGTGACTGATAACGTATAAAAATCGATTCTGTTTCCAAAAATATCGTATCAAGAAAATGTTTCAATATACTTTGCACACCTAAGTTTTTATATTATTATTATATTTACTATGGGGATAAGGGCGACTCGTAGATCTATCTGTTGCACTTATGACATTGACCCATTGTGCTATCTTCCTGTAACCCGCTTCCCCCCTGAGTGCAAGAGACCCGCCCTCTTGATAAAATTTACAACGTTCATCGGGGATGATCGGACAGTCTCCCCTGGCTCAATAAAGTAATTATTAAGTAGTTTTTTCCGCCTCACCTACATGAGACTGAAAACGAAATCAGGTAAAGAGATGTTTCATCGTCCTCTCTGTAAGATCTACATCCACTAAAATGTCTACATCTATTAGGTTTATATATCTATGAAATCGGTAGCATCCTGCTATTAGTTCCACCGTCACTTCCTAATTAATTTCCTATTTAATTTCATGAGTTGTTCCTTTTATTTTCTATCCGGATCGCTGGCGATTATCTTCATCTGCCTCACATTCCAGGTACAATTACCCTACTTTTCCCGTACAAGTCTCTTACCTATGCCCAGAAATCAGCTGCTGTGTGACAAACCACCACTCCCATAGCTGGCTCCGATGTCATAAATAAAATTGCCGAAACCTTCCTTGCAAGTTCATCTGCCTTTTCACTGCCAATATATTCAGGCATCAATGGAAAGATAATTCTGTTGAAGCGCAGATACAGATTCTCCTGTCGTAGAATCTTTACAAACTTTTCTGCAAAGACATTAATCGCTATAATTTCTGCCTGGATCGCTATACAGCACCTATCGATTAGAGTGCTAAGTTCCTATCTTAGATTCTAGGTATAGATACGCAGGCTCGTACTCCTCTTCATTCATCCATCCTGAATCTGTCGATAAACCAAACGAGATCCTGCCTAGAGGAGTGTCCCAAATTCAATTTCTATTCTCGTTTGCCCAGGAATTTCACTGCGTTAAACTGATTAAAGGTATATTCCCTTAAGGCCAGTCCGACATCGTGCAAAAAAAAAAGATTTTGTTGTAATTAATAGATTTTATTATCTGTTAACAAATAGTAATTTTAAATATGGCGAAATAAATGTGTACCGAATGTCTGATGGCAAATCGAGCAGGTGCTGAAACCTGAATTTCCCCGGAATTTGATTTCAGCAGTGTTTAGACGCTGCTCGGGCTATTTATAGTTAGAGCGAAAAGTTTGAAACGTTTGATTTCCGATAGTTGTTGATTTAGTAGACTGAGGTGTTTCGTCTATCCGTAATATTAGTGGTAAAGGAAGCAAAAGTTATGATACATGCAAATCGGATACCAGTTTCAGTACGTAATAACGGTTTTGAAAATCTTGTGAAATATCATCGAAAAAACTCGAACGATTATTCTTTAACACTTCAAAAAATTCAATTCTTGACTATTACTTCAAAATTTATGATATCGAAGTTAGACTAAAAACTTCCATCTTCCGAATTGACAGCTATCGCGAAATCAGAAGTTTCGAACTTTTCGCTCTAACTATAAATGACTCGAGCACAGTCTAAACATTGCAGAAATCAATTTTTAAGGAAATTCAGATTTCAGCACCTGCTCGTTTTGCCATCGAACAGTCGATATTCATATTCAAGAGATTATTTGTTTGGTATAAATGTAGCCTTTATTAAGAACAAAATATTTATTAACACTTAATAAATCTCTTAAATATGATTTGATAACAGTTAATAAATTATTTATTTCACCATTTCCTTATGGTCACATTCTTCCTGTTCTGTTCACTTTATTCTTGTTAATTAATACTACGTATTACATTTAATATTTAATTTAACATGCAATACTTAAATACGTTTAAATTTGATTTTCTCTGTATTATGCATTTCATAGAACAATATATTTAGTCGTAGGATTGAAGTAAATGGTTTATTTGTCTCAAATGTGCAAAAAATTGACTGATATTTCACAGAATAAGAAACTTTTTAATAGTTACGAAATAGTCCTATTCAGGGCCACAAGGCTGAATAAAGATCTATCTATGTAATAGTTACGAAATATTGTAATAAGTAGTTAAGAAATATTTCTTCAAAGCTGTCAAGTAAATGTATTTTTTAACTACAAAATAATCTCTTTCTCAGTGCAGTAATAAAACTGTTTTTCCGTGGAGTAAATTAATTACATGTGGAACACGTAATAGGCTTAAAGTTGCATGTACAGGATCCATTATGAAAGTAATACGCATGATTTTATTGTGACGCGACTATCCATCGCAACGGGGTAAAACGGGTCGGGAAATGTGGTGGAGGGTCTGCCCTTCCAATGCAGCCGGTCGCCAATTTGCTCCGAGCAGTCTGAGTGGAAAGAAGTGCCTCCGCGTGAAGTGTTTTTCGATTTTGTAACACGGCGCGATGGAGCGTCTGAGGAATCGTCCATTTTGAGTTTGTACCGCAGGGAGTAGTTGTGTAGTAGCCGGTAAGTCAACAGTGTAGCGTGCTTCATTTACCATGGCAGCTCAGCGCTCGGCGAGTAACGGAGGGTTTACGATTTGAATTCTGAGCATTGCGCGCGCAGCCCCACCCGGTCTTGGGGGTGTGGCGTGGCTAGTCAGCTGTTCTACTCGTGAGCAGTTGCCTCAAGAGACTCTAAAACTTTATATAAAATAAAGGACACGTCCTAGAGAGTCACTTTCCGCTTCAATTTTGTAGAGAATGAGGAACTTGCATGATTTTTTTTATCGGCTTGAAAAATAGAGTAAAAAATTACAATTTCAACGGTATATAAACTTATGGTGTTAACATGTCGGATACCTTCTCAAATTTGAGTTAAAAATCTAGCGTTTGAAAGAGCCGCGCAAACAGCGAGGAGCAATATGTGACGTCACGCAACAGTAAAAACGCTCTCGGCCAATCATACTGCGTTCTAGGCGGGGCATAGTTAGGAGCACTCGACAGTCATTGGTTGAAATTAAGATTTAGCCAATGATCATCGAATGTGTGACGTCACGGAACAGTAAAAGCGTCTAGGCCAATCATACTGCGTTCTAAGTCGGGGCGTGGTTTAGGCGTTTAAGGCACGATTAATTAATTCTTTTTCTCTAATATAGTTACATATTATTAAAAAATACAGTGGTCCCTGGTTTTTGTAACACGATAGCTTCATTCAGTAAAATTTTCAAGGAAAAAGAAATTTCATGCAAGTTCCTCATTTCACGCTCTATAAGGAGGTAATTTTTTGAAGGGTATACATTGAACGGTGCTACGCCAAAGTCGGTCAGAGCAAAATTACGCAACGTTTTTATTAAATGAACAACTTTGCGGTCACCTATTTTCTGTTACCTCGTCGGAATATTGTTCGCGAGATTTTCCCCTTTCGATTCGTCCATAAATCATCGACAGAGGATTAATCTAGAGATGCACATACAAATTGGGTCTAGATTTACTGTACTAATGAAGCATGCGACGTTGTTGCACAGATAAGGCGCGATTTGGCTTGACAACATCCGATAACATGCGACAACGTCGCATGCTACGTTTTTCCAGAATGTTGCCCCGGTGGAATCTCGCCTTAAGAGCCTTTCTATCACTACGTGTTCTCACTCGTACTCGTACAATTCATATGGCCCGCATTCTCATGTCTACCCAGTATATGGCGCACATTCATGCAGGTTGTGGCTTTATTTTGCCAATAGATGTATTTACTAACAAATAGGAATATTGTACAAGTCAACGAAATAAATATTAATATTAATTTTTCTGCCACGACTTTGATTATTCATAGTCCTTGTGATTGTGAAGGACAATCAAATTTATTAGTTGATCCATCGATTCGTCCCGTTCTCGCACGAAACACTGAAAGCAAAAAATAGAATGACCACAAAGATATTTGTCCTTCATACGTGATCAAAATGAGGTTAAAACGGTCAGTTAGGAAGTAATTTATCTGATGGCAATTCTTCTGGAATACTGACGCCTCCTTTTCAATTATACATGGTCCATATAAAACATTTCCATGTGGGTAAAACCCTAAAGCTTAATGGGCTATACCAAAGACTTTTCAAATAAGAAGACCAATTTTAATTATACTGCCTATCTTAACTATCGTGCATAGTGGCTCATATGTCCTAAATGAATGCTATTTTTTGTAAAATCTTTGTAAATGGAAGTTGCATTATTCAACTTGGTATATAAGGCGTGTCTAATCATTTTTTAATACCAGTTTCTAATTCAATGAACTGATGTCCTATGTTTTTTATAATTCAAAAGTGATGCAGCTGTCAATATGAATGCAATAAGCCACGAAAAATTTGATTTGAAATCCGTCAGAGTTCTTGTAGAAGAGTATTGAAATTTAGAAAGCAGGTAAAGTTTATAAAAGGAACAAAAAATTGTTCATGTGTTAAAAACAGAATAGCCAAGGCACAAACACATAACACCAAGCCAAGGACATAACAGAAATTGCATATAAACCATTGTGAAAGAAATAAAAAACAAAAAGAAATATTTATTGTTGTGAAGTAGTATAAGCGGTGAAGCTATAGATTAAGATATCCTGATATCCAATGGCCAACATTTGTTATTGTAAAATTAGGTATTTGAATTCTTAAATTATTATCAAGTCATGAAATTATTAATTAATTTTAAACCCATTTGATAAGTAAACATCAAATTTTGTGCAAGTTACATCACGGAACTCTTAAAAATTTAAGAGCTACATCGATTTTTGAATTTTTGTTAACCTTTAACTGGTAACGTGCGATCTAACAGGTCGAGTGGCCTAAACAAAATATTATTTCACTCCCTTCCCCGTGCGTCCCGTATTTGTGCATCTGAGTATATATAGGTTCGAATTTAGTTGCGCTCACATTGTAGACAGGGGTATACGCAACGGTTAGAATCAATTCGGTAAGTAAAATCGATGTAAAGTTCTGTAGCGCCCTTTAAAACTCTATGTCACCGCTTACATTATTTTTTAGAATTTGTTATTGTATTTTTATTTATGTTTTTTACATTAAGGTAAACATAAGGTAGGCTACTAGCTTTTGTTTCTGTATAGAGTAAGTCCGGGATAGTTGAACCATGTTTTTATAAGTCATTTTTTCCGAAACTTTGCAATGTCTAGGATTTGGTATATATTTTTATAATATGTATATATGACCTTGAACAATTGTAAGCACCTCTCCAGCTGTTACACTGATTACACTAGAAGTTATGATTTTTTTCTTTGTTTTACTCGGTGGTCCATCTATCCCGGGTACTCGGGTATCTAACCACCACCTAGGGACCACCTCCTAGGGATTGATGGACCTCTGGTATACGTTACCTACTAACTCAGGATGTAACACAAGAAATACGGGTTATCAAAGGTATAAACATGGTTTATTTCAAAGTATAGAGTTATAAACTAATTGAAAAAGGATAAGTAAATTTGATAGTCAATGCATGTAGGTACTTAAAAAATATATAGGTAGTCTGATTTATTTTCACATGGTTCACAACATTTAATCATTCTGCAGTCATCTTCTTTCGAGAATCTCGCTTCCCACATTTAATCGCATTTATTTTTGAATCTTGTGCAGCCTTCATTTGTTTTTCAAGTGAGCCAACTATCCCAAATTTCACTGGTCCATCTATCCCAATTGTCGGGGATAGATGGACCAGTTTCCTGTTCAGACAAACAACGCTACCGGCACGCCATTTTAGGTTAAGATTGTACTCAAGCATACACTTGATTTATACAATTGATCTTATGTCGAAATCATTTAAACTAACTTCACCACATAACAAAGAAATCTAGTATAAAATATTTTTTAACTCACCAAGAGAAATAAACCAAGTTTTCTTCTAAAATACACATGAAACTCACGAGCAAAACTAAGCGTGGGGTTCCGTCTACTCAAGAAGAACAACTCCAGACAACAACTGCAGCGCTGCTGTGACAGACCAGCTAAATATTCGATTGGTCCGTCTATCCCGGTGGTCCAACTATCCCGGACTTACCCTAATAGTCTAGATATAGTAGTGGCCTACCAGGCCTCACATCACCAGTAACGTTACACAAAAACCACATCACCAGTTAAAGGTTAAAGAGATTTGACTATTTCAAAGTCAAACTTTTCTCTCATACCCTATGAATGGAAATATATTTTATATCTTCAAAGCATTTAGCCCTCTCTCCGAAGTAAATAGAAAAGTTAAAGGATCGTTATATCTCTTAAACAGTTGCACAGCATTCTTTTTAATTACCTATTGAATTTGAAAGAAAATAATAGTGCTACTAGAAATTGGGCCTCAATTTCAAAAAAGAGGTATCCTGCATATTCTTCCTTGAATATTATTCAAATGAGATGGTAAATATTTTCTTTATATCGAGCATAAGGAGTTTTGAATTTTTATTTGTAACGAATAAAGTATTGTACAATGCACCATTTTAGAGATATCAATATTTAAAAGAAGAATTAAAGAATATACTTATTCCATGGTTTACAGGAGCTTGCAACTTTCTAGAATTATTGTACTCATATAACTTAACCCGCAGTGGTCACACTGGGTCCAGATGACCCAAGGCAATTTTTCAATTTATGTAGCCTTCAAGATATGGTTCAAAATGGAATCTGTTGCACTATCTGTTGTTGTTTGAAGGTACTACAATAACTTCCAGTGGTTTTCGGAAGCCTGCGTGATATCAGTGCGTCAGTAGACATCAATTTGTACGGACGTGTTTTTGCTGGGGTCAACTAGACCCAGTGTGACCATAGTGTGGCAAAATCGGAACAAAACGTGTGCTCAAAAAAATTTTTTTTTCATTAGTGTGATTGAAAACGTAAGGATTAGTGCACATACTGTCATTTTTTTCTTTTTTGCCAAAATCGGACGAAATTATGCGCTGATTGCACTGGGCATGAGTAGTTTTTCAGTTCTATAAATTTGTTTTACTTTTCTTAATGTAATTATTAATAAAATATACATTTTTTCTCGTAAAAACAGTTTTTCACTTTATTTTACACGTTCAAAACCGACCTATTTGATTTTACGAGTTGCATGAAAATTTATATCTTCCAACTGTAAAATAAATATACTTTTTTCAAAGCTCGTTATAATTCTGTTTTTTTCATAAAAATATACTATTTTGATAGTAAAACGCAGGAAGTTTTTTTCCTCTATCTCACAAATTGAAATTTTGATGAATACTTTTGTGAAAAATGTCAAATTTTTCAACAAATTTTTTTCTCGCATTTTGTTCAATATAAACAAATTAAAAAAAGGAGAACAGAATTATTGGATTATAAAGAGGAAGTCTTAAACTAAATTCCAGTCAAGGTTTCAGTCAATACATTAAAAAGAACGCAAATGGCAACTGTTTTTCTGCGTGGGATCCATTAGACCCAGTGTGACCACTACGTTATTTTTAAGAAGTGTGACCACTACGGGTTAATTTTTAAAAAGTTGCTGCTCGTATGTATGGTTACTTTTGTAATGGCTAGAATGGCGTGATTTGCCTCAGTTGTAAAACTACTTTCATGTTACAGTAATTACTTGGCACGTGATATATCAAAATCGTAATATAATTTTTCAAAAATATTAAATTTTAAAATCTATCTGCAGTTATCAAATCTTATTAAAACATTTTGAAGAAATACTGATACTTTTTCTTATTAAAAAAACAAACAAAATGCAGTGCCTTATTAAAAAATTAACTTTTTTTTAATTTAAATGAGGACCACCTTAATGCGTATTCTGCATCTATAGAGATCATGATCTTATAGTATTTAAGATATTAAACATTTTGTATAGATGTAGTTCAAAGCATGAATATCTGTGACATCGTTACCATCTTCACATAAGTTTACACTTCCGAAATGGGTGATCCACAATTTATGACCTGCCTTTTTAAGTAGTCTAAGTACTAACTAAATTAGAAAATTTAATTAGTTAATTAAATGATCTTCATACAGTGGTACATACTCATAATTCATTTAGAATATTTACCAAATGTATACGCTCGCTTATTGATGGTATACTGAAAAAAGTACCGATTCTGTAGCAAACTAAAGTATGTGTAAGAACATTTCACTACTACATCGTCAAGCATCTTCACATGAGTAATACATATGTAGTGATACTGTGCTCCTATTTATGAAATTTCAGCAGCAGCAGCCAGAAGACTGGGAATCAGAGCCACTCTTCTTTTCAGTGTACAACTATTCATTTAATAATTCATAATGCTAGTCGTTTCTTATGGAGGAAACATTATCGATTTCATTTTAGTTACAATCTGATCCAGTAAAATCCGAGTGCTAACAGTCATTTGAAAAATTGAAGTAAACCTTACTAGTTCATTTAGAAATGTCTTTGCCCTAGTCCGCTATGATAACTCCGCTGTTAGAACATTATTATTAATAGCCATTTGTTTTCTTTCCAGAGTTGGCTTGGATATTGAACTTCAACGTCTCCTCTGATGGCATATTAAAGGAACATGACCCAATTAAAACTCACAGACAGATGGAAATAAAGTATTAAAGGATATACGCAGTGGAGATTACTGCTATTTATTTCAAACTAACAATAAATAATTGAAATAAATAATATTGAGAGTAGGTCAAAGTCAAATATATATTAATGGCATTAGAACAACGATCGATGAGACATGTGTTCGGGCGCTAGTAGAATACTGTGGTGGAAAAGCATCCTCTTTGGGATGATGCTTTCATGGATAACGCTAGCATACTGTCGAGAGGATTGCCCCAATTTCTGCGCTTGCAAGTGGAAAGGAGGAAAGGAGTGGGTGGAGTGCGTGGGTAGAGGCCTCAGGGAAGTGCCTCAAGGTATAAAGGAAGAAACCCAAGTATTAGACATCTCTAGGAATGACTTGATCAGTTTACCATCAGATTGCTTTCGAAGGCAGGGTCTAGTGAATCTTCAAAAGCTTTATTTAGCTTATTCTAATATTACTAGTATTGAGTCTGGCGCCTTCAAGGGCCTCGCCGGCCTCGTCGAGTTGGACTTATCCAATAATAATATCGAACATATACCCTCCTACACGTTTTCTTCGTGTAAGAATTTAATGAAACTTATTCTAAATGACAATCCAATACGCGAGATCCGTCCTCAAGCATTCCAGCTATTAACACATCTTACCACCCTGGAAATGAGGCA
Source organism: Xiphydria camelus (assembly GCA_963678675.1). Lineage (NCBI taxonomy): Eukaryota > Metazoa > Arthropoda > Insecta > Hymenoptera > Xiphydriidae > Xiphydria > Xiphydria camelus. Next base: position 15,844,408 of record OY783197.1, on the reverse strand, counting down.
TTGTCAGTTGGAAATGATAGAAAGAGGTGCCTTCGATGAATTGCATTCCCTCGAAAAGCTCAAATTAAATGATAATAGATTAACGACTGTGCCAGAGATGACTCTTCCCCTTGGTGGTAATCTACGCAGTCTTACCTTGCACAACAATCCTTGGTTTTGTGATTGCCGACTGAGGACATTACAGGCTTGGCTGAAAAATAGTGCTCCTGCCGTTCCCCAGGAAACTGAGCCAACCTGTGAAACACCCATAAGGCTGAAGAAACGTCAGATAAAAAATCTTAAAGCTACGGAACTGGCGTGTATACCAAACATCCAGATCCAAAAGTTTGTGGATGCATATGAAGGTTCTAACGTTAGTCTCACATGTGATGTCGATGTCAGTGATGGAACACCAACAACAAAAGTCACTTGGTGGTTTAATGGCGAACCTTGCGATATAAGAACGGAGAATAATTCATCGGTGGATTCTACATCACCATTCGTTAGGTAAATTACTTTCCTCAAAATATTATTTTATTAATTACAGTTGAATTGTAAACATTATATGTGAAGTATCTAGAATTATTCTTCAAAGTAAAATGAGAAGAATATGAAAATAAAAATGTTCAACTATTTGATATAAAAAGTTCAGGAATTCATGAGCATTTCTTGAAATTTCTATATTAGAATGAGTATATAAGGTCATAATTAAATAGGTGAAAGGGCAACAGGAATCGCGAATTTTCAGAAATAAGATACCGATTTCTAAAATGATTTTATTTAAATGGACTTGGATATATAATACAAACATGTTAAATTAATATTTCTAAAAATGAGAATATCCAATAGCTCCGCTTTCGAGAACACGAGGTCTAAAAATTAATACACATCTTCGGTCCGGCATAACTTATAAGAACGATCTATATACAGGGTGAGTTATCTAGTCAGTTATTTCTACTCCAGCATGCTGGACACTGGACTGTATGATTTTAGTTAATTCACGTTTGAGAGGGGCGTCCAGCACTCATTCTCAATCTGTCTAATTATAAACCTTTACTGGACTATAAATTATGTTGCATCCACCGTGGCATCCAGCGCATTGGTTCTGGATGGAAAATTTATCCAGCCAGTTAATTTCGTGATAGAAATTTTGAAAATAGTAGGTTTGTTATCGTTGCCTACACTTTTTGCACTAGTTTCCCTACGCTGTAGTATATTTATAGTTATCAATTCTAGTTAGATATATGGTACCATAGAAAATCGAGTGTACCGTATGTCCGCGATCATTTGAACCATAGGAAAATTGCGAGTTTTGCATGAGCACCCCTTTGGGTCTCCTCGTCCAATAGAATCACCGGAAAAGCGTGAATGCGCATGCGTAGTCATCCGCGAGTGTGGCGTCGTCAGCAAGTTCAGATCGATTATTTCGATAACCGATCTGAACTTGCTGACGACGCCACACTCGCGGATGACTACGCATGCGCATTCACGCTTCTCCGGTGATTCTATTGGACGAGGAGACCCAAAGGGGTGCTCATGCAAAACTCGCAATTTTCCTATGGTTCAAATGATCGCGGACATACGGTATTTATAAATAATTAGTGTTCTTTTCGAAGAAGAATAACGTAAGGTATTATATATTTCGTAATAAAAATTTAGTGGTACTTCTTAATTTGTTAAGCTTTCAGAAAGTACAAAAATTTATTCTTTTAAGGGGGTTATTAAGTCTAGAATACCGAAAATTTCTCATTGTGTTGGGAGTTTTTTCACGGCTAAATGAAAACCCCGATTAAAATGAAATTAACACAACATTTTTATTCATTCTTAAAGAACATTTTTTGATTTTTTCAAAATTTTAGAAAAAAAAATTCTGCCGTTCCAGTGATTGAAGGTTTGTCTGGTAAAATCGCGCGGTCTCCTTCCGTACATCACTTTGGCCAAACCGGTTGATCTTTAACAATTTGGTAAAGTGCGTTTAGTTTTCAATACTATTTTCTATGGAATGAACTACTATGGATGAGAAAAAATCATTTGGTAGATTTTTATAGGCATTTTTACTTACAGTATAGAAAAAGCTTGAAATTTTAAGTAAACAGAGGGCTGTAATTACACAGGCCGACAAATTTCTGACCCAGAAACGGGACCTTGTGTGCCCGAAGGATTTTGATACGCTGAATCCGAATCTGGCTTCAGATTTAACCCTATACGTCAGGTTTTCGAGATATTCTAACCTAAAAGTGCGAAAACCACGCTTTCTGCTAAATTCGGGGTTATGTATCATCGCGAATAAATTTTTTTTTCTAAAAACGGATGACGCTTTTTTAAAGCAGCACTCTTACCCTTAAAGTTTTAAAAACCATGTCTCCAAATTTTGTATATCATTTTTTTTCATTGAGATATCTATGATTGAAACTAGGTACTTTCGCTATTTCAATACAGCATTGGGTCACATGCAATTTCCTTAACTCCCAACCCTGTAACCTAGGAGTGTATAACCTAAGTCCATTAAAACCCAAATTTCCTCAACCCCCCAACTCTGTCATATTACATATAGAAAGGAGTGGTAAAATATATCGGTTCATTTGAAAAATTGCATGTGACCCAATGCTGTATTGAAATAGCGAAAGTACCTAGTTTCAATCATAGATATCTCAATGAAAAACATGATATACAAAATTTGGAGATATGGTTTTAAAGGGTAAGAGTGCTGCTTTAGAAAGGTGTTATCGGTTTTGAGAAAAAAAATGTATTCGCAATGATACATAACCCCGAATTTAGCAGAAAAGCGTGTTTTTCGCACTTTTAGGTTAGGATATCTCGAAAACCTGACGTATAGGGTTAATTCTGATGCCGGATTCGGATTCAGCGTACCAAAATCCTTCGGGCACACAATGTCCTGTTTCTGGGTTAGGACTTTCGTTAAATTTTGTCGGCCTGTGTTATTGAAATAATCAACTTGGGGACATAAGAGTAGTTTATTCCAAAGATATATTGATAGTGTAATCATTCCCTAAAAATTTCACATTAATCGGAGAGCTACCGTTTTTAAGATACAATGTACGGAAGATTAGAAAAACATGTTTTGAGAAAGACAGGTTTCTATGAAAAGTTCTAGGTTCCAGCTCACATAAATCAAACAAAATGAACTCTCATAGCGGCGGCAATTTTGAAGATAGCGCTGTGCGGTCTTCACTAAAACTCTCCGGAAGAGTTCTACTTTCATAAAGTGCAATAAAAAAAATCGATTTTTCGAAAATTCTAGACTTTATAACCCCCTTAACCCCATGACTCATTCGCTCTCTTCTAAAATACTTGTAAATAAATCTAATAAATCAATATTAATTACTTATTTTTTAATTTTTTTATAAATCTATAAAAATACTTATTCAGGATAGTTTAACATTGCAAAATTGTTACTTTTATTTATAGATAATTTTCCTTATGTTCAGGTATGTCTGTAAACAACGCGGGAGTACCAACATTTCCAGTATACTATACGTTTACAATCTGGAACTCAGTGACGAGGGAACCTACACTTGTATAGCAGAAAATATAGCTGGATCTATTGAAGCTAATCTTTCGTTGAAAATTCTTTCTCGAGAGAAGCCAACGAAAGAGCCTCCTCTGGATCAGCCCAGCACCGCTTATGTGGCAGCCATTGCAGCAGGAGCTCTGCTGGGTACACTCTTCACTATGAGTTGCATTATCAGCTGTGCTTTCTTTTGCACAAAACGTCATCGCGACCGGAAGCGTAGTTGCAAATCCCTCGTTCCCCAGCCGAATAAGACAGAAATCCATCCCATTGGTAAAGATGACACGACATTGCCACGCAAGGGCAATGGAAATTTAGGATTCGAGCACCAACGGTTGGTAATGTACGAAGAACGCGAGCAAGGCCGAGGAGCCACGCTTGAGAAGAGAAAATCGTTAGAGAATTTTCGCAGAAATCCAGTCTCCAAAAACCTCACAGAACCTGATCTAATCAATGAGGTCTCCGAAAACAGTGAAACCTGTGGCCTTTATGAGCGCCAAAGGATTACTTCCATAGGTCATCATATCCTAGGATACGATACTAGATATTGTATGCAGTTAGACTTGCGCCCTGATCTACCACGCATTAGTTACCTCGATCAGGATGGTTATCCCATGGACTTTGGCCTCCCAAAAATAGCTTTTACTTCCACCAGCACTCTACCTCGACCTCGACAGAGGATACTTGATGGCTCGGCTGCGGCTCTTCCGGCACAATATTCGCGAGAAGCTGAGTTCTTGACTAGGTTACCACATTATGACGTCGTTGTACCGAAGAGTGATAGTAAATACACTACTGAAGGCTTTTCCGATACACAGCATCAGTCTACATTGCAACCACTTGCTCATCAATTCTTTCAATCGCAACATAAGCAGCAGCATATTCCTCCATCATCAATGTTATCAGCCGTTGACCGAGATGTGCACTTCATTCCCCCTCCACCAGTAGCCTATAGAGGAGAACCAACCCCTCTTTCACCTAGATCACTTTTATGTAAGACGGCACGTGAAGCTGCAGCCACCATTGCCATAAGGGCCGAAGCTGTTCAACAACTAGAAAATACTGAGAGCCCTGACGAAGGTTACGTCGGAGAAACGATGGACGTATGAAGGAGAAAAAGATGTTAATTATATTGATGCAAGATAGTCGAGAATACAAGCTGCTCGATCTCTAGTGATACCTGTTCGCCAGTTTTCTGTTTGTTATCTGTTAAAATGACATTCGAGATATTTTTAGTGTGCAGAATAAGGATTATCAAAGCAAGACTGATCTCACTAAACTACTGATTTAAATTATCAGCGGCAAAGCAGAGTACCATCAGCAAAGTGCAGGGAAGCACTAATTTACAACGTATCAAAATTTACTGTCAATAGATTGGATTATCCTCAATAGATACTGGGTCATAATAAAAACAGGAAAAATGATCAAAGTTCACCTGGTTGAGAAATTTAAATTAATGGTATATCACAGAGCAAATAATAATTGCGCATTAAAGTGATTAAGTTGAATAACCCGACAACGATCAGTTCAATAAAGTTGGAGTTATGAAAATATTATGAAACAAAAAGGTAATGAAAATCCTTCACTTCGTATCCACTTATTCAAATAGCCTTACTTGTGACTTTGATAGTTTTTCCTGTATAGTTTTCAATTAATTTGGATGCATACATAACTAGGCACTAATAATAATCGTATTATATATAATAACATGTTTTGTATATGAACGCGAGTTAATATACTCAGGACATTGGGTACTAATGGCTAATCAGTAGATATACGCACTTTAGGAGATACATATAAATATATTGTGCATAAGTGGAAACGTGGAATCTATGAAAGAGACATATTTTTAGAATAATTTATAAATGTATAAGTTAATTTTTGTAAAAGGTATTTAAAGAATATTTTTTAAAAGATGGTATTTATGATATCTTAAATATTGTTGAAAACATTTTTCCAGAGGTAATAACAAAAACATGTATAGTAATATTTTTTCATCGTGGATCATTTATGTAGAAAAACATAATTAAGGCACTCAATTTAGGTTCAAATTTTAATCTAAACTTTATTTTTGCATCATAATGTACACAAGTGATCAATGTTTTAAGTCAACTAAAAGTTTAAAGTATTAATCTTGCAATTTTTTAATATTTAAACTAAATTCTTAAAATTATATTAAAGAGTGACAACACTGAAATTTGATGAATCTGCCATCAGAAATCAAATGTTAAATTTATTAAATGTTCTCAATTGGATCTAAAAATATGTCTCTTTCAAAATATCCTCCTGTTAATGTAACCTTTTCAGAGAACAGTAGAAATTAATAAACTAAACTAAATGTAACTGAAAGTAGCAAGTGTGAAATCTGCTATTAAGATAATGAGATCTGAATGCTCAAACTAATGCGTACTTATTAGCATTAAACGGTTTACTCCGAAATTCAGTTGGATGTAAGTTTCTTTTCTTGCTAATCTGTTACTCGTGTAGTCATTTTTATCCAGACTAATTAATATTCAAATATAACATATATTTCTTTATTTCAAAGAGTAGAATGAATATATGGGTGTATTAATTTTAATAACAGAACTATTGATAAGTTTGTCTTCATTTTAAAAATAGTACTGTCTTCGAGTCTTTGTAGGCATTGAATAAAGTTTTTATTTCTATAAAAAATCTCTGATTTAAATGAGGAATAATAGCATCTCGGTAAATAAGATTTATATTTCATAAACGTTTCATCCAAAAGTATTAGTTTCAAGAGTACTTAAAGCAGTTTCATTAGCATTTTAACAAGGAATACTGTTTTAACAATGCTTTCATGATCCCCAATTTCTTAAAAAAAACTATTAATTTTGCACCTAAACAAAATGGACTTGTTTTTAAAAGATAATATATTAATAGTATACATCTTTACAAATCCATCAGTTACACTGCAAGAATTGTTGCTATAAGAAACGGACTTTGTATTCTGTATGATTTTCATAAAAGGCATTTCAAAGTAAGAACAATTTAATATCACCTGGTAAATACAAACTATAAAACGTAATGTTATGCAGTATTATAATACATATCTTCACTTCATACAACTGTCAATATTTTTTTAGTAAATATTTGTAAGTTTCACTTTGAAATATGGGTGTTTTTAAAAACAAAGCTCAGCATTTATACTTATGGGACGTATTTGGTATATATCGGGATGACTATGTTAACGTGAATCATACATTTTTGAAAGCTGTTCACTTTATATAATTTATATTTTTTATAAGTTTGCGTGTTTTAATTTTCTTTTATATATTTTCAATTTCCTAAGTTAATTTAAAAATATTGTAGGTTAATATAATAGTTAGTTTAATCAATTAGTAGATAATTGCTTTATACATTTTTCCACCGTTGTAATCGTAATATCAATTTTGAGTTTACCGAGATGTAAGTAGCATTCTCCGTATGTTGGATTTATCTTTAATGATGTGAGAGAGAGAGAGAGAGAGAGAGAGAGAGAGAGAGAGAGGGAGGGAGGGAGGGAGAGAGAGGGAGGGAGAGAGAGGGAGAGAGAGAGAGGGAGGGAGGGAGGGAGGGAGGGAGCGAGAGAGGGGGAGAGAGAGCGAGAGAGAGGGAGAGGGAGAGGGAGAGAGAGAGCGAGAGAGAGAGGGAGAGGGAGAGGGAGAGAGAGAGGGAGAGGGAGAGGGAGAGGGAGAGGGAGAGGAGAGGGAGAGGGAGAGGGAGAGAGAGAGAGAGAGAGAGAGAGAGAGAGAGGGAGAGAGGGAGGGAGAGAGGGAGAGAGAGAGGGAGAGAGAGAGGAGAGAGAGAGAGAGAGAGAGAGAGAGAGAGAGAGAGAGAGAGAGAGAGAGAGAGAGAGAGGGAGGGAGGGAGGGAGGGGAGGGAGAGAGAGAGGGAGAGAGGGAGGGAGAGAGGGAGAGAGGGAGGGAGAGAGGGAGAGAGAGGGAGGAGAGAGAGAGAGAGAGAGAGAGAGAGAGAGAGAGAGAGAGAGAGAGGAGAGAGAGAGGGGGAGAGAGAGAGAGAGAGAGAGAGAGAGGAGGGAGGAGGGAGGGAGGGAGGGAGGGAGGGAGGAGGGAGGGAGGGAGGAGGGAGGGAGGGAGGGAGGGAGGGAGGGAGGGAGGGAGGGAGGGAGGGAGGGAGGGAGGGAGGGAGGGAGGGAGGGAGGGAGGGAGGGAGGGAGGAGGGAGGGAGGGAGGGAGGGAGGGAGGGAGGGAGGGAGGGGAGGGAGAGAGAGAGAGAGAGA